>JAMRMS010000017.1:0-510000 GCA_030463185.1 Cladosporium sp. BF-F | reverse complement strand
GCATATAGCGCGTCGCCATAATTTCCTCCCTGGGCATTGACGTCTGCTCCTGCGGCTATCAGAATTTGCACCACCTTGTCCTGGCCTCCAGATGATGCCGCATATAGTGCATTACCGTAAACTCCTCCCTGAGCATTGACATCTGCTCCTGCAATAAGCAGCATATGCACCACCTTCTCGTAGCCTCCAACTGATGCCGCCTGTAGTGCGCTGCCATAGTGTCCTCTCTGAGTATTAGCGGCTGCTCCTGCGGCGAGCAGTATTTGCACCACCTTCTCGTGGCCTCCAAATAATGCCGCTTGGAGTGCGCTGCCATAGTGTCCTCCTTGATATTTGATGTCTACTCCTGCAGCAAGCAGCATCTGCACCACCTTCTCGTGGCCTCTAGATGATGCGGCATATAGCGCGTTACCGTTGGGTTCTCCCTGAGTATTGACGTCTGCTCCTGCAGTCATCAGCATCTGCGCCACCTTCTCGTGGCCTGCCAGTGATGCGGCCTGCAGCGCATTATCAATGTGACCTGGTGTAGTAACGAGGTCCGCACACCTATCCAAAAGAGCTTTCACCACTTTGATATATCCTTGGCGCGATGCTTCTTGCAGTGCTTCACTATACTGCTGAAGAGTTTTCCCACGCGTCAAGGCCGTGTCAACACAGGGTTCCAGTTCGAAGTCGCTGAGGAGGTCGCGATCGCGCGTTTCGTCCCAGTGCCCATCATCTCTTAGCACTTCTGATACCTCAACCACCAGATCCATTAATGGCTTTCGATAATCTGGGCTGAGTTTTTCCTCTTCACTCTCGGCAATCAAGCTCAGCAGTGCATAGATCTTGTCATGCGGATCCGAGCATTGACGTCCAGTCGTTTCTCGTAGCCTCTGCGATAAAGGAAGCCTGTGTGTCACGTTCACCGAAGCTTCGAATGGCATTTGTAAAAACTTCAGATTGGTCGTTAGTACATCTTCGAGCTCTGTATTGATCAGGCCACTGGAGATTTGAATAGCTGATTGCCAACGCTCTATCAGCTGTTGAAAGCTCACTGTATAAGCGCCCAGCATGATGATAGGTTCCCTTGCAGCGTAAGCGCATTCTTGTATTATCCACAACCTTGTCCACCAAGGAGATTGTCGCTGGCACAATGACCAAAACAGCTCGCAATCTGGCATATGCAATTCGTCTCCGGAGCTGCTGTACTCTCCCAGCCACACTCTGACCTCGCGAGCTGCATTGAATATCTGTGCCATAATTTGCACTTGGGCCGCTCGTTCCACAACATTCGATTGATTTATGCATATGGCATCGATCCAGACATGCATAACAGAGTGCTGGTTCCTCAGCCGCTTCAAGGCACTGAACAAGTGGACCGTCACAGGGAAAAGAAATCCTGAAGTATTACGGCTCTCAACATAGATCTCGCTCGAAGGTGGTTCTGTTCCCCACGAATACGATAGCGCGTAGTAGTCCCCTGCGTCCCACAGAGGACGTTTGACAAGCTGGCAAAGAAGGGGCTCGCCGCCGGTGCCTGCTTCGATCCGAAGCAGCCTGATGAATTTCTCTTCGCCACGGGCACCTGAAGCGTCAAGGATAGCGGTATCTTGGTACATTGCCCACTTTGCATTATTTCGAGGCTCTCCGAGTGTTCCGGCTGCCTTGACAGATGCGTTCATGGAAAATTGCAGTGGCCATTGCTTTTGCCAATCAGCTTCTGCGTACGGAATATGTGCAAATGGCGCGTCGTCAATCTCATTGGAATGTTGGGAGGACTGTTCCCAATCAATATCTTCATCCGAGCACGCAGCGGCTTCAGGACTCTGCTGGAATAAAGGTGTGGCCATCGTGATCATCAAGTAAATGCTTGCATAGAATTGCTAACAACCGTAATGTTAAGTTTGCAACAAGCACAGCACCGAAGCGCAAGTGTAAAGGCTTATAACTATACACGAACAAGGCGCAGCATAGCGTGCTTCATGCTGCGCCTTGTGCGTTCCGTGAGATTGTCTGACGCCATCCGTGGGGTGGACCAAGGCCTGCCATCAGTGCGGTCCCAAGTCACAGGGGCGCCCGGACAGCGCATCAACGCATGGACATCACACCACGTCCACGGTGACAGCCACTGATCACGCGTGTTCAGTAGCGTAAAATCCGGCGAGCAAGCCCCGTCGGCCTTGCTAAGTTTCATAGTTGCATATTAAGTTGCAGGGTGCTGACGTATTCCGCAGGTCGCGCCAGATGACTTGTTTGTTGAGAGACTATCTGACCTCAGATATGCAGCATATTGATGCGAGACAAGCCTGGCCACGTGCATTTGCGGTGAGGTGTTGCACAAGGAAAACGCCGTGCCGCCTTTGAGAGCGGCATGCGGCATTTGACCATCACGTAGCTTGATATGGTTCTGCGATCTTCTAAAGAAGACCACACTGCTAGCAAGGATACAGCCTTGGGAGGCATCGCTCATGTGACCATTCGACTTAACGACAACCCCCGCATTGTGGCCGAGCTGGACCACACGTGCTCTTGAGCGCCAGTCGCTGGACGACAAGGGTGAGCTTCTTCTTCGCCAGGGGCCATTGGCAAGAGCAACCTTGCGTAAAAGCCTTAGCCAACTAGCCAAATACAATTCCGCTGACCCATTCGTACCTCGATGATAGCCCGCGCGCCTGCCAAGCCGGCGTGAACGATATCAACATTAGCGACAATATCACCCACAACCTTGAACATGTCCAGGAGCCGCACGAACTTGTCTGCCTGCTCGAAACGGTACATCTGGAGGCCTTTGTAGTTCCACGATCATCTCTTGATCTGGGAGCGCTGCGGAGGCCCTCTTGCGTAAGCATGTACTTCGTCGAGAGCATCGTCGGCGCTGACCGCGTTTGTAGGCTGCAGTAGAATTCTTGTCATCTCCCGGTAATCGGACTCGAAAGCCTTGAGGGCATCTGCTAATATGCTGCTCGCGATGCTCGTGTTTGTATATGTGGATAATGCTGGCTGCGCAGATCCAGCTATGGGTGGGCAGGGAGAGGCGAAGGGGATCTGCGAAATAGATCGCGAAGTCGATCGCGCTTTCTCTCAACGAGAGGCTGTGGAGTAAATCTCATCTTTACGCTTTGAGGGCGCAGTACCGTAGTTTGCTGCTTCGTGTACAATCCTTACTTGTCAACCCGTAAAGGCAAGTGCTACAGTATCAGGCTTCACCGTGTGAGGAAGACTGACAAGCACACTGGACCGGTGGCCATCTTGCTGCGGCGAGGCAGCGAAGGGGCGCATGTTAACTGCTGGAAAACTGGTGGCCTGTCTCATGCATTGGACGCCTCAGCCGTGCTGCACAGTCTTCTGGAATTAAAGACATGCATGCGGCGTCTGCAAAGCAGAACATGTGATGCATTAGCGTCGACGCCCGAAGCGCAAACGCACCCAAACTCCTCATTTGCGTGATCTCATGATATTACTTCAAGTTGACTGGCCCCATCAAGGAAGGGCGACAAAAAGTTACCACATCCGAGCTCACTCCAAACAATATCTGAAGCGCTGATGCCGTGTCTGTAGGACCTAGGATGTACCACTTCCGCGCGACAAGCGCACTGCCGATAGCCGGCATTCCTAGGAGGCTGTAGACGGTGCAACGCGGATCAGCCAATTAGTTTGCTTCGTTCACTCGTTGCTTATCGACCCTTACGAGTTTCCGAACGTCTTCCCAGACGATGATTTGATCTTCTTCCTTAGAAAGGTGAAGGG
This sequence comes from Cladosporium sp. BF-F, assembly GCA_030463185.1. Taxonomy (NCBI): domain Eukaryota; kingdom Fungi; phylum Ascomycota; class Dothideomycetes; order Cladosporiales; family Cladosporiaceae; genus Cladosporium; species Cladosporium sp. BF-F. The sequence goes on along the minus strand of JAMRMS010000017.1, from coordinate 506,271 downwards.
TTGGAAGCATTGACAGGGGGTCACGGGCGTCACAGAGGTCAACTGCGCAACGAGCGTCACAGATGCTGCGGGTGGAGGCGGTGCCACGACCGCCTGGTCGAGTGACCAGCAGCTCCTGCCAGCTCAGCGTGGGGCTTCTCCAGGTCTCGTCGCACTGTCCACCGACGGGGAAGAAACAGACCTCCCTTACTGTGTCTTGCATCAGAAGAATGCTCAAACCTACTCAGGCTTCGGTGATCGGTGTTGCTGGGCAGATGGTCGGTATTGTGAACGTGATGCCCGATCTGTTCGGTAGACATCTCAGTGACCATATGTTCTCTGGGGCCGTTCGTCACTGATAAACACTCGTCTTTTTGACGGATCTCGTTACGTTTAAATGCGTTGTCTACGTCTACAGTCCCAGATCGACGATAGGCAAGACAATGCGGCTTTCGTACTTGCCACCAACATGAACATGGTGTCTCCCGTGGTTCTTCTGCTCAGCCGGTCTCGGTCTGTTTAGATGTTCGAGTTCCGGATTGAGCGAGATGTAACCGAAAACCTCCACCGAGAGCGTCTCACCCTCCTCGAAGTGAGTTGCGCCTGACCAGATTCCAATCTCCAGCTCGACAACCTCTCCCTTGGGAACACGTTGCACTTCGTCGTGCGGGTGGAATGGAATGTGGTCGTGATATGTCTTGCTCCGATCGATCTTGCGCTGTGAAGCTCGCAGCATGCCGACGTTGCCCTTGAAATAGAGTGCACCGTTGTTGGTCTGTCCTGCGGAGAGGTCGTAGGTGCTCTTGATCTGCCATCGTTCTTTGGGAATCTGTACGTGTACCAGCGGATGTCCGTTCTTGTCCAGCTTGCGCAGTTGGACATACACGTTCATGTCGTCGTGGTCGTTGCAAGACATGTTGAGGTAGATCTTGGGAGGACCGAGTAGTGTAGTAGGCTTGTCGAATGTGGTTTCGAACTTGATGCGCTCGCTGCTCTCCGAATCATACGAGTGCGTAGACTCAGTCTGGACAGGGGAAGGTGAGAGAATCTTGTCGCCGAGGTAGTAAGTGGTGTATTTCGTTTCGGGATGGGGGAAGTCGGGCAGCGTGATGTTTTCGATCGGGGCCTTGTCGCCGTACTGTAGTACAGCCCATCTGACTTTGGGGGTTTGCTCCCAATCGTTCACCTCCTCTTTGAGGTATCGATCAAAGAACTTGCGAAGCTCCAATCTAGACTCTTCTATGGCCCACAGATCAAACCACTCCTGCCAAGCATTCCACTTGATCCATTTGTTTTCGCTGTCGATCTGCATGTAGGCTCTGATGGAGCCCATCGTGTGCATTGCGGCGAAGTCGGTGCCTGTGATGAAAGCTGCGCACTTGATCTTTTCCAAAGCAGCACGCTTGTCTTCCCAGTATGCTGATGAGAGAGGGTATCGTGCATACATCTCCTCGAAATCTTCGTATCCGTTCGTTCCTCGCACGGTGAATTTGGTGATGAAGTTGTTGTTTGAGATGGAGAAGATTCCACCCCTAGTAAACTGCTCACGGCCCAAATCTGAGCATCCTTCCCAGGGCGCGATAGCCTTCAAACACGGCGGGTTTTTGGCTGCGATAAAGTATTGCGTGATAGCCAAGTGGGAATTGCCAGCCATGCCGACGTTGCCGTTGCACCAGTCCTGATGACCCAAGAATTCCACGACATCGTAGCCGTCTTGCGCCTCTTGCTCACCCATGATGCAGATGTAGCCTTCTGAGTGACCCGTTCCTCGGGAATCGACATTGGCGACGGCATATCCCCATGCGCAGAAATCCTTGGGATCAACGCTTTCGAAAGTCTCATATCCGGAGGTGTCGTCTGGCCTGAGACCGAGCTTCCATGGCAAATGAACGGCGATACCGGCCATGTTATACTTCTTACCATAGGGTCCGTAGGCCACGATGCATGGAATCTTCTCTTTTGCATCGGCAGGGCGGTAGATGTCGGCATATAGCTTGACTCCATCCCGCATGACGATTTCGACATCATTGTCACGGATGATGTCGGACTCTAGCTTCTTGCCATCCTGGTCGTCCCATTGCTTCTTGCAATGCCCTTTTTTGAGCAGATCTTGTCTGCCCGGGTGGAAGCCCTCGTAACTGTTGTGGCCAATGGTTGGCCGGCCGACTGGCTTGAAGGAGATTGGCACCGGATTGGCGCCTTGCCAGTCGACACCTGTTTGCGGAGCGTCACCCATTGTTGATATCTCGAGGGGCGAAGATTGTGGTGTCTAGTGTAACAGAAGAGATGGTAATGTCAGACGAGAAATTCTCCATCTGCTTGAGACAAAGCATTAAGTATTGCGCTGTTTACGCCCACCTACGCCGACGGATTGAAGCTCGGGAGGCATAGCCGAAAGGGAGGATACTCGGAAGAGAGCATGCTCGAAAGAGAGGATGCCCGGAAAAGGTGGGGGGCCTCGGCTACGAGCGACCAAGAGCCAGGGATCGCGACCGGCGTGTGGACGAACGCGCCTCAACACGGATAGCCACAACGTCTCTATACCCGCGGGCGACAAGATCAAGGCAACCAGTTGCACCACCAGTCAAGAGAGAGATGTGTTACATGTGCTACCTCCTGTACTCTCCTCTTCCGACGCCTGAGATGCGACGAGAGCAGCTATACGAAGGCACCCCGCCCCGCCCCGCCCCGCCCCGCCCCGCCTCGTCCGCCCCCGCACCCCGCAGCTCCGCCCAGACTCAAGCGCGAGTGGGGTGTGTGTGTTACGAAGCCTGACTGAAGAACTGCAGCGACGTCTACGACGATCGTCATGGAGAGTGGTCTGAACGCCGTCGTCATCCGAATCGGTATATTGCCTCGAATATCCGTCAAGTCCACCGTCGATATGCATTGTATCTGTATGCTATTCCCCAGAATCTCCAACTTCTCATCTCGTAATTAGGCTGCATAATTCTGCCATCACACTCGACTTCATTCATCATCAGTCGCGTCGTGCCATGCCACTTCCCGGGCCAACCAAAGCCCTCTGCTTCCCAATCCAACTCTTTGGCTCCTGCTTGCGTCGATTGAGCGATACACCATTGTTCTGCAGCCTGGAAGCGACATCATACCATGCGGAAGCGATGAGGCGATTCTCACGCTGTAGCGTAGCCATATCCGGCGTCAAAGCAGAGTTTTGAGGCTGCTTTGAAGCGGCATCGAGCTGTTTGCGCAATTCGGTAATCCTAGTCTCCTGGTCTTGGGCCTGCTGCTGGGCCTTGAGCCTCTCCGTGTCGTTGCTTTGAAGGTTGCGCTTCTCTTCTTCGAGCGCGTCGGTGCGCTCCGCAGCTTGTTTGAGGCGTGTGTCTGAAGCTGCCAGCTGCTTTTCAAGGAGCTCGACTTTCTCGGCCCAGTGTTTGCTTTCGTCTGTCTTGGGGGTCGGACGCTTGGGCTGTTCTTCGCTGGCTTTGATCTCGCGGTTCATGTCCTTCTTAGGTGCGACGCCCTCGTCGTCGATGTTATGATCTTGCAGCTTCTGGCGCAGTTCTTCAATTGCCTCGTGATCACGTTCGTGCCGCTCGCGAGCGGCTTCCAGCTTTTGAGCGAGGACGCCTGAGTCGTAAACGGCGTGTTTTCTCATAGTGCCAAGCTCGTTGATCTGATACTCTTGGTTGCGAATCAGGCCGCTCTTCTCGATAATCTCTTTCTGCAAGCTGCTCTGCATCTGCTTCATCTTTTCGAGCTCTTCCAATTTCTCGTTCGCTGTTTTGAGCTCGTCGCGGAGCTGGCCATTCAACCTTTCTTGCTCCTGCAAAGCCTGAATCTTCTTCTTAAGATTCTCGTTGGCTCTTATCTTGTGGGTCAAGTCTTCATTCTCGGCTCTTAGCATTTGCAAATCGTCGCGCAGTTTCTGTCCAGCTTCGGCATCGTCTCTGAGCTTTTGAATCTGCCGCTCGAATTTCTCAATAGCGTTTCGTGATGTCTGTAGCTGTGCTTCCAGGTCGTCGATATATGCGCGGTCGTTATCTGCTTGTCGCTGGAGTTTCTTCACGGCATCGCTGCCATCCGCTTTCTTGCCTTTGCTGTCAATGTCGTCGCGATATGCATCGAATGCCTCTTGAAGCCTGTCCTTGTCCTGCCTGAGCTCTTGCAAATGCCGCTGTGCGATGGCATGGTTTGCCTGCAGCTTATCGATCGTCGCTTGTGCCTGCAAAAGCTCCTCTTCACGCTCTAACAGTGGGTCACTGTATAGCCCAGTATTGCCTTGCGAGCCATTCCGCTTGCCATCGTCCGGTGCCTCTGCTTCGGATTGATATGCCGACTCTTCCCGACTCACAGGCTCCGACTCTTCGACAGCTTCACTCTCCTCCATGGCCCTCAACTCGCCCGCAATTGCCATCGCTCTTTCCCTTCCCAGACCCATCAGTCGAGATGCCATGCGCTGGTTCGACTCGGGACTCGTCATAGCCGACCGAATGATGGCCATGAGTAATCGTTCCAGATCCCGAACCGAAGAGTCAGCCGCAATGGCCTTGAGGTCGGGCCTGTTCTCTCCCGGCTGCTCTTGTCCATTGCATATGTCGCGGTAGTATAGCGAGACTTGCTTGTCGACGTGCTTGAGGTTCTGCCATCGCCGGGTCCAGTCGTCGGAAGGCGAGAGGTCAGGCTCGGGGAGAGCGCCAGTGAAGTATTCCGAGTCTACATCTTGCAAGATTGTCCATAGTGCTCGTCCGTCGCTCAAGTCTTGCCATTGCTGCACTCCCTCCACTCCATCAAATGATCGCACCCATTGCAGCAGACTGTCGCTAAGGAGATCAAAGGCGTCGTCCTCCATCTGCCGCGAGACTCGTCGGCTTGCGGGCAGTATTGGCTGGTCGTTGTTTGCGCCGAAAGGTCGAAGTTTGTGAGTACGATTTGGTATGGATCTCGAGTTTGGGCCGCTGCTACAACACTTGCACCCTGACCCGACCTTCGAGCTTCGCAAGGGTAAACGTGGAGCAGGGAGCGAGGGTGCAGCCGGCCGAATCTCGGACCCTTGGACCAAGAGGGCGTGCTCACCACATGTCTGTCTCGGCCGCCCTGAGAGTCTACGCTATCGTTGCGATGTTATATGACCATTGGAGAAGAATCTTGCCGCGTAGTAAATCAGGCCAATGCGGCGCAGCAAGTGCCAGAGACCACGAGGCATTCTCATTGACGACCGATGGTAGACGGCGAACACGCTACTGGACGACAGACCAAGATTACATTGACTGAGCCCAACGAGCCGCGAATCGTTCGGACTTGGTGGATTTGATGCGTTTCCTATGGCTATACGTTTGCGGGATGCTTCGCAGGAACATCTTTTCCGCAGTATGGACTTGATCATGGAGATTCCAGTGATTGTGGCCAAATCGGCTGATAGCATTTCTGGCTGCTGTGATGGCTAGGGCTGCTTCGATGGTCTTTGACACAATCGCTTTTGGCCTTGGCGGCAGGGAGAAGATTGCTAAAGCGGTGAGGAAGGGGTACCTTGAACAGCGTAGCATGGATTCCCCGATTCGGAGCTATCTGTCTTACTTTACGTAAGGAAGGTGGACATGCAGGAAGGTAACGACAAGTTTGATTTCCACATGCACTAGTCCGGCTTTACGCCCTTCCAATATCCGTTGTCCGAATCCCTCTGATCAGGAAGATGATTTTTCAGGCAAAGGTATCACAAGACACTACCTCTTTTGTCCATGACTCTCGGCTCATTGGATATTGGCACCGACAGCGCGCCGTCACTCATCGAAACAGCACCCCATTGATTTGGCACTGCTACACGATGTTTTCGTACTGCGAGAAAGGCTGTGCTATGCCATATGCATAGAATCCTGAAGACTACCCAATGGGATTGATTTGAGAAATCGATCAGACATCGCTGGACTGAAAGCTCCACCAGTCGCTCGCCAGGAATTAGTCTCGGAATGCTTGGACTTTATTGTGATATCGTATTAGAAAGCCAAGCACTTTTACAACAAACCTGGGATAACCGCCTTCCTATTAGCCACCTTTTCTTTCCCAAACTTCTCAATGTACCACCTTTTGCCGGACAGTGCTCTTGGTAGCATAGTTGAGATCTCGTTGAGCAAGAAGCTCCGCGCCGGCATACAGTCAAACCCTCCAATCATCACAAAGCCAAACCACTCGATCCATTCGCAGAAGTAATGAGCGTAAAGCACGTAGTGGAACAAGCCATTCTTGGGCAGCATGTAGAGCTTGTCCACGCCCTCGGCCGGCTTGCCTTCTTTCTCGGCCTGCTCCTTGCGTCTGCGGATCACGCTCCTTCGAATCTCACGCAGATCGTCGTCGTGGAACATGTTAGCCAGGAAACCCCAGCCCCATATCACAAGTCCGAGTTCAATCTGGTACAAGCGTCCAGCCCAGTCTTCTGCAGTCTGAGGTCCATAGCCGCCGAGCCAGCCACCGAGGGAAAGACCGTTAGTGATATTCCAAACTGCCGCGCAGATGAATACCAGTGGGTGGATTGGCGACATGGTAGGCTGTGCCCACGGGTAGATGAGCGCACGGTAGACGTAGTGAATGGTGTAGATGCCAGCCATGGTCCAATTGCCCCAGGGTAGTGTGTCAAGCCCAACTTGCTGCGGGACGGTGAACATGCAGTAGAGAACCGTGATGAAGCCGACAGACTCCATGCCCGCCCATGCCCATTTTCCGGGTAGATTGAAACGGGATTCGATGGAAGTTTTTCCTTGCGGGTAGAAGTCGGTGAGCCATTGGACGGCAGTGAACTGTGGAGTCCATCAGCAAGTCTGTAAGGATGAGGATCACACGGCTTCAGGTGGCATACCACAGGGAAGAATTGCCAGGCATACGCGATCAACTCCCAATTCTCGCGTGATGGTGGAAACCAGCCAGAGATGAGTAACATGGCTGCTGGCTTTGCTGGGAAATTGGTCCCGTCTTGCGGATGTTGCTTATTCTCGAATCGTAACACCACACAACACGACAATCAAAGCACGCGGAATCGTGAGTGTGAAGAAGGTAAAGAACCTCAACTGCGCAAGAAATGCTGGGAGCTCGAGCTCTGCCACATGCGTTCCATCAGTCAAAGTGGTCCACAGAATCCAAACAGATGACGTCAAGAGACAATGTGCACTGCGTCTGGCGTTTAGCATCCGGGCGCTGCCGGCGACGACGCTCTGTGCCATTGCTTCCGGACCCTAACAGCCCCAAGTCTGCAGAATGTCTACATACATGTATGTACATGTGTATGTACATATATATATGTGCATCAATAATATGTAGGTTCAATGTTCCGATGGATCCAATTCTTGAAGTTCAAGAAACATCTCGTAAGCGCAGCTGTCGATTTTCCATTGAGGAGAAGAGAATTTGAATTGTTGTAGCAAGGTTTGCAGCTTCCAATGGGAGTACATCGCATACCTCCAGAGTGTGCGTTATATGCAGTAACGACGCGGCAGTCTGGAAGCAAGCTCGTGTCGATTGACGTCCGCGGTGTAGCGATTTAACGGAAAGGAAAAACAACCTGGCCTGCTGTTGCCCAAGGAAGTGTACAAGGTTTGGACAGATCGAAGCTCATACAGGCAAGCTCAAAGTGTCTGCCACATCGCTTCCTGCGCGAGTCAACATCGCTGCAGGTAATAGCACTCATCAACAATGCAATATTTGATGACATCATCAATAGCCGCCTTAGCTCATCTGGGAGAGCGCCAGACTGAAGTCCACTATCAGTCCCGCACCACATGCGATTTCTGGAGGTACTGTGTTCGATCCACAGAGGCGGCATCTTCCCTCATGGCGCAATTGGCTAGCGCGTTCGACTGTTATCTCACCCCACTCCTTGTGATGAGGTATAGCAATCGGGAGGTTCATAGTTCGACCCTATGTGAGGGAGCATGATTTTTGCTTTTGCCGCGGAGAACCACAGATGGCAGACCGGTCTCCGAGATACGTGTCAGACTCTGTTGTTTTAAAAGTGTATCGCTCGAGTCGAAGATGCGGTGCTTGTAAATAGGCTTCTGTTCGCACCAATGGTCGATATATGTAGCAGATACATTGCAGCGCGTGCCAGCGGGATGAATGAGGTCTCTAGCTCCCGTCGCCATTTGACTATTTCGGTCGTGCTTGACAAGTAATAGGGAGCACGAGCATACATGCGTCCATCCAGACCAGGTGGTGATGTTCGAGATGATGATGCGATGGCATGGGCGAGACTGCAGACCCTGATTCTTATCTTATCAGCAAAACATCTCCTTGATCTTGAGCGTCGGCTCTGGACTTTATTGCCGGTCTCACGCGACTTTCTTCCCTGCACTAGAGACAACGCACCACACCATGCTCGTCTTCTCAGCAAGGGCACGCACACTCTGGGGCCATGCGCCTCGAGTCCGATCTGCGGCAGCCTTTCGGCGTGGGCTAGCCACTGTCGCAGATCATATCGATGCGAGGTATGCGATGAAATGCATCATGCGAATGGAGTTTCATTGCTGACCACTTTTTCAGACCTCCTGTGGATGTGGTAGTAATCGGCGGGGGTCACGCAGGATGCGAAGCCTCTGCTGCGGCAGCCAGGACAGGCGCGCGCACGACTCTGGTCACGCCATCATACGACAACCTCGGTGTCTGCAGCTGCAATCCGTCTTTCGGTGGTATCGGCAAAGGAACAATGATGCGCGAAATCGATGCCCTGGATGGACTGGTCGGACGTATCACGGACAAGGCAGGAATTCAGTTCCGCGTGCTGAATCGCAAGAAGGGACCGGCTGTCTGGGGGCCTCGCGCGCAGATCGATCGCAAATTGTATAAGAAGCATATGCACGAGGAGATGATGGCATATCCAGGATTGGCTGTCAAGGAGGGCAAGGTTGCGGATATCGTGGTGGATCGCTCACCTGAAGCGGTGGGCGAGGGCAGGCACGGGAAGATTACTGGCGTGCGACTGGAGTCCGGAGAAATCATTCCCACGAACAACGTGGTCATCACGACGGGCACATTCTTAGGTGGCGAGATCCACATCGGACTGGACGCATTCCCATCAGGTCGTATGGGCGAAGCAGCCACATTCGGACTGTCCAAATCATTACGAGAAGCCGGCTTTGAACTCGGACGGCTGAAGACAGGCACACCTCCACGCATCGATAAAGCGTCCATAGACTGGAAGCGGTTACAAGTACAGCTGGGTGATGACCCACCGACCCCATTTTCCTACCTCAATTCTCGCGTGACAGTGGAAGAGCAGATGAGCTGTTACAGCACTCATACAAACGAGGCGGTACATGATATCGTTCGCAACAATCTAGACAAGAGTATACACATCCGCGAGTCAATTAAGGGTCCTCGATATTGCCCTTCACTGGAAAGCAAAGTCATTAGATTCAGCGACAAAGACAGGCACTTGGTGTGGCTGGAACCAGAAGGCTTTGACAGCGATGTGGTCTATCCCAACGGTATCAGCATGACGGTTCCGCCGGAAGCCCAAGAACAGATCATTCGAGCGATCGATGGCCTAGAGACCGCCAAGATGGTCCAGCCTGGTTATGGCGTCGAGTACGACTATGTCGACCCGCGCAGCTTAAAACGTACGCTCGAGACCAAGGCTATCTCTGGCCTCTTCCTAGCAGGTCAGATCAATGGCACAACCGGATATGAAGAGGCTGCAGCACAGGGTATCCTAGCAGGAATCAACGCTGCACTGCTCTCCCTCGACAAGCCGGCCTTCACCATGAGTAGAGCAGACAGCTACATTGGCATCATGATTGACGATCTGGTGACCAAGGGCGTGAGCGAGCCATATCGCATGTTCACATCTCGCTCAGAATACCGCATGTCCGCGCGTGCCGACAACGCCGACATGCGTCTGACTGCCAGAGGTCGCGAAGCAGGCGCCGTTACCGATAAGCGCTGGTTAGCATTCACAGACGAGAAAGCCCAAATAGACGAGCTGCGGGCCCTCTTAGACGCCAAAACGATGAGCTCACAAGCCTGGATCGCGCACGACCTACCGGTTCGCAGTGACAGCTCGAAACGCTCTGCATTCGACCTCCTCCGACACACTTCAATCACAACCGCCTCTCTTTCTTCCATCATTCCCGAAATTTCAAGATACCCGCCCCATATTCTAGCAAGAATGGACATCGAGGGCACATACGCACCATACATCACACAACAGACCGCTGCAGCGGCTTCTTTCGCTCGCGACGAGAGTCTGTTGCTGCCTCCAGATCTGAAGTACGAGTCAATCTTTGGTCTGAGCACTGAAGAGAAGAGGGCTCTGGAGAACACAAGGCCTGAGAGCTTGGGTCAGGCGAGACGAGTGGAGGGAGTAACACCGGCTGGAGCTTTGCGATTACTGGCTTATGTGAAGGGCGAGCATAGACGAGCTAAGAAGGAGCAGCTCGTCAAAGAAACTATGGAGGGTATGACTCCTGGGAGTGAGACTGAAGCCTTGGCCTGAGATTTTCAGCTGAAGAGCGTCTCGAGCCTTATCAAGCTCACAGGATCAATGTAAGATAATTGTATCATAGAAGCATGAGACGCAAGAACCCAGAATTGTAGCAAGTGCTAGCATTCTCTACAGTTATACTCTGGACTAAAAGTCCCGTTCTCAAATTGTCTTTGTCTTATTTGATTGGTTTCAGCACCATTAATCTAGAAAATTTCCGGACTCTGGATACTTTTGATGGCCTCACTTTGCCACGGTCATGCTCCCGTCAGAGCAGGCGAGATGCTCATCTCCTCTACGCAATGGCCTAAGACTTTCGTGGGTAACGTGAACGCAAGCTCTTGCTGTGCGGTGCCGCGCAACCTTGTGCGTTTGTATGTATCAAGAATGGCTGCATGATCTACAAATCGCATAGTCTCACAACCAGACCGCAGTCGCAGCCTGCACGACTTGGCCGCCGTCAGTCTGTCCCAGGTTGACTCGCGCCACCTCCCTAACCTCTTTCCCATCAAAACTTAGCATGAAGACCCATCCCTCCAGACTATCAGTCATGGCGAGGTACTCGATGCCCTCATGATCCTCGAACCACGGCGCAGGCTCGATTGCATTTGCAATGCCACCACTAGTAGGCGTCTCCCAAATATGAATGGCCTCGTCAGAAACCACATCTCCATTCTCGTCAATTTCGAAAACAGCGACGTAGCCTTTAGTCTCGGCTTCGAGGCCACGCGTGGAAGCGTACATGTACTTTGGAGTTTTGGGAGTGGTGCCAAGGCGGACTTCATCGGCCCAGTAGTCTTTGGGATCTTTGTCTGCTGGGATGATGCGGACGCCGTGTTTGTGGGTCAGTGTCACGCCGTCGGTGGCGATGGTGAAAAGGTCGACCATACTGGTGTGCTCTTGCAAACTGTAGAGAATCTTGCCAGAGGGATGTGGCCAGGTGTGTCTTGGTCCATCGTTGGCGCGAGGAGAGATATGCTTCGACCCAAGGGTGAGGTGCTGTTTGCCACTGCTGGCGTGTTGGTTGTCGATCGAGTATGTGAAGATGGCATTTCTGCCAATGTCCGCAATGTACAGACTTCGGAGGTCCGGACTCAAATCGACGCTGTGCGAGCCGTGGCGAAGGCCGCCAAAGTCGCCGTGCAGAGCGCCTGATGGCTTGTCTTCGGCGCCTTGATCTACGAACTCGAGTTCTTGCACCAGGTCACCAACGCCGCCGTCAGGAGCTATGGTGAAAGCTTCGCCTGTTGGGCCACCGCAAGAGTAGACGTGGGTTCTCGAGGCGCAGACGTAGCCGGAACGGGCGCGTACTGGCTTGGAGTTGATCGGAACGACGGATAAGCCATTGGATTTGATGCTGTAGGCTGCTATTGAAGGTGGCTCGGTCCAGGCTGTCGCGTAGAGGAATCTCTCCGCATCGTTTTCACTTTTCTTGGGGGATAGGCCGAGCCATGAGTGATTCCCAATCGCTTTCGACTTGTTGGCGATGATGAGGGGAGCTTGACGGGCACGCGTGGAGGGAGGGTTGAATGTGAACGTGAAGAGATCTGGGGTATTGAACGTGCCTACGATGAAGTTCATGATTGGAGTCTGGGTCAGCGAGTAATCTGTCGAAAGTACAGAGTAGTCGCCTTGATTGATCGTGAACTGCACTCGAAGGTATATGGGTACTTCGAAAGTCCATATCCGATCGATTGCCGAGCGCGAGCTGGATGTACGTCTAGCTCGCCCGGTACCGGACCGCACACCAAAGTCGACAAGTACAGCAAGCAGACAAGCATATTAGGGTCTACTGGATTCTAATGACGACCGTGGTCTGCCCCCTGAGAGACGCATAGACAGGATCATGTCGTTGCTGTGTGGAACATCCAGACCACGAGTCACAGGCAGCCGCTTCAAACATGAAAGGTTGGCGGAAGGAGACGAGGCCACGCAAGCTGCAATGCGACATGAGACGAAGGCAGCAGAATTCTTGTTGTTGCCTTGAGCACACACTTTTCTATACGTGTGTGTGTGTGTCAGAATATGTGTGTATGTAGTGGTTATCGTGTTCATACGCATAGCAGCGCCAATTGTCTTCTCGGTGTCTGCTAACCCTCAATTGTGCCCTGCGTGATCAGCTTCCAGACCCCTCGGTGACGTATCAGGACAGCAGCCACTTCGGGACCGACTTCCACCGCCGGCACAGCTCTCGACCCTCGAAAGCAACAAACCCCAATCATGCAGTCCGGCATCTCAGGTATTTTCCTCGGCTTCCATATATACAATGCTCTTGCGATCTGACGCCCCGACCCAGCTTCCCAGGAGCTTCTCTCGGCTTTCAACCGCCTCGTTTCCTCTCCCTCCCAGCGTGGCCTCCTCGCCGGAATCGAGAAAGAAGCCCTGGTGCCCTTGGAGACAATCGCCCTCCAGTCCGACTTCTCTTCCGACCTTTCCCAACTGTCCTCCCTCCTCTCGCCAACTTCCGCCCGTTATGTGCTGCTGAAGATCGCACCTGGCGAAGGCGATGGCTTCGTAGCTGTGACTTACGTCCCCAATGGCGCCCCGGTGCGCGAGAAGATGCTTTTCGCCTCCACACGTCTCACACTTGTTCGAGAGCTTGGTATCGAGCGTTTCCGCGAGACGCTCTTCGCGACCGAAGCGGCTGAATTGACCGCTGAGGGCTGGGCGAAGCACGAGAAGCACAGCACGCAGGCTGCGCCTTTGACCGAGGAGGAAGAGGGGCAAGCCGGTCTCAGAGACGCTGAGGCGCAAGAGAGTGGAGGTACCACGGCCAGGAAAGGACACGTTGGCAGCAAGCTTGACGCGATCACGACTGAAGATGGTCTTGAGGAGAAGCTTGGAGAGTTGATGAAGGAAGGCAGTGGTGGACTGTTGGTCCAATTGGTGAGTTCCTATGACATGAGTCGCGCACAGATGTACTATGCCAGGAGCCCTGCTGACGCGCGATGCGTAGTACTTCAACCTCCCCGATGAGACCCTCCGTGTCGCCTCCTCTACACCGGACGTCTCCCCTGCTCAGCTGGCTAGTACGCTCTCACAGACCGATCCGCGCCTCAGCTTCTACTCCTACCCAGGGAGCTCGACGCAAGTGGTGTACATCTACACATGTCCTTCGGCCTCCAAGTTGAAAGAGCGTATGATGTACAGCACAAGCAAGAAGTTCACACAGATGATCGCCGAGCAGAAGGCAGGTGTGGTCGTCGCGAAGAGCCTGGAAGCAACAGAATTCGAAGATATCAGCGAACAAGCGCTGGCGCAGGAGTTTGGTGTAGAAGAGAAGACGGAGAGGAAAGCATTCTCCAGGCCCAAGAGACCTGGTAGGCGCTGAAGCATAGCGACTTGCTCATGAGCGGTCTGGCATTCACAGAGCAGGAGAAGAGTCTCCTAGATTACTCATAGATGTCGATGCCATGTGATCTAACTTTGTCATGAACAGTGTGTGTGCTGAGGAAACCGTTCACTCGTAAGCTCCTCGAGATCAGCTTATGACACGAAGACCCGATTGCATTGCAGACCTGCCACGTCTCAGATGGCTGGCTGAGGTTGAGACGAATAGCTGTACTAATGTGCCCAGGCCACTGCGGAGGACAGCGCACGATTTGAACGTCTCTGGTGTTGGAAGAACTACATTTCCGAGCAGACCGCGCACTCGCCCACGTGACCCTCAAACTCAGAGCGCAGCCAAAAAGCTTAAACAGCTCTTCCCCGCATCTCCCCACGATGGATGATGCGCCAAAAGTGGATGTCCACACGTCACGCCCTCCAACGAGGCTCGCATCACTCCAGCCACCGTCCGTCTTCGCTGGTGCTCCGATGCCGAAGTGAGAAGAGATTGGCGATGTCCATTCGGTCCGGATCACACAAAGCATGGCGTAGGTACCTGAGTATCGTGACAGCTGATTCACTAGTTGACCATTGCTCAAGCTGTCCCTGCCGTTCACTTCCCCTCCTCTCTTATCTTGCCCTTGACCTTTCTTCTTCCATCTCATCCTGCTCCTCACCCTGACCTCCGGCCACTTGCAATCGTCACAACCATCCCATCACATTGTTCATTGATCACAGGCAACCATCACACCCACAATGCCCACGCCAACCGAGACATGGCAGGACCGTCGCGGCATGTTCCAGCGCGGTAAAGAGCTTCACCAGCCAGGCCGCAAGCTCTCCAACCAGTTCGGTGACCCGCTCAGTGCTCGCAGGACCTCCGTAGGCAGTACTGGCGGCGGAGGCCTTGAGAAGACTGACAGCATCACTGAACCCGGATCGTCTGGACAGAGGAGAAGGGTGGGTTCTAACCATTTCGCCATACTTCATGCGCCATGGGGGCAATGTGCTCAATTCCTTTGCGCGTTGACCTGCAGAGCCTCGACTCTGACCCGTAGCACGCTCTCGATTTGAGTTCACAGCATATGCCCTTCCATCGCACGAGTCCTCTGCATCTTCTACGCAACATGCTGATCAACCATACCCAGTCCTCTGCCGCCTCGAACGGCCTTTTCAACAATCTCACCAACGCAAAGCGTGGTAGCGAAGACTACGGCGAGCGCCGCGCAAGCTACACCGAAATGGCTGGCAACTCTCCCGGCATGGTCAGCGGCTGGTTCAACCGCACCTTCAAGGGCCACATGGACAAGCCGGGCGCCACCATGGGGAATGACGGCAAGATGATGGGCCTCGGCACTGAGCAGCAGAAGAAAGAGGAGAGACGAGGTGTCATGGAGTAGGTGATGTCCTCCGGGATGATTTGTAAGTTTGATGATTGTGGAGGGATGCTATTTGAGGGTGTGGGAGGGATTGTTTGCTGACTTGATGTTTCTGTAGCTGGCTTGAGAATCGAACTGATAGTGTCTGACTTGGCGTTTTCTCATGATTTCGTGTTCACTCAATACAGAATGGACTCGGTGTTGAATTTACACTTTTGATGACGGTGGGGCGTTCATGATATGTACATTACATGCACGTTTATATATGGCTAATTTTTTGCGATTGAAACGTCTCAGTTAGATCTCTACTACCGGCTTGTATCCTGTAGTCACTACTTCCTTTTAATGAGTCCACATCATCGAAACCCTTGGCACCCTCATTGGTGCTTTGTTGTGGTCTCGAAAGTGACATTGTTCCATTAGCAATGCCATTCGGCTGCCCCTGTGCGGCCAGACGCGAACAAATGTCAAGAGACATCATTGGTATTAAAACAGCAAAATTAAGAAACACCAGTGTGGAGAACCTTGTGAATGCAAAGAGCAGCATCAGAATTGCGGCTGTTGTGCTCGCGCCGGCACCGACTCAGCGTCGAACCCTCCCACGGCTCGCTTAACAGAGCAACTCCACCAAGCACTTCAATGTTCGGCGTCGCTCTTTTCCGTTTGATGCACCTCCACTGATACAGGTGGATGGACATGTCAAAAAATAGGCGCTGTCCGGCTACATATCTAATCGCTTCAAGAATGGTTCAGTAGCGCTTGAGATCTTCATTTCTCGACAAGTATGAAACTCAAGATGCCGCGATCTAACATCAGAACATCGCTACCATTTCCTGGAAGAGTCGCTTGCGCACGAAGGAGGAACTCATTCTTTCGAAGCTTCAAATGGCTCCGATCAATGTCTTGTGTTCGCAGCTCTTGATATGAGCTTCGGTAACCTACAGGGTTGACTCGATGTTCACGAACGGACTCTTGAATTACACGAGATCCGTCCTGGAGGAAAGGACCAAAACATGGTGCTTACGCTGCTACGCATGATGTCTACGGGACTGCTGAATGAGCGCAATTCGCCTAAATATCTGTTGGAAAATCAGATCCGGACGCATTCGGCGGCATTTAATAGCTTTGTGATGGATTCGCCGGTTCCAAAAAGATAAAGAGTTGGTTTGTGATACTTCGGTAAGCAAAAGCTTTCGTTTCTTTTTGTTTCGAATACGCAACAGAAAGGGGGGAAAAACGCCGGAACGCCAGGATACCAATAGACTCAACTAGTGGTCAATAAAAGTAGCTGTCAGACCAACGCGCGATTTGCGCACGATCGCCCACGATCAATCAACCCTCAGAGTGACACGACAATAAGCTCATTCATTCCTTGTATCAATTCCGAAATGCCAGAAAGAAGGAGGCAAATGCACTATCGAGACTCGACGGAAACTGGCATCGCCGTCGAATCCCACATGCTGATCGTCAAAGAGAACTTACACTAATCCTCTTCTCTACAGTCCCGACAGACTTGTCTGGATGTAATCAAGGTCCGCCAACCAGCTCATGTCCGACCCGCGGGTTCTGGAAGACGAGCCGGAAGTTCCGTAGCCACTCAAACCCTCACGGGGCATCGGCTGCAGTGGCTACAACATGAACCCATACCAAGCAGCCCTTATGCAGCGAGCGCTCACTACGACCCCGAGATCGAAGACCAAATCAACAGTGACCCAACGCACCCGCTCAATACTTACGAGCCTGGTACGCAGCCGACCTTCGGGCCCAATGGGCGGCACATGGTGACGATGTATGATGGCACGTATCTCGAAACGCAGTCGCATGTGGAGATGCGGAATCAAATGCAGGCGATGGCGCAGCAGAACGTGATGACGGCGGAGCAGATAGAGCAGTATGAGAACCAGGCGAGGGCGATGAGGTCTGGTGATAATCCATATGCACGATACGGGAGGCGTTGAAGAGGGCGCGGAAGATGTGTCTCAAGGGGAGGGAGGGCTGGGAAGAGGGCGACGGTTCGAGGTTGGGGCGCTCGAGGTGGGTGAGAGATCTCAATGCTGGTCCAGCATATTCTCGTGGCAAGTTTCATGCTGCCTAGTGTATCGTGAGGCTTCGCTTGGCGGAGATCGTGCATATTGAGAGATTGGTACTGTCAACTTGGTGATTGATCAAGGAAATCGTGGTTCATACAAACCACCTGTAATATCTGTAGTAACATCGTCGAAGATCAAGGACAGGCGCTCACGGTCGTAACAACTTTACACCCAACCATGGTGTTCCTCACGCTCGCAAAGAAGAGATCCGTGTCCCAAAGATTTGCCACAAGAAATTTTGCCAACCTGCTCGCGGTCACAATCGACGACGATTGAGACCTTCAGTCATCGCATTCACCTCAAACCGTGGCGCCTTGCTGAATGACGTTCGCGCTCGCGTTGCGCTATAGGCAACCTGACCAGATCGAATGCAAGTGAAATTGCTGGGAGTCGTTGAAGAGATCGAGCTGCCGAAGGTGCTCTACTTGTCTGGGGGAAAGCAAGATAGGAACTTTGTGTTTTCGCCTCTGTGGGACGTAGGCACATTGCCGAAAGAAGAAGCTTCCTTACGCTTGCTTGCGAATCACCGTCATTTTTTCAACTGCTTGCCTCCAGCTTTAGGGGTTCGTTCGCTCGACAAGTATATCGTCAAGCATTTCCTAAGCATGATTCAATCCCCACTTCGCGCCGGAGATCCAATGATTGTGGAGCGGAGAAGGAAATCTCCGCGACAAGTCAAAGCACCGTCAATCTGTGCAAAGAATAATTGGAAAGTAAGAAGTTTGGATCTGTCGTAACAATCATTTGTGAAGTTTGCACTTCGAGTCTATTCTGTATCTTTCTGCCTGTCAGACAAGGTGGAATGCCAGGGAGCCCCTTTCACTTAGTATGGCTTCCACTGTTTTCGAACACGGCCTATCGTAGGGTCGTCGGGTATCGTACAAATATAGCATTCAAATGCAGCCCGGATTGATGTCCAGTTTGTAGCCAGACAAAGCATAGTCTCACCATCTTGCATATCTCTTGGAGGCCGTGTTGCTTTTACTAATCTTTTCTCTTTCTTCTTCGTCTTGCTGATCTGATCAAATCAAACGACCGCCTCACCCTGCTTCTCTGCTGCCTCTCCGTAGCTCCTGAACTGCGCAAAGATAACGAGATCTTCAACCATCGTGCCCAAACTGCCAATTAGCCAAGGCATGTTGGTCATGACATACTCTTTCTCCAGACTGTGGCACAAGATTCCGGCGCCATAGGTTGCATTGCCCAGCAAACTAAGCAAGAAGAACAGCAGACTCAAGCCCTCGCAAGAGCGTTCGCGCTGGTTCTTCACGATCTGAGGGACGCGAGCGCCGAGGTAGAGGAGGGCAGATCCGTAGCCCAGCAAGCTTGCGCCGAGGGGAGTAGGATCGCTGCGATCGTGGTCTTTAAGAGGAACCGGTTGCCAGGCGCCAGTCTTGTAGGCGAGAGCCCAGCCTGCGGTGCCTGCGATAACGATGGCGAGGATAGAGATGGAGTTCTTCAGCCAAGCCGAGGTGGCTGTAGGCTTGGACAGAGCACGGGACAGAGAGTCGCGACGGCTGCGAGCGCTGCTGCGGCGGTGCGAGCGGCGGGATGTAGTCGAGGGTTTGCGCTGGGAAGCGGCAGCGGCCAGGAGGGGGTCTTCTTCGGTTTGTTGCGCCTCTGCTGACTCGGCTTCTTCTTTGTCTTTGTGCGCGTTGAGGGTGTTGTAATAAATGCACTGTGTGATCAAGGCGCCGTCGGCGAAGCAGAAGTAGATTGCGAGCGCGATAACGGTGGGTACCAGACCCGCCCAGAGGCCGCCTGCGAGAGAGAGGATGTCGCCAGCAGCCCAGATGAAGAGGAAGGTCATGGAAATGCCGTCTGCATGGCCGTTGGTGTGGTTCTCAATCAATTGTGGAACGAGAAGGAAAATCCACGCAGCGAGAGAGATCGAGCCCAGGATGCCACTGAAGGCCTCAGCCGTGGTGAGAGGCACGGAGGGATGCATGTTGGCGACGGTGCGCCGGCGGCAGGTGGTGCTGTCGTCTTCTTGGGGAGGACGGTAGGAGTGAGAATAAAGATATATGGCTGACTCGACAAAAGAGTCAATGGCAGCTGCACGGGGCACAAATTGCAGCAGGGCCCAATGCCGATGCCAGCCAGCCAGCGCCTCAACCCACGCGACAGCAGACAGAGCACTGGCACGCCGACGTCAAGCTGTCTCTCCCAGGCGTTGGACCCCGTGGTCGCCTTGCCCGATCTGGCCAAGAGAATTTTCCTTCAGCAAATCACGGCAGAGGGATTTGCGCAGCCATGGTCATCAAACAAACAAATGGCCGTTCGTTGAACCGCCCGGGGTAGATAAGCCTCGTTTGCGCAATGATAAGGAGAGAGCTTGGACTCTTGCTGAGGTGCAAAGTTTTGCTCACCGCATGTGGTTGTGCTTCTTCCGCATATGCACATGTGTCGGATGTGCTCTTCGTCGCGTCGACATTGAAGGCGTACTAGGTCGATGTTTGACGATCTCGATTGCACAAAACTGCTCCTCAACACCGCGAGGAGGTGCTGCTGTGGGAGGCCATCGGCTGACAATCATTCTGGCCGCCATTGAGAGCCAATCATTGGCTTGCGTGCTTAGATGCTCCTGTCAGCAGTTATGGCCCTCCAAGCTGTATCGCTCGTTATCGAGAATCAGCGATCAGCCCTCGTTCATCCAGGTTCATATGAGCAGCTATGGTTCTCTGGGTGTCTTAGCTACCGTTGTGAGCCAGCTATTGCCTCTCATGTGTCGATGCTCGCCTCAATTGCTATAGGCCTCGAAGTTGGCAAGGTCTTTATCGAGAGACAACTGTTGACTGGCATAATCTGCTGCTCGTCTCAGCAGCTATGGCTACTCCCCTTGAATTGTTCGCCATCGAGTATGTCGTGCTCAAATCTGCAACTCTGATTTTCGAACTTGGGTCGTTCACTCTCGAGAGTCAGCTTTTGGCACACAAATACTGATGTCCATATCGGCAGCTATGACTGTTGTAATGGGATGCTCGCTACGGAGAATCAGCTATCGGTGCACATTATGGGATGCTCACATCATGCTCTGTCAGCAGCTGTGACTCCGGAAGTTGTATTATCCAGCATTGAGAGCCAGCTTTTCGCCCCCATGTTGTCATGATGGTATCTACAGCTGCGAGTTTCCAAGCTGACATGTATCACTGAGGGGTCACGAAGGTTTGGCCGCTGACAACGCACATCATTGCTCGTATCATCGATTTCAGGCTGGGATGGGATTGTATCAGCCAAGAAGAGTCATCACGTCTCCGCAGCAGGTCCACGGTCATGCATAACAAGACCAATATTGCTGCTAAGTCCGGCCGGATTGCGAAGAAATTCTGGTCTCGAACAACTCCTATAGACAGTACGTGATGCAGTGCATATGGTATTACCACAATGGTGTTTCAGTAGGAAAATAGACAAGTGAATGTCTCACTGGCAAACTGGGCGCTGATTGGCGCGCATTCAGCAGGCTATAGCTCGATTGGGAGCTTGCGTTAGCTCTGCAGAGTGGAGACCCTGAGCGCCTGAGCGTGGGGAAAAGTGGCAGTGCGTGCTATTGTGAGACGCGCGACAATCGGAATCAACGTAAACACCCTCCTGGCTCGCAAGCAACCTCCTCACCTGCAACCATCGCCTCCCTCTCCACCACCACACCGCCCCACCACTACCACCACCACCGCCAACCTCTCCTCCGACACAGCATGGTCGCGACGCGAGGCCAACCCTCTCCTGCGGCCTCCTCGCCGCCGCCAACAGCACCAGAGAAGCTCTCGAAAGCGCAGCAAGCTGCGCTCAAGAAGCTGCAGATCGTTGGCACCGACGCCCTCAAGG
The DNA here is from genome assembly GCA_030463185.1 of Cladosporium sp. BF-F. Taxonomy (NCBI): domain Eukaryota; kingdom Fungi; phylum Ascomycota; class Dothideomycetes; order Cladosporiales; family Cladosporiaceae; genus Cladosporium; species Cladosporium sp. BF-F. Next base: position 485,248 of record JAMRMS010000017.1, on the reverse strand, counting down.
GCGATCCCAAAGCTGCTCAAGCGGCCAGAGAACAGGTACAAACGTACCACTACCGCGGTGCCGTCTATGCCGCCGACGCAAACACGCCTTCCTCTTGGATAGAGAACCAGCCGAAGCGTTACCTCAAGCGTGGCGCTGAAGACAGTGAAGGCGGCACTGAAGAGGGGAATGAGGATGGAGAGAACGACGAAAATGATACCCCTGTCCGCCGCCCTGCGAAGAGGAGACGCAGCATGCCTCAAGAGGGCCTCAACAACAAATCTGGCGCCGCTATGACAGCTTCTGCAAGTGGTAAATCTCGTTCTGGTCGCGTGGGACGCCACTCGCTACCTGGGAAGGGCAATGCCACAGTCATTAGCGACGAGGGCGACGACGTCAACATTGTTCACACAGCCTCGAGCCGCGTCAATGATCGCGTTGCGCGTCCTCAGCACCGCAATCGGCGTCGCGAGAGCTCGACTGAGCGTAGAGAACGCTACAGTCGACGCGATAATACTGTACCAACTCTCGCCAACACGAAAATCATGGACCGCGAGAACCAACGACGCAAAGAAGAGGCCAGGCGTAAGAACTACCAAGTGGAAGCACTGCAACCAAAAGACATGTTGAGCCAATTGGATCTTATGCGTGCCAGACATGTCCGCCTGGCCCGGGCCCAAAGAGACATCAACGAGAAGCTGCGGGAATGGAATCTGGCAAAGGAGTTGCTGGATAAGAAGAGACGTGAGGCCGGCTTGACGAGATCCACATTTGATGCTCCTCGCGTTCCATCCCAGACGATCAAATATACGCAAACGATCGACCTCACCGGCTCGGACTCGGACGGCGGCAATCGTGGCGACGTAGAGGAGGTCAACAAGCAATGGGAGCGCGAGCAAGAGCAAAACCGCGCTCATGACAAAGATCAACGTGATCCAGAGGTCCCAGAAACCTCCCCAGCCGAGGAGGAACCCATTGATCTTGGCCCAGCTCCTCTGCGTAGCGCATACGACGCACAACCTACCGAGTTCGATCGCAGGACTCTTCACAATCAATACGACGAGCAACCTTCACAAGATACGTACACAGCAGCAGGCGCCTCCCGCCCTTCCTCGCCTCTTCCCACCATTGCCACAGGCGCCAACACCTGCCCCCTTCTTCAAAAGCGCGGCTTTCTTGCCTCCCTCGCGCCTACCCTCAACTATCCCGAAATTTCCACAACCGAAAGCCAGTCCTCCATATCCACTACGGATACCACAGCTTTCATGTGCCTCCCCCCTGACTCCGCCCTCCCCACAGTCAGCGCGGGTGGCCACCCTCTCCGCTGGACGATCAAGAGGCGCGCTAGCATCACGCCTGGATCTGCGACCGAGAGAGCTGAGTACGCAATTGATGTTGCCAGATTGGAGGGAGAGAGTAAGGCCGCGAGAGCCAGAAGGATCAAGCGCGAACGGGCGGTTGTCGAGAGTTGGGCGAAGATGAATGGCGCCGACATTGTGGAGGAGGATGGAAGGGTTTGAGGACCGCGAAACGAATGACGAAGTTTATAGCGAACGAGGGGATCTTGTCCTCTCTTACTTTCTTGTTCTTTCTTCCGGGTACTTACAAAGGGTTTTGGATGGAGTACCGGCACCGCAATTGAGTGTGAAGGAATTGATTGATGATACCCAGGATCATGACTGCATGGAAAGAGGCATTAGATGGCATGATTGCATGCATTAAAAGCATTATTGCGTGCATGATCACGAGAATCGTGCACAAATTTGGAGTATCATGGCAAAGCATACTGGTTGTAAAGCATTGAGCGAGCATGGAAGCTCTACCAATAATTGACGAAAATTCACGATGCGATGTTTCAGTCGCGCCTGTTTTGCTTTCGTATCATGTTGATGCTTCTTTTGGTCCGAACGTGACGGGCTACGGAGTGAGAGCTCAATTTGCTCCGATTGGAGTACACGCGATCGAAGACCTTGATTTCTCACTAGATACATTGAGCCCTGTCGTGTTCTTTGCATCACCAATAGTCATCGCAATGCATGACATGAATCCCCATTGTCACTTCTTTCAGGATCGGAAGACCATCTTCAGTCTTTCTCGTTTGCTTTGCTTGATCTCTGAGTCTGGTTCGCTCGGGCCCGAGACAAGGCGGCTCTGCGATTGGTCGTTCTTCTCCTCCTTGATCATAGCTGTAGTATGGACTTTGTCAAGTGTTGTTTGACTGCTATGTTCGATGGCCAGATGTGGTTCACTTGGTTCTGAGGCCTGCTGGATTTCCAATCGATTCTCCTGTCCATCCCTTATGATGTTTGCAAGCATTTTCTCAGATAGGGTCCGGTCGGCATGGCCAGCGTCGTGAATCCTCTGTCTGATTGCAACCACGGGTTTCAAAATATCCAGCGCTTCGGTGACCTGTCCACCACTCCAGTATGCACGCGCGAGCTCATGTTGCGATACCAATCGGCTGGGATGGTCCTCTGCTAGCTTTCCTCCGACGTGTACTACATGCTCTAGTATGTCGATAGTTTCAGAGATCTGTCCATTGTCCAGGTATGCACGCCCGAGGTTATGTTGCGATGTGAGCCGATTATGGTTATCCTCTGCTAGCTTCTCTTGGACCATTACTACATGCTCTAGTATATCGATAGCTCGAGTGATCTGTCCGTTGCTCAAGTATGCACGTGCGAGCTCATGTTGCGATAACAGCCGGTCAGAATTATCCTCTGCTAGCTTCTCTTCGGCCCTTACTACGTGCTCCCATAAGTCGATAGCTTGAGAAATTTGTCCGTTTCCTAAATAGGCAAGTGCTAGTCTCTGTTGCGATACAATCCGTTCGGGATGATTCTCTGCTAGCTTCTTTTCTTGAATAGACATTACATGCTTGAATATGTCAATAGCTTCAGCGATCTGTCCGTTATCCATGTATGCACGCGCCAATTCATGCTGCGATCGTAAAAGCTCAAGGTGGTCTTCCGCCAACGTCTTGCGGCGAGCATCCACCACATACTCTAGCAGCATAATGCTTTTGGTAGTCTCGGAATTAGCTAGATATGCAAAAGCAAGTCCATGCTGGGCTTCCAGTCGCTTGGGGTGAGTCTCCGCCAGGTTTTCACGCAGCTCCGCTACGCGTGTAAGCATGTGGACACCTTCGGTAAGTTGTCCATCTTCCAGGAATGCGTATCCAAGCAGATGCATTGCTGCCGCAAGCGCTGACTGTTCAGCATGATCGTGACACAGTCTCTGCGTCTGCTTTAAGAGCTCCGAACAGATCTCCAACCTTGTACTACTTCTGGCATTTAATATTTGCCAAGCGTAAGTATGCCAGATCCTACAGAGTTGAACATGATCGACATCCTGCTTATTCCCTTTCTGCCAGATGGCGAAGTTTGTCTTATAGTGTATGGCAAGCTGAGAGGTGTATGGCTCCATGTCCTCAGTGCCCTTGGCGGAAAGCGCCAAAGTTGCGGCGACAGCGTAGTGCGTCTCGCGTGGATCCTTGACTCGGTCCCTCGCCCATGCATGCACCAACAAGTGGAGCGACATGTTACTGTGAGCACTGTCTACGCTGACAAGTGATAATCGGCGAAGGTGGGTCCGGGCTCGCCGGAATAGCTTTATCCGTTCGTCGGGAGGTAAGGACGAGAAGACGGATCGACAACGAGCAACATGCCAGGCCGAGAGATGCGTTATATCAAGTTCTTCTTCTCCGTCTTCGACTTCGTTCTGGTAGGTGGATAGTATCGTTTGCTCGTAGCCCCATGCCCGAACGAAAATGTCCTCAGACACATCTTGATGGTGCATGAATCCCCAAATATTCAAAAGTGACAGTGCAGCTTCGGCGGAAGTATCGGTTGCGGCTAGCTTCTGAAGAGCTGCTGCAGAAACCTCGAATGTGGCGCTGACTTTTCCATACCTCGCCTGCTCAGATTTTGTATTTAGAAGCTCTTTTTGCGTGAGTTGATCCTGAAGAGCATTCACGTACTCCTCAAGCGAATAGACAGCGCTACCAATCAGCGAGCTTGCAACGGTGATAGCCAGGGGGTGACAGTCAAGTGCAGCAACGACATGACTTGCCTGATCAGTGATTCGTCGGCTGCGATCTTCTGTGTCCGATCGTTCTAAAAGGAGATCAGCAGCAGACACTGCATCCAAGCCGCTGAGCTGAAAGGATAGCCTGTCCTTCTTGTCCTGTGGGTTGAACGAAGCATATTTCTTGGCGTCGTGTAACCTTTTCGTCATCATCACACTCACTTGAGATCCATGCGGTATGTAGCGGGTATAGTCGGTCTCTGTGTCGTCACAATTGTCCAGAATGAGCAGAAATCGTCTTTTTGAACTGGCTAGTCGATCTTTCACAGTGGTAAACACATGATCACCAACGTATGACCAGCCGCATACGTTGCCAATTCTCTCAAAGTCCGCCTGTGCCGAAGTCTCACTCTCACAATCAACCCAGAAGATAGCCCAGAATCTGCTGCGTATCAGTGATCATACACGGCACTCACTACTGGTCAAGAAACATACCTGTCGCGGAGGGCCTTATCGTTCTTGTCCAAGAACTGTAAGACAGTCTCGCTCTTACCTACGCCCCCCATCCCCGAAAGAACGCAGATAGTCTGCCCGTGGTCGTGATCCGCGTCGCCCTGCTGGAGGAACCAGCTCGAGAGCCGTTCTAGAACGTGCGCATACCCGACGTATTGGGGATTCGTAGCTCGGGGTAGAAGCCTAGGATTTTCAGGTGCTGTCGACGCAGGCACGGCTGACGTGTGAGAAATGGGGCCGTAGTAGTTGGTATTGTTATTTCCAAAGTGCGCCCGGGCGTGGTCACTCACGACAGTATGCTCAAGGTTCATCTGGGCTTGCTGCGTTATTTTGGCCAGGTTCGTCTCGCGAATCCTGGTGGACTGAGCATTTTCAGTCGCCATCACATCGTACCCATGCTCCAAGTCCGGGTCTTGCTAGGACTGATGCCAATGTTGGAGAAGTCTTGGAAAGCAAGGATGTTTGAGAAAGAAAGCAAGGATCAGCTTGGGCGGCGGATCAGGTTGTGAGGCTGTGAGCTTACCTTGGATGTAGCCTAATTTAGCTACGAGCTACCTACCCTATATGATCACGAGCAACGTTGCAACAAAAACGGAATCGAGCCTTATCGCAACACTCGAGCATCAGGAGATGCCGTCTTGCATGGACTTCCACGCCACCTCGCGTAGCCAACCAATTAGAGTCTGACACACGATACATGAACCTCACGCGGCGGTGCAAGGCTGCACTTGATCAAACCCATGCTATAGAGCGAGGGATCAAGTGCAGGATACATAAAAGGCAGTTGCTGTTCAAGAACCTGATCAACAATCATCTTAACAAGCATCGCCCAGCTCCCAATCGTTGTGATGTGGAACTTGTGACTCTCGTCGACACAGAAAGACATAATATCATGGGCACGTACAGGTAGCCGTCAGCCGCAGATGTATCCATTGATCTAGTGAGGAGTAAAATTTCATCTATCATTCACATCACTTATGCATTGAGCAAAGAGAACCCAGGCCACCGTGTAACCACTCGTGATGAACAACACCCAAAAAGAGGCTAAGAAGCGTCATCAACACTTTGTCTCTGCGCCTTCCGCCCAAACTCAAAGTCCGACACATATCAATCAATACCCAATATCAACCTTCGTCACATCCTCCACGAAATGCTTCTCCCTGCTCGTGCGCGAGAACCACAAGTACCAAGGAATGATGTACGTCTTGAGCGTGTGTCCAATGTAACCAGCGTCACTGACAGTCGAGACGACGTTCTTGCTCTCTTCGAAAGCGGATTCGATGCGAGAGCGGCGGAGATTCTCGTACGCGTCGAAGGCCTCTTTCATGGTGTTGGGCTTGCCCTTTTCGATCCAGCGGGTCAGGCAGCGGGAGAAGAGGACGGTGTCTTCGAATACGATGCCGGTTGATTCGCCTTGGGGAGGCATGGCGTGCTGGGGATGGGTGGGTCAGTTGGTTCGTTCTGTGGGCTGGCTTGGGTTTGTTAGGGGGGGATAATTTGACATACAGCAGCATCACCGAGAAGCATCACGCGATCAGTCGCCCACTTGCCATGCTTTGAAAGCGTGAAGACAGGCCAAAGGTAGAAGTCCTCCGTCTTCTCTATCAACGGCTTGATGCTAGGGATTTTCGCATCGCCGAATCGATCCATGATATCTGCGCGAATCTTCTTCGCATCAGCGCCAGCGGCTTTCCAGCCATCACGTGACTCCAGCTCGGGGAGCTGCATGAGCGCGCCCACGTAGACGCTATTCTTCTGCGAGTTGTGGTAGCTGGTTAGCAGCATGCCGCGGCGGGCAAAGTTGATCGCGGTGCATTCGAAGTGAACGGGGAAGTCGGGCTCGACGGGTGCGAAGCCAAAGGCGTTGCAGAGGCCTGAGTAGCTTGCCTTGCGTTCTGGGTCGACGTGTTTGAGGCGGGTGACGGAGTGGATGCCGTCGCAGCCCATGAGCAGATCGCTGGAGACGGACTCGCCGTCCTCGAAAGTGAGGGTGACTTTCTCGGGTGTTTCTTTGATGTCGACGGTGCGCTTGCCGCATGTGAGGGTGATATTTTCTTGAGCCTCTACTGCGGCCAGAACGCCCTTGAGGGCATCGCCGCGAGTGATACGGAGTGCTTTGTAGGGTGGACTGCCAATGCCTTTGCCATCTGGGCCGCTGAAGTCGGATGTGGCGAGTCTGGTGGAGTAGACGTCGAAGACCTCGAGGTAGTCGATCGTGCGGCCATAGTCTCTCTCGCGGATGATGGGAAGAGCTCCCAAGTCGTCAAGAAGTCTCAGAGCGTTGGGCGTGAGGTTGACAGCACCGCCGATGGTTGCTGGTACAGGGCGGATTTCATAGATGCGGATTCTGGGGACTTGCCCCTTGGGGGCGTACTTTGTGAGAGCGAGAGCGGTGGTCAATCCTGCGATGCCGCCACCGAGGATGATGATGTCCAGAGCGTCTTTTGAGGCGGGAGCCATGGTTGTGTCTTGCGGTATTGCTACGGCGGTGGGAGGGGGACGGGAGGGGGCAATGAGGAAATACTTGTGGATTTCGCCAGCAAAGATACTATGGCAGGCGACGACTATATCAGACTACTGGCAGGCCAGCAGCTGCACAGCTTACCCATCGTATTATAGCACCCTTGACGGGGGCCTGCGCCTTGCAGCATACCACAGTCGAGGTTGCTCTGCGGCTGGAGGTGAGGGGCCGATTGACAGCTCTGACACGCAGCGGGCGGCGCCGCCATTAAGTAGTCGCACCGTGTCGGCGTAAACCAACAGCGAGAGGCCGATGGCATGCACGTCGCCTGTCCGGAAGCAGCCACTGCGCCCTGGGCCCGGATGGCTGCATTTGGACACACGTCGGCGCAGGTAAGCGAGCAAAGGCGCTGCCAACGGCCATTCTGTCACCCTTTGGCCGACGAGGAATCGCTAGCGCTCGGAGTTTATCACGTTAGCGTCGATGGTGCCGGACTTGAAGGATCATCCTTTGTCCAAAAATAGGCTGTGCTCGCCTGATTGGTGCGTTGGCGAGAAGATATCAGCTTCAGCTTCTATACTCGCGGTGCCCGTATGCCCGTCTGTCAAGCGAAGCTGAGTTAACTTGTTGCTTGATCTGCAGGTGAGGTAGAGGGGAATGCCTTGCTTGGACATCACTGCTTTGGGTCTCTTCGTCAGATATGAGCGGTACTGCGCTATCGCTAATCGGAGCTTGCCCGAGGCGGGTTGCCAACATCGTTGCACGCAGCAGCTGAGCCGTGCATGTAACGTACATATTTGATTGCAGGTGTACCTGCAAAATTCTTCCACACGCAGCAGCGACACATGCAGGAACCCTTATTAATTGCTTGTCATGTTGCTTTGCTGTTGAAGGTCAGCACTTGTCGTCCAGATGTAGCAAAAAGAAAAAATCGCAACATTAGAAGTGAGTTTGATAGTGTTCGCTGAGACGCTGCTTTGACGGGCATAGCATAACGATCGTCTTTACAGCGTATGAATGAACGAATTCAAGAACGCGTGACATTCGAGCGTCGGAGCCGAATTGCAGACAGGACACAGGTACAGGCAGATTCACGTGGAAGAACAAATTTTACGACATGTTTGACCGTGGAGACTAGTTTCAACCTCAAATATCGGAATGCATATCTACTCCGATGCTCTGCCCATCCGCATCGTTGGTTTCTTCGTCTACTTCACGCCGGAACTCGGCGGCCCTCGAATGCGGCGTTTCTGATCAAGATTGTCGAGGCGTCATTTGCATTTTTCCGGAGTTCTATGTGGACGGTAGCATTCATGATGTGAGTCGAGGATGATTCACACAACGAAACGATGATCTCACGCGGTGAAAGGGGGACAGGACTCATAAAATTCATTTCCTCATGCGCGTCTGCTCATCCGCGACGCTCCGATGCTGGTAGGTATGCTATGTAAAGTCATTGCTTTGCACGATGCTTCTTGGTTCCCTTTGACATTTCTTTGCACTGGCCCAGCGGCCAAGCGAGCTTCGTTGTCATAATGCTTTTCTGTTCCCATGTCAAATCCCCCAACGCCACGCTGGTGTCACTTTCATTTCATGTTCAGTGATCATGTTGTCTGTAAAAGCAAATCATCGAGACGCAGACCGCCTCAGCCCAGACCGCGTCTCCTTTTCGTGAGTAATTACAACTCTCATTCAGTGTCTTCGAAGTTCTGCTCGGGCACGACTTTCAACCCTGAGTGCGCCCCTTTCCGTGAGCGGCGCTCCAGCCTTCGTTCGTCGAATGCTTCTTGTCGGGCCCTGCTTCTAGCCCAGCGAGAGAGATGTTAACTCTGTGCAGTCTGAGCAGAAGGGATCTCTCGATCTCGTCTGCGGTGGCAACAGCATCTGCATGCGTGATGGTACGCGGGTCAACGGTTGGTGATACGAGAGTGCTACTCACGGCGTCCAAGCGGAACGGCAGATTGGCCGACTGGATGAGGGGGAGCACCTCACACTCGAGCGCGGCTGCAGGCGCCACGGGCGTGGCGGTGGGCAGCGGCGGGAAGGTCTCCGCAAGAGACTTGAGCGAGATCTGTTCGTAAGAGGCCAAGTGTGAGATGATGCTCTTCTGGCGGATTTGAGCGAAAAGGCTGTCGACGTGAGAGCCGCTGCCAACGATGCCCACGCCAGAGCCAAGGAAGACGTCCAAGCTCCAGTCGGCATAGTAGCGCTGCAGAGTGTCCAAGCAGGCACGGTACTTGGCAGTTGTGAAGAGGGAGATGGCTTTGCGCATGTGAGGCTCAAGTTCGAGGAAGGCACGGAAGGAGCCACCCAGCACACGGGTGGAGAGCTGTTCGCGGTCAAGAGTCGCGAGGGCTGTGAGACCGCCGTAGATCGCCACATCGTTAGCGCTGGCGACGGAACGGGTGAAATCGAAGCTGTGGACCGGGCCGGCAAGTGTGAGGTCGAAATGTACCGCGAGGAACGACTCGGCAGCATCCTTGTAGTTTCCCGAGCAAAGCTGAGCAATGCCAGCCGCGGCGTACGAGACGGGCGTGAGCTTGGCCATTTCCTCTTCCTTGGCACCAGCGCTGCGCAAGCGATTGGCGTTGGCCATGACAGCGTTGAAGTGTGTGTTTGCCGACGAGCCAGACTGCAGGACAGAGACTGCCTGGATGATGGCTGTGTGAAGAAGGCGGAGGGTCATGCTGGCCACGTGAGTGGGCGTGGTGCAGAAGTCGCGCATCTTGCCAAACGCGCCATATGCTGCGTTGAGGCCGACGTTGGCAGCGCTCTGAGACTGCTCGTTCTCCGCAGTGGCCTGCGGTGCGGGACCGCCAGTGAGGAGGAGGTGGGTGGCGAGGTCTTCCTGGCCCATGCGAATGCTCTCCCTGATGAGGTTGTTCTTGTAGCCCTTCAGCTCCTGCTCCAGTCTGGTGCTCTCACGCTTGTTCGCGTCTTCCGTCCTCTCTGTCCACTCGAGATCCTGCGTCGCAAGCTCGTTGAGACTGAGCTGCGAGGCAAGAGTGACGAGGCGACGGTAGAGAGAAACATCCTTGCCGCTCTTGGCGGCGGCGATGGCGATGCGTAACGCCTGCTGTGACAGCGAGGGGCAGTGGGTGGCAATGTGAGCCAGGCGAAGAGGCAGAAGCGGGCCGTCGTAGTTGCTGCTGTACGATTCCAGGTCGAACGTCGGCGGCGCCAGGCGGGCTGAGTGAGCCATCGTGGTCGCGCTGGCGAGGTTGGATGCTTGGATGCTGGGTGCGGTGTTGGTATTGCGGATGCGATGCGATGCGATGCAGCGAGCGAGGGTCGCGCTCAGGCAGAGCAAGGTGGTGTGGTGTGCATGCAAGCCGGCATTCGATGGCGAGCTCAAGCGAAGCTCAAGTCGCGCGAGTGTTTAGGCGTGAGCCGCATGACGCCGTCTCGCGGCTGCCCCCCCAAAGCACCAAGGGACCCACCTTCCATTGAGCCTCAGGCCCTGCCAAGCCTTGCGCGCTCGGAGCAACGAGCAATGTGGTATAAATCTTTGCGCGCGTCTCGCTCTCTCGTTCTTTTCTTCACGCGACTTTGTGAGTACCCAAACCCCCCCATACTGCGCAGTCCATCAGCAGAGCACTAACAGGCCGCCTCAGACTTCATAGAATCATTTCTATAGTAAACGTCCATAACTGTGTTCTCTACATGAGCCACAGACTCCAACCTGGCTGATGAGCCGATGCCCCGAGCCCAAGAGTGATGCCGACGTGCGCAGGTCTTCCTGCGTGGCGATGATCTCAACCCTGCACAGTGTCTGGCTTCGGCCGGCTGTGCTGGGAGGGTTTGGCGGTATGTCTGACAGGTCTTTGCTTTCATCTGTTCGTCCCGCGCGTCTGCGAGGCGGTGGGAGAAGGCTTCGCAGCGTCGTCTCATCCATGAAGGCGCACGACAAGGAACAAATGTCCCATTGTGCTGAATTATCTGCACGCGACTAGAAGAAATCATGAGCATGATCCTCCAACAGCAGCTGCCACACGCGGGTACATGTACGTGTAGCCAGCGTGTCGACTCAACTCACATGCACATGTGCAACGCGGGTCTCCCTTCACTTCACAAGGCATTGCTTGGTTACCTCAGCTAATTGTTGATCATCTTGGAATCCGTCTTTGAGGCGCGCGCCGATTTCGTGTCTTGTGAGCTGCATAGCATAATCCAGCGCGCACTTGACGACAGCATTTGATGTCCGCCTGCATTTGGTGATCTCCTACATTACCGTGTGAAACGTACTTTCGGACAAGTAGAAAGCTGAACACGTTCCAAGATGCGCATCACGATCAAAGCATTGCACCCACTTCTCCACGTTATGTGAAAGCTCTCCCTCTCCCTCATCGATACTGCAATTTCGTAGGCAGATTGTTAGATCCACAAAGCTCGCAACATACCTAGGCAACTGACATGTGTTGATGAACATGCGAGCTACTCGAGCCTGCTGTCCAAGATTTCGGTTGATCTCTTTGAGATCGTATATCTACTACACGGGGTGAAGCTCGAGTGTTTAATAGACGGACTAGGAGCTCAGCAGGTGAGCGATGTACATTTCGTGGGACGTTCTGATGTTAGACCACCCTAGAAGTAGCTTCAGTATGTCGTGTTGAGTTCCCCGTTCGGGGTTAACTATGCATGAAAGTGAAAACTCCGCTTTCGGATGTCTCAACTTCTACACACATGTATGGATGTAAAGATCCGAATGGCCTTTTACACGATATAAAATCGCAAGCAGACATAGCATGATTTCACGCGTATAAATGTGTTGAACTATGAAGTTCAATGTTCAATGTTGTTCAATGTTGATGCTGGCATCGATTCAATGTTGATTTGATCGCGGCGGCCGCTTACCCTAGGGTCGCACCCTAGAAGCGCGTCACGATCTTGAACTTCATGCACTGTCTGCAAGCAATTCCACTAAAGTTCACGACTGCCACCACAATGCGCCCAAACGCCATTTTCTCTCTACCTGGACCTCTACGGAGACTGGTGGTAACGCAACCACTCGTCCGCACCGCCATCGCATCAACTCCTCAAGCATCGCAGTCAATACGGGCGCTTACCACCGACTCAACACCTCCCAATGCAAGCCATGCCGGAAGCTCTGTCAACGAGACCGAAGTCTCCCACTTCAACACATTGGCTTCAGAATGGTGGGATCCTCATGGCTCTAGCCGTCTCCTGCACCTCATGAACCAACACCGGCACCCATTCATCAATCGATGCTTGAGCACATCACCACTACCTCTAGCGCCGGGCCAGAAGCGCAAGTACCTTGACATTGGCTGTGGAGGAGGCATCTTCGCCGAATCTGCCGCTCGACTTGCAACAACACACTCAGTCACCGCCGTCGATCCCACACCTGAAGTTATTGCTGTCGCCAAACGCCATCAGCGAACCGATCCTCTCCTCCTCGAGCCTGGTCGCCTTACATATCACAACATCCCGATCGAAGCTCTGCCTTTACCCAAGACACCGGAAGAAGGATTCGACATCGTCTCCCTCTTCGAAGTGATTGAGCACATTCAACAGCCCGCGCCCTTCCTCCGCTCCATTCTGCAGCACCTGAAGCCCGGCGGCTGGTTCATCGGCTCGACCATCGCCCGCACTGGTACGAGCTGGTTTACGACAAAGTTCATGGCGGAAGAGGTGCTACGCATGGTGCCCAGGGGTACGCACGATTGGAACCAGTACATCCAGCCCTACGAGATGAAGGCATGGGCGGACAAGCAGCCCGATCTGGACAACTGGCAGATCATGGGTGTGGTTTATGTGCCTGGATTTGGATGGAAAGAGGTGCAGGGGAGCGAGACATACGGCAACTACTTCTTTGCTGCGAGGAAAAAGTTGGAGAGCGAGTGAGCCAATGTGCTCAGGGCGTAGCGTGCTCGCTTACCATATGCCGCTGCTATGAGGACAACACGCCAGTATAGGTGTTTTCAGCCGCAACACTAGATCTACATGCGATCTCGGTAGTCATCACTCGCGCATACAAACGTCATTGGAGCCTTGTCACGGGCCCGGAAACTGATAACCTTGGACGACCTCAAGTCGCGTCTAAATCGACCGTCAAAACCACCAAGAGTCTGTCGCATGGCTGTGGGCTCGGATCCTACGAGGAAATCGATCCCTTGATTTTGGACCAAGAGTGAGTCGTGCAAGTCTGTTTAGTCTGACAGCACGATAAATGCGTAAGAATATCGCAGACTTGCTAGCTGATTGCGTGTATTATGGTAATCTGTAATCTAATACATGTATTTATACCTTGCATGATTGCGCCCTTGTCCCCGGACCAGAAGTCAACATTTGGCCGACATAAATTATCACGCAGCATCTTACCGCTGGCTTTGGAGCAGCTTCTGGAAGTCAACTACGACGCGCCCAAGAGTTGCTGCCGTTGGGGCCAACGTTTACACCGTGAGCTTCTACTCATAAATAAATTGTTTCCACCGAAGGGAGACGAAGTCCGCAGCATCTCGGCTTCGGCGCGACTCCTCGCTGCGCTGAAATGATGTGACATTTGCTGAGAGACTGGTTCAACTCTATACTCATGCTGTCTAGCTAGTCCTGCTTCAAGATGCGCCAACGCAATTACTGGCAACGAACTCCCGAATTTAGATGCCTGATCATCTTCGTCCCCCTTCTCTTCCACGATAGAATCCCTCCATCTCTGCCCTCTGCTCCCGCCACATAGCCTTCAAGAAAGGATCATGACTCGGATCGCCATCCCAATACTTGGCGTGAAAGCTCCTCGCGCCGCCTCTCCAATCTTTCTCAGTCGGCCAATTCACATTCCACCCATACCACAGCGGCTTCCAAGGCATATTTCCCTCTCGGCGGTGCGCGTAGTTGAGCAGATTTTGCTCTGGAAATCCTGGATCGAAGCGGCCGGGAAGTTTTAGGAGGGAGAGATAGTAGTCAAAAAGCACGCGGGAGGGTGTGAAGACGAAGAATCCACAGTTCAGGTAGTTTGCGTCTGTGGGCGGAGGATAGGGGTGCTCGTAGCCGAAGAAGTCGGCGTGTGTTGCGAGCATGTACGTTCGCGGCAGGGCTGCTTCGTCGTCCTTGATCGCTTCGGGGTTCGCGAGCGTTGATTGTGTCAGGGTTGCTTCGTCGTAGAAGACGCCGTCGAGCGGCGCGGTGACGAGGTGGTCGGCGTCGATGAAGAGGATCTTGCTCCACTCTGTCATCTGGAAGAGGCGCAGTTTGGCTAGCACGTCTGCCCATCGTGGCGTGCCCGGGTGCACCCAATCTGCCTCCAACCGATCGACGACCCGGATTATGGCGCCGTCTTTCTCGAGCTGGGCGCGCTTGCGCTTCGAGACGTCTTCTGTGCAGAGCACGATGAATGGGATGGAGTTGTTGGTCCCTGCGCTGCGGGAGTGGAGGAGTTGGTAGGCTAGGACTCGAGTGCCGAGATAGTAGCCATCGTCTTCATCTTTGACATCTTCATCGTTCTCGGTGTTGCTGGCGGCGGAGTTTGCTGCGAGGAAAGTTGCGAAGGCGACTTTAGGTGATTTCGCACCGTGTTGAAGGCGGTTGTGGTTGTAATTTCCTGGCACGTTGGGGATGAAGGCGTGCCAATGGGACGATCTGACGGTTAGTGTGACGAGGGCGGAGGCGAGGAAGAGAAAGATGAAGAGAGCGACGGTGCGCGGGTTCGTCGACATCGTAGTTGCGTTCGAACGCGTGGACATCCAGTGTCAATTTACCATGAATGCTGGGATGAGCTATTCATGAGAAAAGACATGGTCTTTCACGAGGTTGCATTCCAAGAAGAGTCGCGTGCGTTGCGCAAGGAGTTACGGCAGTGCAACTTACCTGGCTTCGTGGCGGATGGGCTTGCATGACTTTGTCTTTGTATCGTGTGATTGTTTACTCCAGACGGGCGTGCATCGTACATCTCCGCCAGCGCTTTGCCTGATGAAGCCGCTTCTTCGAAACAAGAGGTGTGACGGTGATACCTGTTGGGTTTGGCGTTTCACTTGCCGAGAACTTCGACTCAATAATTTTGAGTCCCAACTCGCCTGCAAGGCGAGTTCGACCTAATTTGTGGGGAGTGCCTTCGCACACAATTCCAAGCAGCACAGAAGTCAGAGCACTCATATCCCATCAAGTGGCAAGATGCGACTCTACACCCGCGCCAATTCCCTACTGTCTTCAATCGCCACTTCACCGCTGCCTACGATGCCAGAGAGAAAGAGTACAACACGCCCAGTCTGCAGAGAGTATACTGCGAATGTGGCGCTTTCCTCGCGCAGATGGTTCCTCCGTCTGCAAAGACGAGCTGGTTGAGCATGGCAAACAGCAAACTTTGCGGCAAATGCCATGCGAGGTGGTGTCTGCGATGCGCGCAGAGGTGCAAGGGCTACGGCGTGCCGCACGTGTGTATCCCGGAGCGAAGGATGAGCGAGAGGAGGCACGCGCTCGGTGGCCTGAAGAAAGGCCGCGACTACCAGATTTGCCCGAACCAGGAATGCGGGAAAGTCGTTGAGTTGTCGGAAGCGTGCAATGCAATGCACTGCCAATGTGGCACGGACTTTTGCTACATCTGCGGAGAGCCAGCAGATCACTCTGGGAATCATTGGGAAAAAGAGGGTGGCGGCTGTCCTCGCTTTGGTGAAGTTGGGAGTGGACACGAGATTTTCGATGATGACGATGATGTGGATGACGAGGACGACGATGCTGGGCCCGACGCGTGGGTCGAAACCATGATTCCTTGGGAAGAGGACGATGATGCTTGGACCATTTTCAGTCTCGTTCGCTGGGCGTGGCAGGCTGTCATGGCTCACGGCGAGCTCATGGACGAGCAGTACGAGATCTTATTCGGCGAACAGATGGACGCGGCGAGAAGCATTGAAAAGGTGCGCATTGCCATGGAGACGTACAACCCGAGATACCACGGTGGCATTACCAAGAAGCGATGGCTGCAGATCGTGGAGGAACATGGAGAAACGGTTGAAGACTGGCTGAAGAACATGCACTCTGCCGTCAACTCTGGCGCCGTGGACTCTGCGGTGGAGTTCAATGGAGGTCCAGTGCTTGACATCATGCCTGATCGCCTCTTCAATATGGTTCTCGAAGCCGACCGAGAGGCTGGGTCCGCTTGGGTGCGTCGAGTGAACGATGAGATGGTCCAGCACATGCTAGGCCAAGCTCCACCACCCGAGTATGCTGGAGTTGCCGTTTTCGATGTTGGTCCTGGTGGCAGACCCGCGGAAACTTGGCGCTTCAGGAGTCTTGACATGTTTAAGAATCTCCCGGCAATTGGTTTTTACAAACTTGCCGGGGACGCCATGTTGGTGGTACCGAAGTCGTGGGTGGAGCTATTTGTCCAGTTCATGCCTGGGGCCCCCAGGGGCTTGCTTGCCGGCCCTGCAGCTGTGGGCGTACAGCAGGTAGAGGGCGACAACGGCAACCGCGCTGAGGGGCCAGCAGAACCGGAAACAGCAGAGATTGGAGAGCACGCCATCAACACTCTCATGCTACTGCCTTCTCTGGCAGAAGCTGTCCACTTCTACAGCAGAGGGTCTGACCGCTTCTGGATTTACGGTCCGCTCTACGTTCTTTTCTACGCATGTATCATTGTCGACAAGATTTTCATAGGCCGCATCGATCAAGACGCATACGACATGCGGTACGGCCTCGAAACGCGCACCACTTTGAAGATTCCAGGAGCCTGGCTTGCGGATGTCGAGGACGACGAAGTCGGAGAAAATGACGCCCAGGCACCCCATGCTATGTACAGGGATGTCCTCATACATGGTCGCTACAGGGTTGATGTGCTACTCGTGCGCAGGATGTTTGCCATCGCGTTTCATTTATATGTGCTCACGATTACACTTTGGGAGCGCGGGTTTGATTGAAGGATAGTAGATGAACTGCAGCTTGATGGTTTCCACGTATGCGTCGTGGAACAGAGGCGGCGCGGGAACAGGCGCACAGGATTCGTTGACAGGATGTGTTTCTGGTGGATATTTCTTTTCTTTTTCCCCTGTCTTAGACGAACCTGCACAAGATTGCTTAGCGGAACTGCGGAAACTCACAGAAGAGCGCTCACGATTGCATGTTGCAGAAGAAACGGAATGCACTCTGTGTGGATGTCTGCCAAAGCGTTTTTTTTTTCTTCCAAAAACCGCACTCTACAGGCTGGACAGAAAAGCACACGATAAGTTGGCATATGTTCATGAAAGCACTTCAAGTAGCAGAGACTAGTAGTATTGCAAAGTGTTCTTCGCAGCTCTCACGGACCACGTGTGTCAGGCTTTGAGGGGAGATGGCTTTTGATGATAGATACATGTAAGATAGAAAGTGACGTCGTCAGACTCATGCCAGTCATGGCAGTCGGATTCGGGTGGAGATGATCGGCAAAGCGCTTGCGGTAAGGCGGCTGCAACTTGGAAATGGGCGATTTTGATTGCTTTGATGACATGACGGAGCCGGCCATGCCTCCTCCCCAACATCCCGAAATCTAGGAGGTACCCGGGCTCCATTTCTATCTGCCGTATGAGAACCTTCAAAACCCAAGCCCAGTATCTCCACTACTCTCGCTACTGTTCTCGTGAACGCGTCTGAGGATGGTCTGAGCTGCGTGCCATGGGCCGGAATTCTAAAGTGCCCCAAGTGCTCATCGTTCGGGCAAGCAGTTCTTGCTTGGCTGAGGCGCACACGAAGGATTGCTTGACGCGGCCAAGGCGTAGATGGTCTTGGTGCCGCTGGCGTCATCGACCAAGCTTTCTACTTTGACGTCTTGACGATGACATGGATGCAGATGCACGGATCGACGTCAGCATGCTATGCTACCAAGTCGCGACTTCGAGACAGACGATGGGTACAACCACGATATACAGTAGAGTAGGACCGAGTAGAATGCCACGTGAAGAGAGGTCTCCACGCTCCGCAAGGAACCCCATCGTCGATGTGGTCTTGCCCGCACGGAGATCTTGGGGAGAGCACGCGTTCGGATCCGGCGGTTTTGCTGAGCTAAGCCCAGACCAAACTCTGCTGTGTCGATCACTAGAGAGACCCATCCATCGCGGATGCAGTTGGAGCGACCGCCACATGCGTTGCTGTGACGTGCTGTCGGTGAAGACCACAGGGGTAGAGCAATGCTATGCCTATCTTCTGAATGGCCAGGCACGCGAGTGAGCGCTGTCAAGGTCCGTGGATGCACCCCGGTACGCCACCAAGACGATGTACAGAACTCAAGCACGACAAGCCGGCACACATCGTGCTTGGGCCGACTACTTTTCCTCCTCGTGGCGCGACGTTACACCGTTAGCGTCTCTCCCGCAACCAACCCAGGTGGAGAGCTCGCGGAGACAGCTACGCGCAGCCACTCACATCTCTGCTCGCTCATTCATAGACGTCGAATTGCGGAATCGCATGCGGCGTACCCGACCTTCAACCTTTCACACACGTCATGGCGCGTGCGTCCCGTGAGCAGTTTGCGAACGCTCTGTCCAGGCGTGCAGCTGAGGTAGGGAAGCTGTCTTGGGCTAATAGTAATGTTTGAGACCCTCGCAGATTGCTCCGCTCTTTATCTTTCTTCTCTTTCCATTCCACCTCACTTCGCGTGACCAACAACAAACACCTTGTCCTCGCCGAGTCGGCTTCGAGGAGCAATACACTAACCACAAGCGACGCTTGCAACAGCGCTCGTCTGTTCATCTCCACCCAACATGCCTGCCCACTTCGCTGAAGAGCCGGCGCAGGTCATGGGCCAGGAAGATCTCGACCGTGCCAACACCAAACTCGAAGGCCACGAAGATGAGAAGGATCATTCCGACGATGGCATCAACAGCAATGGTGCCGCCAATGGCGCCAACAATGAGAAGCTCGAGAGATTGGGCACCTACGACAAGTATGAGATCAGCGAAGAAGACTGCTACGAGGAGTTGGGCTTCTGTTTCCCCAAGTGGAAGAAGTGGTACATCGTTACCATCATCTTCTGGGTGCAGGTCTCCATGAACTTCAACACATCTCTCTACTCGAACGCCTTGGGCGGCATTTCAGAGGAATTCGGCGTTTCAGCTCAGGGTGCCCGCTGTGGTGCCATGATTTTCTTGATCACCTACGCTTTCGGTTGTGAGCTGTGGGCTCCCTGGTCTGAGGAGTTCGGTCGTTGGCCTATCCTTCAGCTCTCGATGTTCTTGGTCAATATCTGGCAACTTCCCGTGGCCCTTGCGCCCAACTTTGCTTCCCTCATGGTCGGTCGTGCTCTCGGTGGTCTTTCCACTGCTGGTGGATCCGTCACCCTTGGCATGATCGCAGATATGTGGGAGGCAGACACACAGCAGTATGCTGTTGCATACGTTGTGTTCAGTTCCGTCTTTGGTTCCGTGCTCGGACCAATTGTCGGTGGTTTCTGCGAGCAGTATCTCGCATGGAGGTAAGCAGATTCGGTGTTGTGATTCGTATCGAACTCGACTGATCAAATTTCTTACAGGTGGTGCATCTGGATCCAGCTGATCTTCGGTGGTTTCATCCAAGCTGTCCACTTCTTCACCGTCCCCGAGACCCGCACAACAATCATGATGAACCGCATCGCCAAATCGCGCCGCAAGGCTGACCCCAACGCCAATGTCTGGGGTCCTGATGAGCTTGTTCCCTTCAAAGACCGTTTCTCCGTCAAGGAGATTCTCATAACCTGGATTCGCCCCTTCAAGATGTTCCTTACCGAGCCAATTGTCCTCGTCTTGTCCCTCCTGTCTGGTTTCTCCGATGCCCTGATCTTCATGTTCATCCAATCTTTCGCGCTGGTGTACGATCAGTGGGATTTCCAGGCTTTCGAAATTGGTCTCGCCTTCCTTTCTATCGGCATCGGATATGTCATCGCGTGGGCGTTATTCATCCCGGCTATCTGGCGCAACAAGAAGGAGCGTACTCAGAAACCCGACGATGAGCGTGCGCAATACGAGTCTCGTCTGTGGTTCTTGCTTTACACCGCCCCCTGCCTGCCCATTGGTCTCTTCGGCTTCGCATGGACCATTCAGGGCCCGCCTATCCACTGGATTGGCAGCATGATTTTCGCTGCCATAATTGGTATCGCTAACTACGCCATCTACATGGCCACCATTGATTACATGATTTGCGCCTACGGTCCATACTCGGCTTCCGCAACTGGTGGCAACGGCTGGGCGAGAGACTTCCTGGCTGGTGTGCTGACCATTCCTGCAACACCTTTCTTCACAAACATTGGTGCGGAATCAGGCAACAACCTGGAGTACGCTTGCACTATTTTGGCATGCATCAGTTTTGTGCTCGTCATTGCCGTGTACGTCGTATATTGGAAGGGCCCTGTGCTCCGCAAGCGCTCGCCCTTCGCACAACAGCTTGCTGGCGCGAGAGAAGAGCAGGAGACTGGTGGTCGCAGGCTGTCCTACGTCTCATACGGTGGCGGCGACAGGAGAAGGAGTAAGTGCTCCGCCCGATCCGAGGACCCTAGGCTTTCAACTGACAAATCATCCTCAGGTCTCGATGAGCAAGCCGGCCGTCGCCCCTCCGGCCCACCACGCCAGTACTCGCAACATTCGCGCCGCTTTGGTGAGCGCAGGACACCCAGAGGAACTCCCGGTGGCACACCCAGTGCTTCTCGCGCCAACTCCGTCGCCAGGCCAGGTGCTTCTCGTAATAACTCGGCTATCGCGAGGGTCTAGTTCAGGGAGAGACAGACCTCAATACAAAGCTATTACATGCTTTAGTGGGATGAATAACATTGTCTGTTTCGTACTTATGTGATGTAATAAGATAATTATACCTTCGATGTACATAGATCATTGAAAAGATGTGGTCTGATACCTTGCATTGCAGCACGTGGTGTTCCTCTATTTAAAACGTGTGTACAGTCAATAAGCTCGAATGCAAATGGCTTTCTTCCGTTGCATGTTGTCTTTCGCTCAAACGAGACGATGATTCCATAGTTGCCTTCGACTCCATTCATGAGCCAATACATGTATTCAAGGGAGGATACATCTGGTGGTTCATGCCAGGCGGAGACGACCATGATGTCAGCGGGGAAGATGGTGCATCAAGGACAGCAAGAAATCCACTTCGACTTGCCAACTCCAGCCAAGCAGCCCGAATGCTGCATACAGACATGCCCAGCTGTATTGTTAAACCGTCCGTACTCATAGTCAATCCCAGGTAGGAGAAGCACATTTCACTCGCGACACTCCCAACCCAAGATTCATCATGCCGTCGTCCCTCCAGGTCGCACTGCACAACGACTCCACCACCGACCAGCTCTGGGCCTACATTACTGGCATTGCCCTGCAGCACGATGGTCAGCGCTGTATTTTGAAACCAGACGGCAAGTCCCTGTATTTCCCCCAGGAACCCCCTGCGATCGGTACTCCCCTGGCCGAAGACTGCGCCATCCCACTCGGCCCTCCTGGCAACACCGTCACGGTCACCATCCCACAAATAGCAGGCGGACGCATCTGGATCGCCCGCGGCAAGAAACTCACCTTCCTCCTCAATCCAGGCCCTGCCCTTGTTGAGCCCAGCGTGCTCAACCCCTCCGATCCAAACGCAGACGTCGACTTCGCCTTTGCCGAGTTCACCCTCAACGATGCCCAGCTGTATGCCAACATCAGCTATGTCGACATGGCGCCCGCATTGCCCATGGCTATCAGCTTGAAGGAACCCAATGGTACACAGCAAGATGTCGCAGGCATGGCGCCGGATGGAATCGAGAAAGTGGCTGTTGATCTGCGCAAACAAGAAGAGCAGGATGGCAAGCCATGGAGCAAACTCATCGTGGAAAGAGACGGCAAACCTCTACGCATCCTCAATGCAACACACGGCAATGCCGTTGGCGCCGACTTCTCCGGCTACTTCGAACCCTACGTCGACCAAGTCTGGGAGAAATATTCTACCGACGCATGTTGCAAGATCGACACCCAGGCTGGTCCCGGCGTACTCGAAGGCACGATCACATCTTCCGGCAAAATGCGCATCGGCGACGAAGAATTCGACAAACCGTCCACAGACGACATCCTGGGCTGCAACTCAGGCCCATTCACTACTGGCCCCAATCCGACACGTAATGCCATTATTCCTCGCTTAGCTGCAGCTTTCCACCGCACTGCACTGCTGAGCTGCGAGCACCATCCATCCGATCCGAACACTTTCTTCAAGCAAGATCCCACGAATCATTATGCCAGGCTCGTGCACGAGCACAACGTCGACAAGAAAGGCTATGCTTTCGCTTACGATGATGTGCAGCCTGAGGGCGGCGAGGATCAGAGTGGTAAAGTCAATGCTGGTGATCCTGTGCTGTTCACTGTGAGTGCTGGTGGGCAGAGCGCTGGCAAGGGTGGTGTAAACGAGGCACTGCATCAAGGAGGCGGAGGAGGATATCAGCGTGAAGCTCCGCCTCCACCTGATCAGCAACAAGGAGAGGGTGGGCATGGCGGGTATGATCGCCCACCGCCTCCTCCGCCGCCTGGCCATGAGGGTGGTGGATTTAGGGATAAGGTCAAGGGGTTTGCTGGAAGGTTTATGAAATGATCGCTCCAAGTATATGTCCAGCTCCCTTATGCATTATTTCAAGCAATATAGATGATACGAATCGACGGTTTATGAACAAGACACAAGTCAAGGTCAGAGAACACTAAAGCTTCGATGCTTCAATCGTGCATATTGGCATCTCCCCGAGCGTGAAGGTGGTCGCGGCATCTGAGGACCGGCCCACAGTGTGTGTCTTCCGAACGGCACAACACGAGGTACGTGGTTGATATGCGAGCTCAGCTCAGCTTGGAGGCTCCCCCTACAAACGACGTATTCTTTCAAGGACAATTGGGCTGTGATCGACTATTGTACACAAGATGTTCCATCGAATTTATCCGTGAAGGCCAGCCCTGAGACTCTGTGGATTTATAACAATCCCATTATCCAGAACTACACTTACATATCCATCATGGACGCCTTTGGCGAGATGCTGATAGGATCCATGAGCTACAGTTGGTGCAACGAGATTGATATTTGAACGACCGTGATGAGTACATCTTGGAGCCGTCCAGGAGCTACAGTTCTTGAGCGACGACACAACCAATTCGATGGGAGGTGTGATGAAGTTTGAAACGAGATCGAACACACCTGACTGGCCTGGCGTGTCGGTCCCAGCAAAGACGAAAACTTCATCGCATTTGCGCACTACGCTAGAACAGATGTTTCAAGACATCAAGGTGAGCTCGATGAGCTCGGAATTGCTTTTGAGTGGGTCCACCGTCCCCTTGTGTCCCATAGTCAACAAATCTTAGAGCCTGACCATGCGTTTCATATTTGATCCTGCAACACCCTACTACCCACCGCTAGCCAACGTGACGTTCATGACCTACCAACCCATCTACTCCTACTCAGCCATGACTCTCTGGCTTTCGTATGTCATCGCTATCGCGCTTGCGATGGATACAATAGCTCCCGGATGTATAGCCATCAACTCTAGTGGCTTCTCCTGCTCATCTTCCTTCTCACTGTTCTGAGGGCCATACTCCACGCCAGCATGATCGAAACTATCACGAGACAAGATGCGATCGGAACACTTGGCGGTGGCGACTGTCACTTTTGCGGGTGGTGAGCATGGAGATCAGATGGGCGCTTGGAAGCATGAAACTGAGATCGATTCGGGATGAGAGCACCTTCTGCAGAGCCCTTGATGCCGAACGAAATAGTATACGCTGAGAGGCGCAACTTTGGCAAACACAGAGGCAATCCCGGATGATCTTGCCGATTCAATTTCAATCGACGAGAGTGCGAAAGCTTCCCTAAACCACTGCAGCTATCACAGACTGTGCTTCGTTCTTCAGATGCCTTGCCAGATTCGAGCATTGAGCCAAAAGAAAGTGCTGCCTGTCCGGCGTCAGTGCTGAACAATGTTCTTCTTTCGTGTTGTTCGTGCGTCGTGGTTCCTACAAGCTCGCTAGTCGGTCGTAGGATGTTGGGTATAGCAAAAGCGCAAAAATGCATCGGCCGGGAATCGAACCCGGGGCTAGCCGAATCAATCGGATCTGTTGAACCCAAATGGCAACGGCTAATTTTACCACTAAACCACCAATGCTGGCTGTTGAGGACGAAGCTTCGTAAATAATCATAATGCATGACAAAACATTGTAGGCAGAACGTTAGTCCGGTGGTGGCGATATGTACTGGATACTGAACAATCCGATCGACCAAGTTCAACGATAAGACGGGCAAAGTCACGGAATTTTGCAGCTCCGAGTGCTGTAACATTGATATCATCAGACAACGAGTAGAAGAGGGATGTGATGAGGAACCAGGTATCGAGGGCATTGTGAAAAATTAATGACGAGTTCCTCAAGATAAGCACATCTCACCGACATGAGACACTCACCTACCAGCTATAGCTCTCTTCCACAAACTCGATCTCGATTCCTCTCGCGGCAACAGCAGTGACAGCCATTCTCACCTCATCCGCCATGCCAGGCGGTCCACTGACGACAACAGCCAGGCTGCCGCCCTTGCGAGCCGCTTCCGCTTCGACGAGCGCTCTCAAATCAATCCTCCGACCAATAGTTGTCTCAACATCTACTCCGGTCATTGCGTTGCTCATCATCAAGTCTCGCGCGCCAGTCACCAGACTTTCATGACGAACACCCCACGCGAGCTTGCGATCGCCATGATGGCAGGCAAGCAATGGCAGAAGAGCAGTGAAACCAACACCCCCTGCGATGCAGAGTAGGCGAGGGTGTTGTCTCAGCACAGAGTGAGAAGGATGCAAGAGGGAGCCTTTATAAGAAGACTCAACGAGGACTGGTAGAGACTTGCGAGAGCGAAGAAGCGAAGTTGCGCCTGCGTGTGTACGGATGACGAAGGAGAGGCCAAGTTTTGCTGTGGCTTCCTTCTCAGATGGTCTGCCCATGGCGTTGACCGAAAGCTTTGGTGCTTTCTCGACATCTGATGTCGGATCGGCATGGCCGGAGCTGGCACTTGACGAGACGCACGTTTCATGGCCAATAGCATCATTTACATTTTCAGTACCGTGAAGCATACCACCAGCAATGGAGAATGGGTGGTTCTCCCACACGCGCCAGGTCAATGTTGGAAAGTAGAGGTAAGCTTGGCCTTCGCCGGTGATTCCTGGAACGTCAAGCCGGATATAGTCGTCGTCGATGATAGTGATTTGAGCTTTGCGGACTCCGTTACGAGCCAAGCGCAGAATTCTGAACAGCCTGTCGAAGCCCCAGAACGCGAATGCAATCAACATCCACGTCTCATAGCCCCACTGCTTACTGAAGCGCAGTATGATGTGGAGGTAGCAACCAAGTATCGCGAAGAAGGCAATCACAATGTGCCAGACGAGGAACAACTCATAGAACTTCTGCCTGATCGGCAGGATTGAGGTCGGCAACAGGAAGGTCATACCAAGCGTTGCCACGACGCCCCAGATCCAGTAGTCAAGCTTTGCTTCAGTCGCATGCTCGCCTGATGCCGTGTAGTTGTAGAGGTAAATCGCAGAGTGGATGCATGCTTGCAAAGTAGCAATACTGGCTACCCAACGATGCAGTAAAAGGTAAGTCGTGTGCGACCAGTCTGTCAAGGAAATGAGCACGTTGTTGCGTCCGGCGTACAGAACAGACAGAGCGAGGTTTACGAGGCTGAGAGCGCCAGTGCGGTTGCCAACAAATGAGCGGATCTCGTCTGTGGTTGAAGGAAACCACGAGTTTGGCTGGCGGGACTCGTAGCCAACGCAGCAGAAGATGATGTTGATGGCGATGAGATAGACTAAAAACATCGACTGTCCGCGTGTAGGCATGATCATGAGGTTGAACAGCGGAACGCTGTGCCGACTTCCCACTACGGGCGGATAGTTGAGATAAGCATTTAGTCGACTTGCATGGCTCTTTGGCAGGGGAACGAAACGTGCACACGATGCAGCGATGGGCACGAGGATGCCGGTCGTGATGAGAGTTATGCTGTGACTGTTAGTCAGTGATATCGATGTGATCATGAAGCTCCTCACCTGTAGAGCGAGTGGGCACTTTCCGCCATCTCGAACCCATAGTTGCCGTTGAAATTGGACACGTAGTCCTCATCTTCTACCAGACTGGCTTGCATGAGCATCTCGTCCGAACGCGTGCTGTTGGTCGGTGTATTCTCAATGCTCATCAGTGCTTCCATGTAGGAGTAAATTGGCACCGGCGGCTGCTTCAAGCGGCCTCCAATGCTCATCTCGAAGAATTTGTCGCGGGCGGAAATCGGAACCTCTTCTGGGCAGCGCTGGTCCATACACAAGGCCAATGTCTGAAGGTAGGGCTTGTTGTTGGCGTAGCATTCGGGCGACGGCTTGTCACCACCATGAGACATGCGCTTCACCTTCATGCCTTCCATGCCTTCCATGCCGTGATGATCCATCGGGCACTCCAGAGGGTTGCTGATTGCAGATTGACAAGCGAATGCACATGGAGGCTGGTACATCTTGATGCCGTAGCCGATAAGGCCATGACCATCGCGGCCAGCGGAGGCGAGAACAGGTAGAGCCAAGCAGGCCCCCGTGGCCACAGCAAATGGAGCTTTCATGGTGGCTGTTGTCGTGCGGTATGTGATTTGGACAAGAACAGGTGCACTCGAACAACATCGCTCAAGATTCCACAGTCATCTGCCTTATACACTGACTGATAAAGTAGATGCATATTCGAGATCCACATATCGACAGTCTAGCCAACTGGTTTTCGCGGTGTGGTGCAACGACTCGCACGTGCTTGCAGAGATCTGATGCATGATTAATATCTCGCTGACAACCATGAGCAAATATTGCAGAGCGTTGATTGGTGTTGCAGACAAGAGTCGTAGTCGAGAAGCAGGAGCCAAGCGTTTGTGGCTGCTGGCCAAGACCATGAACTTGCTCAAACCCGACGCAATTGCTGGTTCCGTTCACCTAGAGCTTCATAAACGAGCCTTGAGCGATAGTGGAGCGTGAAAGGACAACTCTCCTTTTACCTGGACATCTCTTTGGCGCATATCTGGACTACCAAAAGCGTTCGTCGTTGCCTGTAACCCCAATGCGTTTTCGACAAAGGCCTAGGTCAAGTTGTGAGACAGCAAGGTCTCCTCGTACTGCGTCCGTAAGTCAATCGAGACCATGAAGGCCTGTGATGACCTTTTACTTGCCAGGTTCATCAGCTGATGAGTTCATTGCTACAAGTCCTTCCGGGCGAGATGCTTGGAAAGGCACATGTACATGTAGCTCCGGTTGTCGACATCGCAGAGCGTGGGCTGTCAAGAATTGAAGCTGAGAAATTCCGGCTCATTGAACACCCAACCCTTCTTACCCCGAGCTGCTTCTTGAGCAACCTGAAGTGATGCGATGTCTTGCGCACCACACCGTTTCAGCATGTGACAAGTATTTGTTGAGGTGCTTACGGGTCTTGGGAAGTATGTGTATACATTTGCTAGTGACGCGACGCATGTGTATTGTCTAGTGGCTATCGTGGTCGTAATCCGCATTGTGTTCTCCGGCCTTGCTCTCAACCAAGCCAAATGTCAGCCACACTCAGGGCGCGCAAGAATCCGAACCTGAAAAACCCAATTGTTTAGATGTGCCAGTGAACGTATCGGTAGATGAGACGAATTCTCGAACACCATGTCAGAATCGTGATCAAGGAGATGTAAAGCGATACCAGAGATACTCTTCATCGGCCATCGGAGAACACCATCCAATCGGCCCCGAGCGATTCCATACCTTTTGTAATGCCAGATTCGGTCATGCCGCACACGGCCACTCATTGCCTGATCTCAAATCTCGGAGCGCGGTATAAGGGCCAAGAACAAGCAAAGCGATTGAATGGGGAGCGGATTTCCGAGCGATAAAGAGCTGATTCACATCTGAATGAGCTGCGCCCTTGACCAGACCTCATGTTCCCACTCAGATTTGGACATCCATACAAGTCTTGCATTCTATCAGGCCCGGGAGCTGCGCATATGACACAAGGTGATGTTGTCAATCTCTAAGTATCGAACCGGAGGCGCCGCAGAACTCGGAAGGATTGGTCTGTGAGCAAAATTGTACGTGGTACTCAAAAGGTGCTGGCAATTACAAGCTGCACATGCGTTGGCCATGCGATCAACCACCGCAGCTTTGGCAAGACGGAAATCACTATCCCCGAAGTCTGTCAGGTTTGCTTCAAGGAGTTCTAATGGGATGGCACTCTTGCTGTATCCGAAGCTATTCAGACCCCTCAAATGAAGCCGGGAGATGTAAATGCACAGCTGGTACTCCAGCGTTGACGGCGACTTGATCCGGGATGTCCGCTACTTTGGTTCTCGCTTCTCATTTATACCGTAGAGTGCGGAAGCTCCTTAGGTTGGACGAGACCTCAACTGATGCGGCGCATCGATCTCTTGACAAAGAGTGATAAGCTTCATGTTCTGTGTCCAAGACAGTAGTAGAGACTTCCGCTTAGCCCTTTTCAGATAAACGTGGTAAGCAATGGTCAGGACTGAAGCAGTGGATGCCGTTGTATCCTGTGCATGACTCTGACCGCGTTTGGTGAGTGTTGTGCTCAACGTGACGAACCTCAGAGGACACTCAGCTCCAAAAGTTGGTGAGTTCCGCACCGACAAGGCGCCCCGCCGTCACCCCCTCAGGCAAGGGTGCAAGCCCCCACTTAGATCAACAGGTACAAAGACAACGGCCCGCCTCATCTGCCCACGTGTCTCCACACGGCTATTATTGGTTAGGTAGTATCCGCCATCGCCATCACGCGTCTCGATGAGTAGAGATAAAGGGTCAAGACGTCCATTGACATCTCCCCTCCCAAGCCCGTCAGCTTCCACAAAGATGCCCATACATACGCGCAAGCATGTGACCCCGTCGAACATACCGTATCTCTGAGGCTGCATGGAAACCTGTATACCAAGACGCCACCGACTCCGCCCTGACTCGACGAGGCAATGATCGACGTTCCATACCACGGTCTCATAGGCGCATCGCTCGCACACGTGCCAGCCTCGCCTATCAGATGCGATACTACTCACTCCTCCAAGTCGCTGGGCCTTCGCTAGGCCAAAGGTAAGCACAAATTGCTCGTAGCACCTCTCGGCTCAGCTTAATTACCGGCCTGCCTTGCATTGCCGAGATCATGGGTCTCCCTCACGTTCTGCGCCTGCCTTCGCATCTTTGTTTCGCGGTCCATTCACCTGTTCTCCGCTTGTGCACGCCTTTCGACAGCTACGTGCCGGAGCAAGTCTGGCCAGACACCACCTAGACTTCACGCGACCGCCGAGCCCACGATGGCTTCCTCAAACCTCAAAGACGACAAGCTGATGCTGCCAGAGCAAGTTTCAGCATCGCAAGATCCCGCGCGCGACAGCCATGAGATTGTTTCGTGGCACAAAGACGACCTGTTGGACCTCAAGAGCGTAGACCCTGTGTTGAATGCCAAGATGCGACTGGTCAACAATGCCATCGATGAAATTGGATTCACAGGATACCAAGCCAAGCTGTTTGTGCTCAACGGTTTCGGGTAGGTCATACTTGCCTGTTTTATACGGTGCTCGGGAGTAGTATGATGGGTATAAGTTGAGAAGGCACATGTTGCGCCTCGATTTGTCCCCACCGAGTCGCAGATCCGAGGCGTCGACATATGTAACACATCCGCGAGGTTTCGCAAACCAAGACCAGAAACAGCTGCTTGCAGTAGTGAAGACTTCTAGATTTGTATAAATCGCTGACATTATCACAGCTATGCGGTTGACTCCCTCATTTTGCTTCTCCAATCGATTGTCGCCACCTACGCTGGCTACGAATTCGAACCATCATTCAGCGCCGGCCTCACCATAGCTGTCTACACTGGAATGCTGGTCGGCGCTCTCTTCTGGGGTCTCAGTGCGGATGTGATCGGAAGAAAGCATGCATTCAACTACTCTCTGCTCATCAGCTCTATCTTCACGATAGTCGCTGGTGCTTCTCCCAACTGGATTGTCCTTGGACTTTTCATCTGTCTTTCCGCATTTGGTGCCGGTGGAAACCTTGTCCTCGACACGACAGTCTTCCTGGAGTACTTGCCGTCCAAGCATCAATGGCTGCTCACGCTCATGGCTGCTTGGTGGGGTGTTGGTCAGCTTGTCGCTGGTCTCTTCGCCTGGGCTTTCCTTCCGAATTACTCCTGTGCGGGTCCGGAGTCTGAGACCGGTGAGCCGTGTAACTGGCAGACTAACCCTGGCTGGCGATACGTCTGGTTCACATCTGGTGCCCTGGTATTTGCCATGTCGATCGCTCGTGTGACGGTCATCCGCCTCAAGGAGACACCCAAGTATCTCATTGGTGAAGGCAAGGATGAGGAGGTCGTCGAAACGCTGCAGTTCATTGCCAAAAAGTACAACCGCAACTGCTCTCTTACACTTGACATGATGCAGGCGTGTGGTGCGACCAATCTCGGAGATCGTAGAGGCTCTGTATCCGCGCATGGAAAGAGGAAGTTCTCCTTTGGCGAGGTGGGTGCGCACTTGAAGGGACTTTTCGCAACTCGCAAGATGGGCCTGAGCACATCTTTGATCTGGTTGAGTTGGGTGAGTGATGGTCGATGCTATACTTCCTACTGTCGAGCTTTCAACTGAGACTCTTCGCAGCTCCTCATCGGTCTCGCTTACCCGCTCTACAACGTTTTCCTTCCGATTTACATTCGCACCCGCGGCGCTCAGCTCGGTGGTCTCTCTGACAGCGAGATCTGGCGCAACTATGCCTTGTCCAACTTGAGTTCGATTCCGAGTCCAATTCTGGCGGGTTTCATGTGTCGGTCCAAGTTCTTCTGGGGCAGACGTGGCACGATGATCATCGGTGCTTTGATTACCATGGCTTTCTTCTTCGCATATACGGAGGTCAAGAGCAATGCTCAGAACCTGGGTTTCACTTGCGCTATCAGCTTCTGCTTGGTATGTGGCTACGCCTGACCCACTGGCTTAACATGAATGCTGACGGAGATGCAGAATATCTACTACGGCACCCTATATGCTTACACACCCGAGGTACTCCCATCAGCGCATCGTGGCACAGGCAATGGTATCTCCATTGGTCTGAACAGAATCATGGGTATCGTCAGTGCTGGTGTTGCTACCGGCGCGAACACAGCTACAGCTGTCCCGATCTACATCTGTGCTGCGCTATACATTGTGATGGCGATTGTTGCGGGAAGTTTCCCTTACGAGCCAATGGGAAGGAGGAGTAGTTAAAGCTGTCATACTCGCGACGATATAGAGGTCCGTGATGCCAAGACCTGGACGACATGCGCCGATCGAGTTGGTGTTTTTCGCTTCTTCAATTACCCGCACTTACCAAAACTCACCATCGCAAGTAACCAGCACTGTTGACATATCATGTCATATGCCTCGTCCATGCCAGCCGCGATCTTTGCTACTCCGAGGCTGACGCGCTTGAGAATATTCATGAAGACGGAGCCTCTCAAACCTCCGCCACAACCTCAATCTCGACCAATGCTCCTTCCTTCGCAAGACCTCCGACCTACATCAACGATTCGTCAGTACGACCCCCTTGACCTGGCCCCAAATGGAAATCAATCAATTCACCTGTACACAAGTGCTCACCGGAAACGGTGGCTTCACATACTCCGCCCAAATCGCATCGACCTCGCGAAATTGCTTGATGTCAATGATATAGATCCTCCGTCGTACAATTTTCTCTAGACTTGACCCGCCAGCTCTGAGACATACGCGGATGTTGTGCATGGCTTGATGCTGTGTAGGACGTTTGTCAATGTGAATCCCGTTGATTGGTCGAAAAGATGGGACGCTTACCGTCTGCGCTCCAATGCCGCCTTCGACGATCTTGCCGGTCTTGGGATCATCGCCCATCCAGCCTGCTACGTGCAAAGTAGCTGAAGTCTGGAGGACTGCGTGAGAGTAATTGCCGTTTGGTGCAGGGGCGGATGGGGCGAAAAAGGTGTGGCGGGCGTAGGAATCTGACATCGTGCTTGGGCTGAGTTTGGATGAGGTAGAGATACGGTGATTTTACGGTCCCGAGTTCCATCAACAGCTCTAGCAATCGTTGATATTCGATGTATGGAGTTTGTTTTTGGCAGATGAGCTCTGTATGTCTTTCGCCACTGCATGAGAGCACATGATGTCATGGGGTTCTCAAAGGCTTATCCGCATGTGCACTACATGTAAAGCTGCAGAGCCATATGTTGTATGGCTCGATGAGTATCTCGGTGTTTCTCAAGCCATTGTTGCTTGTTATACCGAGACCCCTCATCTATCATTCCAGCAATTTCTTTGTCCTGGAGTAGACAAATGGCCGCGATGCTTTGATCGATTCACACTTCCCGTCGTCCTCCCATGCCACAGATGAACGAGATGATCGCAAATTTTGTTAGTAGGAACTTTATGATCTGCTGAAGTTTAGTTATGGGCCGGTCTCAAGACAATGGACAGTGGACTATGAACGACAATCTCTATATCAAACAAAGATTGGGGTCGCTGATGTGCCACGTTTCCCTCCCTGTCTGACGACGAGTATGATACTGCAAAGAATGTCCTTTAGAGTCTCCTTGGTCGGTAGACGGATATGAAACATGCATAGCAGCACGAGTCATTGTCTCTAAGAGCCTTTCGCAGAGCCCGACGTAAGAGTTCACGTGTATGTATAGACGAACTAAAGCCAACTCGTGAACCGTCGATCTCGCATCGGGTGGCTCGGGGAGCTGGGGAAAAGTGGATGTGAACTTCTCGACCGAACTTTGAAGCAACACTAACCTAAGCGCATGACGGAATGGTTCCCATTTGCGTTCGAATGAGTGCGCTAGTATCATTTTGGCAAACACCATGTAGCTGGTACCCGCTGGTGTTCGCGAGGCATCGGACTGCAAGCCCGTCGCCGATAAACTTTCTTGGGCTGGAGGGGTGGATGGGGCCAGACCAAACTATCGACATGTATATCATCAAGGTCAGTCTGAAGCTAATCCGGATGATGACCACTCGCACATTCGATTATATGACAGCCGCATTGGACGGAGGGTAAAAAAGATTGGTTATGTTTCCATAGGGCTCTCCGCCGCCATCGCGCTCGAGAAGATACAAGGTATCTTTTTCGTGTGACGTGTGATGCGATGAGGACGAAACGCCCTCTGAGCTATGTCTATGCTAATCATGTTCCTCCAGAAAGAATGGCACCTGCGTATGTAAATGATTTGCAAAGCAACGATATCCGCTCTTAGATTGAATCGATACTGACTCTCCGTGTGCCATGATCTTTTTGAGAGTGATAGGATCGCGCATGCACCAAGCACAGCTGGGCGATGTGCCTATCAAGAGAGATCAAATCCCCGCCTTGGATTTTGGACCCGGTTCAGGCCAGCATATAGCCGAGGATGCCTGAATCGCGAAGTTGATTCTGCTTCACTTGCGCTCGACATTTTTCCAGCTTGGTCGCAGGCTGAGCATAAGACTGTCAGTACAGTCCCCGGAACGTAGCTTCGATGGAGCCTCCAACCGACGGCATATTCGTCCGGCAGCCGTCCTATAGTAGAGGTAGCGGCGGGTGGACGAGCATGCGTGATGTTCCAGAGAGGCACTGACGCACGATAGATTCTGGCCAGCAATGTGCGGCAATATTCTAGTAAGGATTAGAGCCAGAGAATTTGACCGTAGTGCTTAGCCGAGACCGGGTAGGAGCCAGATCGTCGTCGAGTTGCGACGTATGCTTGAGCATTTTGATGGACGTCGGTGCTGTAGATGTCTCCTTTATGGATCTCAACATCATTTCCCCGCGGTTTATCTTGTAATCGTGTATTCATTGTTAATTTCGTACTCATGAGTCTCATGAGCGTTAGATGTTGCCGATGGCTTCTGAATGAATCGCTGCTAAAGCTGCGGCTGTCGGAACGAACCCAAGTGCTTACCGTTGCAATAAGACCGATACTCTGCCACGACTCGTTCCGCCTGGCTTTCATTGTATCGAGTGACGTGGCAATTGCACCGCTGATGACCCAGCGCCATGGATCTCAGTCCGTTCAACTCTCCCCGCAGTTCTTGTATCACAGTCTTGAGCTCGACGTTCTTTTCGGCCAGGCGGCTGCTCTTCTCTTGGATGGTCTGGACCTGCTTGCGCTGCCGTGATCTGCATTTGGCGGCTGCGACCTTGTTTTTCTCGCGGTGTCGCTCTTTCCGCTTTTGTGCGAGCTCGTCTGCCCCGCTTACTCCATTGCCGTCGTGATGGCTGTCTTTGCGTGCCTTTTGAGCCTTGCTATGTCTCTGATTGGCAGCGTAGCGGGCTCTGCGCGTCTTTTCACTTTCGCCTGGCGAAGAAGTGATGGCATTATCGCTGGCATTGCTGGCCGGCGTGCTTGACTTGAGAGAGTTGGAACGCCTGCTCGCGAGAGTGCCGGTCATAGAAAGCGGTCCTTCTACGGAACTCGGCTTGTGTGCGAGGTCGAACGAACTGCTACTGAGCGGACTTTCCCGTTTGAGCGGACTGCTGTAAGTCTGTGGAAGCCCTTGGGTTGAGCAGAGTTGGGGAGAAGCGTTTGGCTCATCCATGAAAGCTGGCCAAAGCGTCGTGGGATCCATGGTGCTGCCGAAGGCGCCGCACTCGGGTGCTACAGAATCGAGGAGTGGAAGAGGAGAAATTGCGCCCACGAAGCTGGAAGCACAAGCGTTAGTCAAGATGAGAACAATCGGGACAGTCAGCTTACACGCACTCGAGCTTTTCATCCAACATGCTCGGCGCTGGCTGTAGGGCTCCAGGACCGTGTACAGGAAACGGGACATCATTGGCAAGTGGTGGAAAGCCTTCGGAGTTCCATCCGGGGTCGACGCCGAGGTCGTTGTTGGCGAGACTGGCAGTCTGCAGTTGGCAGTCCATGATCGAGGCCGCAGATGTTGCGCTTGGTTTGCTACTGTCCGCGACACGGTCTACAAGAAACGGGGTGCGGCCAAGCAGTAGTAGTAGTATGGGCGTGAGGCAGGACGGTCCGTGATGTGAGGGGTTGCCGCACGCGTAGCAGTGGCGGCCGACCCGGTCGAGAATGCAATGGCTAACCGTGGTACGTCGAGGGCGCAGCTGGCAACAATGGCGGCAGACAGCTGGAAGCGTGTCAGGAAATAATGGACGGGCGTAGGAAGGCCGTCGCAATGACGAAGGTGCGGGCCCAATGCCTGTACCACGCCCGCCGACCAGATAGCTCCGTGGCTCTTTTCCATTGCTCCACACGCGATGCTCGAGACTCAGGACCCTCGCAAGGGCCTCGAGCGGCCTTGCTCGCGTCGCGTTGCCTGCCGGGCTGACTGACGCCGTGCTGCAGCGCCCTCATGGAGGTGTCTCTGTGGCGGAACGGCGGCTGAGGGCGGTGGGGCGTTCGGAGCTGCAGTCCGCCGCCAGGCCCATCTCGTCATTGGCTGTCGGGGCAAGGTCCGGGCGGTCGCAAGGGCTGTTGCTGCCCGTGACCAGGGCCGGCTCATCTCATCGTTCGTCTCATTATCATTCTGCATGCTCGCACAGAGGAACCAGCGTGCATTCGAAGTGAGAGGGGCATGCTCTGCCATGTTGCCGAGCCGTGCGCGCACTCCCTCACGCGACCCTGCCCTGCCCTGCCCTGCCCTGCCCTCTGCCATGCGAGCTCGTGCCGGGCATCTCGCCTCCCCTGCTGCCTTCTGCCCAGCATCTGACGTCTCGGAGCCAGCTCCTGCGGCGACACGCGACGCCATTGGTGGAGCGTCATCTGGCTCTTTCGAAGCTCCCTGGCACCCTCACGGCACTCTCGCTCGAGAGTCTCGCCGCCGGCTGCTGTTGCGCGCGCTTGTGGTCGGTGAAGCGGCAACGGCCCATTACGAGGTAGCACACGAAGACGTCTCGAGAACAATAATAATAAATGTCCCACTCGTGCACATTTGGTACCATTTGGGTCCAAACCATGCCAAAGCCGCCCTTCTGCCGTCTGCACCACCGGCACGTGAGCGGCTCCATATTATGCAAGAAGGATAGCAGCCCGCGCCCCGGCCATGGCCACGATGACATTCGCGCTTCGTAGCGCCGTTTGCTCTAGACACCAATTGGCAAGGTGGATCTCTCCACACCATCCTTTCGCTGCATTCTTATTGAGTGACGCTCCTGCTACCACCGCATACTTCTATCGCAAGGCGGTCGAGGCGGGGCAAACGGCATGAGGTCGCAGTGTTTGGTGTCCTGGTAACAAACGGCTCCTATCCCACCGCGAAGCTTTCTACCACGGGCTGATTTGCCGATCACATCTCTCATCGCCATCGTCTAATCAGTAGCTTCGACCTAGAAGAGCACCGCACTGCAACGTCATCTCATCAACACCCTTGCACACACCGACGGGCGAACGCTTACCAATAATCCCATATATTCTAGCTATCTGCCGTGCTGGATCACTTATATGCCCCGTGAGAGATTTGGAGAGCGTCGACTTCCTCGTTGAACCTTCGGCATCATTCCGTTGGATCACGCGGCCATGTCGCCGGGCAACCATTCACCACTGCCCAGGTCTCCCACTAACCACGAGTCTTTCGATCGCATTCGGAAGCGTGTGCGCAAGGCCTGTGACCGATGCCGTTTGAAAAAGACCAAATGTGATGGATCTAGTCCGTGTCTCCGATGTAGGACAGACAATGTCATATGCTGCTCAGTGTAAGCAACAGTGCCGGCCCCGTCGCACACAAGACTCGCTGACCACGCATTGTAGAGATGGCCAAAAGATGCGTCGCAGGAATTTTCCGAAAGGCTATGCGGAGATGCTCGAGAAGCAGCACAATCAGCTCGTGTGCGGCCTGCAGGAGCTGTATCGACGGCTCCAAAAAGGATCGCTCTGGGAAGGCGAACCTCTGGATGAATCCACTGGCCGTCCACTGGCTCACGATATTCTCGCTGCATTGAACATCCTGCAGCCCAAGAGTGATGGCGCTGACGAGACCGAAGTGTTTGGAGACTTCGTGGAGCAGCCTGAGTCAAGTTCGACGCGGGACGAATCGAGTGACGCTGGTAATATCACTCCAAAAGGCCACCGCCGTGAGATGCGTCGAGACAGCAAACGCCAGAAATCGCTTGATCCCCCGGCATTCATCGATTCGGACTCCTCGACGCAGAATGTCGCCTCTGGTAATCCGAGTCAAGCCTTTCCGAACAACGTTACAGGCACTGAACACTCTCCCGAGCAATTGAACTTTTGGCAGCAAATCTTCCCCAGGCCATCGTTAGAGTCTGCCATGTCACTGCAAGGCCAACTGGATACTCCTTCCAGCAGTCTCGTTCCCAGCTATGATACACGCGCAGCATCCTCGCAACGCAGTAGTCTCAAGCCGAGAGATTGGAATCTTCAAGTGCCAGCCGTTCTACAACCACTAATGACACAGACTCCAGGGCTCTATGGCGACAATTCGTCATCAAGCCACAGAATGGATCTCTCTGCGAGTCGGCCTCCGTTTTCCCAAGGCTGGTTTGGAGACGGCGTTGGATTCGACAGCAGCGACTTCATGTCCGACTTCCATCATCTGAGCCCTCAAGGGCCAGCGGGTATCGATCTTCTAAAGCTCGAAAAGATCAAAGGGTGGACTTGATGGGAAACAGGTCTCAGTCGACTCTCATGGTGCCACTCAGCAATAATCGAACACAGCAAAACAGCTGGCGGCACCCAGCATGATGATCCATGCTGGTTCACGTAACGTCGATACTGGATGCACTAGTGCAGGCGTTTGTCCCAACTCTTGCGGCGCACACTAAGATGCGGTATCACCTCCTCCGCTATGGAGGAAGAAGTAACCATTCCTCAAAATATAATCAGCGAAACCAGAAACGTCGCTTTCGAGGACGACACACCAAGACAGCACAAGCAGCGGCCGCGGCGGAATCATGCAGATACTTCAGCGCAATGTTGTTGGCAGCAGCCATGGACACCACAAGAAGAATGGTGTCTTCGTTATGGGTTGTGGCCAGGAGAATGCCAGCAGGAGTGCAGCTATAAGCTGTTCAGCGGAACACAAGGCTGTCAGAACAGCCGGAGAAACATCGTCACTCAGCCGTTTTGGCACATTATTTAACTAGATGAAATATAGTTCCAAGGGCATCTGCAGACTCGTGCCGCGATCCCGCTAATACGAGAGTATAGATGAATGGGGCCACACGCCTGTGCGCAGATGGTCTACAGTTGTGTCTCGGGTCTTATGCACGCAAAATGACCGCTGTCATCCTCATTGCTCAATTTGGATTTGATGTCTAGTATATGTACCCACGCATCTCGTGACGCTTTTAGGTGTTCGCACAGCAAGCATGTCGCCGCACAGAACCGAGGCAGAATCTATCTGATGCAGCCAATACTTTGTGTGGCGTACCCCGAAGAGGCAATGCCAAGAGGATCAGCAGGTACCAGATCTTCTAGGTGGTCGCCTAACACCCTCTCACCCGCATGATCACCAGATGGTCGATTTCACGTTGCAGAAGTCTTGCTGTAGCCGCATGACGAGATGCACCTACTCGTATTCTCTGCTTCTGGCCAGCATTGTTGCGAATGGCGCCGGGGCGAAGGATTGCCCGGTGCTATTGAGTAATATGGGAATACAGCAAAAGCGTTGACGGCTATAAAGTAAAGCCTGATCTGGCTACCAAGCTCTTGTTCAATATTCTTGTCTAAGAGTCTTCATCCACATCCCACTACACTCATGACAATGTTGGACGCCAAGAAGCTTCTCAGCGCGGCCTCTGTCGTTGCGATTGCGGCTGCGCTGCCCGCCACGGATCCAAATGACGACGACTTTGCTTGTTTCTCCTCCTTCCGCGAACACGACTCTTCATCCTGGGCTTTCGAAGCGTCGTACACGACTGAGCTTGTCAGCACGCGCACATACACAGACTTTTCGACCGACAAGGATGTGCCCTTGACCACCCTCTGTGATGGCCGGCCTAGGGCCCTAGAGTCCTACAGGACCGTCGAAGTGACCTCTACATCGGTCCTGGACTCTCCTGAAATCACCACCATATATTCTACGTACACCGACCCTGGCCCGACCTGCACCATCGCTCCCAGTGCGTGTGCTGCTATCGAGTCAGCTTACCCGGACGACGTATCCCACTGCGAAACTCCTGCTCCCTATGTTCCCTGCAGCCAGAGCCCAGACTACTGCTTCATAGACGCCGGCTACGACAACAAACTCTACTACTGGCCCGTCACCACCGTCTCCGGCGACTTTTGCAAGCAAAATGGCTCCACAGTCTTCGCAGAACCTACAAGCCCGCCCGAGCCCAACAAAGTC
This sequence comes from Cladosporium sp. BF-F, assembly GCA_030463185.1. NCBI lineage: Eukaryota > Fungi > Ascomycota > Dothideomycetes > Cladosporiales > Cladosporiaceae > Cladosporium > Cladosporium sp. BF-F. Next base: position 446,028 of record JAMRMS010000017.1, on the reverse strand, counting down.
GTGCTCGACGGCTTCACCTTCACCAGCCCGACCAACTACCTCTCTTTCGACCACGTCGGTGCAGTCATCCACGGTCGCCGTCCGCACGTCACCGAATGTGGTGGACCAGCGCACACCAACGTGATCGTGCCTATCACCGAGCCGTTCTACAGCGCTGGATACAAAGATGAAACCTCGCACAGCTTCAACTTCGCAGACTTGAACACCATTCCTGCAGATGTCTATAACAGGCAGAGGAAGTGTGGCTACCAGCACACTTGCAGTGGTGTTATTGAAGGAAGCTATACCCCCATTGTGCCTCTTCCGACTGAGCTTCTGAACCTGGAGCCTAAGGAGTGGAAAGAGGTAGGCTGTAGAGGAACGGGTGACAGCTATTATCTTACTCCTGTTGCGCTGGCTACTCCGGCTCCTACTGCCAAAAGTAAGCTGTTATAACGCAGTGGTACAATGCAGTCGGGTGGTGTTTAACGCTTCCGCGCTTATGAACAAATCATTTCAGTGTCAATAGACCATGCAGTCAACGGCAATATGAATCATGTCATTTATGGCTTCCAGGATTCTGCTTGGGAGGCCGAAGCGATCGTTCCGTTCTGGAAGGTCGCAAGTGTCGACGTGACCATGCTACTGCAGGTCTGATGCGGCAACTCCATGCTGCAGATTCTGCACATATGCTCGTATTCTTGCATGGTCCAGACGATATGTCCCTGAATAGAAACTTCTCACACATACATTGTATTGTCCCTAGCTCCCGCGCGACTTGGCATGCATATCTAGTGAGCGAGCTGAAAGCCAGTCAGCAGACCATTCTGCAAGGGTACCTGCATCCACAGCATGCCTACCCACATCCCAAAAGGACAGCAACGTAGTACAACCTGCTGGCCTCACTATGTACGTCATTGCAACCGCCATATCTCACTTCCGGCGACCTTCCAGGCTGACGCCTTTAGGGACTTAGGTAAAGATGAACCCACTGGAAGCCGTTGAAATAATGGTGGGTATGTCTGGATTGCGAAGGATTCTGGCAGCACGGTCTTGTGATTCCGCTTCCGAATGAGGTTTCGAGATCCTGGTACATTCTCATGCATCGCTCGTATACAGTAATGAATGCAGCCGCGCTTTATCGATGCCCATCCAGGCATGTGGACAGTGGATGGCAAAAACGTATATAAGTCGGCCCTGAAACTCACGCTTCTCCTTCACAGCCAGAGCACTGGACTTCACCATCAACCCACCATGGCCCGCGATCTTCGCATCTTTGGGTTCACTTGCTTTGCCATTGTTGCGATTGCCTTTCCAGCTTCAGATGCTGTGGATCCAGATAGCTTGCAATGCTTGTCTTCCCTCAACGCCTATGAGATTGCCTATACGTCCTGGTTCTCTGAGATTGTCACAGAGACCGTCACCTCAAGTGCTGATGGCCAATGGCTTACATCTGAGGTCCCATACACTACGCTATGCGACGGCCGACCTCGTGCTCTCGCTGAGAAGAGTCGCTGGGTCACATCGTCTGTAACCTTCGATCCACCACAGACCATGACTCGCTTACAAGGACGCGAGAACACCGACCTGGAATACAGTACATACCCCGAGCCATCTCCCACCTGCACCATCGCCGACTCGGCATGCAAGAGTTTCCACTCATCCTACACCTCTTCCCTCTCCGACTACTACACCAACAACGCGCCCAGCCCAACCGCCTCCCCGCTCTGCACAGCGTACAGGCCCTGCAGCGAGAACTCCGAGTACTGCTTCATCCACGGCGGCGGCGGCGGCGCAAAAGTCTACTACTGGCCCGTGACCACGACCGCCGGAGACTTCTGCGCCTACAACGGGTCCACCATCTTCGCGGCGCCCACCAACCCGCCATCCGCAAACACCGTAGTCACAGACGGCCACACCTTCACCAGCCCAACGAACTACCTCTCCCTGCGCGGCGTGCAAGCGTACATCCACAGCACGCGCCGCCAGCTCTTCGAATGCGGCGGCGCGTCCTACAGCGACGTGCTGGTGCCGCTGACAGAGACGCTGTCGAGCTTCGCGAGCGCCACGCAGACGAGCGTGCAGGAAAGCTTCAATTTCGAGAACTTCAACACCGTTCCTGCGAGTGCGTGGGATGCGCAGAGGAGGTGCAAGAACGGGCGCAATTGCAACGAGATCGGAGTCGATTATACGCCGCTCATACCGTTGCCGACGGAGATTCTGAATCTGGAGCCGAAAGAGTGGAAGGCGGCTGGGTGTAAGGGGACGGATTATACTGGGTATCAGCTGGAACATGTGGCGCTTGTTACGCCGGTTCCGACGGCCACGGGACGAGTGAGGCTTTGAAAAGTGGTTGTCGTGGCGTGTTCAAGGACCGTTAATGTGACATGATGGGTCGGAAGTATCTGGGCGTCTATCCTGATGCAAGAGTAAAAATGAAGAGTCGTTGACCGCGAAATGCAACTCGGTCATTTATTGAGCCTGGATTCACAGGTATCAGATCAAGCATTTCTCTTTCATACGCAGCGACTTCACGGGTGTGCAAATATACGATGCAGTCGACCTCGCTCTCCAGAAGAGTGAGTCTCTGGTTGTCGCCACTTTTCGTTGTGAAATGACCAAGTCAATTACCTTTCTTATATCAGAAACCTTAGCAAATTCCTGTAAAAGCTACCATATCTTCAGCGTCATCTATACCAGTCTAATCAGCAGCTACTGTTACTGCCACTAGGCTGTGGCCAATTGCACAGCGAAACCGCCATGCGCGTAGAAATCTGTCGCACGGCTGTAAGGCGGTGTCACAGATTGTTGACTTGATTGCCATTGATGCACTGAAAGTGACTCTGATTCACAATCTTAGCCAAGGCATGATTCTCAAAGTTCGTGTTCCCCATGCATGTCTAACACGTTCGTCAGTAGTGCAATGCAATAACCAGGTCGAGTGCTAGGGTTAGCAATTCCTACCTGCTTCTCCAGTGCCGCCGCGAGCTCGATGTCCTGATGCACTACAATTCTGTAGAGCTTGGGTAATGCCGCTTCGTTGCGCAAGGCTGTGGCCTCTTGGATGCACAATGCTTGGTCGCTGCTCAACCCGTCTTGTTGTGGTGGATGAAGCTCAACCAGATCGCAGATGAGCGCTTGCAAGCCGTCGATCAGTTGCGTGAGCTCTGCTTTCGAGTGCAGTGCCCACATCGTCTTTCTCACCAAGCTGAACTTCCGCTGCCGCTGTATGCATATGTCTCTCAGCCTCTTGCATAGACTGTCGAGATCTCGACAGGCCGCCTCGTCAGAGTCGGAATTGCGTTGTTCCCGTGTTCTGCTCTGCTTCAACGCAACCGTCTCCGCGCTTTTGAACAGATGGATGATGTGCTCTAGCAAAGGAAGTGCGTTTTGTAGCTCGAGTCTGCCGTAGCTTTCTTCGTCAAGAGTAGACAAGCCTATGCTTTCACCCCATCGTGACAGTCGCAACTGTAGGCTTTGTAACCGCAGCAGACATGTCTTGGAGTCCCTATCGATCAGCCGGCCGACCTGAACATAATTGAAGCAATCGACGGCGTTGTTGAACAATCCCACCAGGGCCACCACGCCGATACTGAGAGAGACGGCTTCCATAATAACGCCGCGGAAAGGTGATTTGGAGAGTGAAAGTTTGAGTTTTATGAGCCATGACTGACGGACATCATTCACTCAGCACCTCTATGTGCTGGTGCGATTGCACAGCCACTATTGCTCGGTGTTGTGGAAGGCTGGAGCTACAAGCCATGCGCATCTCCGCCCAATCACCTCGTGCAGCCTGAGATGGATCGCATCACGCTATCCAGCTGATTGGCGTGCTAGGAGGAACGGCCATCAGCCGTGAGAAACCACAAGATAGACCTAGCCTTGCTCCGCCACGACGCATATCTCGGAGCATACAACCTTGATGTTCACTAAAAGTCTGGGAGCAGCGTTCGCTCGCTAAAGTCCAAGCATGTCTGACGAGACAGAAGATAAGACTTCGCAAGGCGGTTCCTTCGTCAACACTGAAAATCGCATCGCTAACCAGAATGCCCTCCAGCATATCTATGGAGGGCAACATAACTACTTGTCATCTTCGTTCTCCCGAACCGCTTTTAGAGCGCCAACTGACACAAAAACAGTTCAACGACATGCCACGAGGCGCAAAAAACACTCGCCTCGGAGCAGGCAGATTTTGGGATTTCACTGCCATTTTCCACCGTCCTCACATATACTGAACGAGAGACACTGTCACAAACACTAGCAACAGAATTATCCAAGCCGTACGCCAGCAGTAGATTAGCACACGCGGCGGCAGTGGTCGGCTTGGGCGGCACGGGCAAAACACAGCTCGTGCTCCGCTACGTCGAATCGCACAGGGATCTTTACACGACGCTACTCTGGCTGGACGCTCGGACGGAGCAGACGGTACGGTCGAGCTTCGACCGGTTCTGTGTTTCGCTCGCCCTGCCAGTTGCAGGTGTGGCTGGCGGCAGCAATGGGACGTTATTGCGAGACTCGGTGGCAGTACAGACTGTATTGAGGTGGCTGGCAAGACAGCCGGAAGACAAGGCCTGGCTGGTCGTCATTGACAATGCTGACGATCTGGCTTCGCATGTGAGGTCCGTCATACCCCAGGGCCCAGCTGGCAGTGTCATCTTGATCAGCCAAGACGGAGGCGCTGCAAGGGTTTTTGGGCGAGGCTGCGGCACAGTCTCGGTGGATGCGATGCAGACTCACGAGGCCACGGCGCTGTTGTGGAATGCGCTTGGGACGCCAGAGTCTGCACCAGATGCGTGCACCATGAGGCTTCTGGAGAGGATTGTCTCTTCCCTAGACAGGCTGCCTCTGGCTGTCGATCTTGCGGGTGCCGGTATCGAAGCAGACGTCGATTGCGGCGAGGGAATACGAGATGCTTTGCGCTCATATATCAGTGACTTCCAGGCCCACCAAGATAGCCTGCTGAAGAGGAACGATTTCTCGGCAACGAGTTCATACGGGAAAACCGTGTGGACGGCGTGGGAGACCAGTCTCACTTCTCTCCACACGGTCGAGGAGGGTTGCGGCGACATCCTGCCTCGTCAGCTTCTCTCGTTCTTGACCTTCTTCGATTGCGCGAACATGCAGGAGGAAATGTTTCGACTCGCCAGCCTTGGCTTTGAAGCACTAAGTCCTGGTTATAAGGCTTTCCAACCCTGGTAGATGGCACGCATGCTCCAGAGAAACGAGAAGGGCGACTGGGACGCGTATACATACCGAGAGACGACCAGAACACTTCGAAGGTTCGGCTTTGTTCGGCCAGTTTTGGGCCAGTGGAAGGGGTTGACGATGCATGGCCTGGTACAATGGAGAGCCAAAGCAGCAATCAATCCCAAAGAAGGCATGTGGGAGAGCTATTTGCTGTTCATAGGTGCAGTGTGTCATGAACTCCTGACGGAGGAGCGCTCTGTCTCATTCAGACGCCATTTCACGCAGCATCTTCCATCATGCACACATGTCTTGCAACTACAGCCAGGTCAAGACCAAGAATTGAGTGCAAGAGTGTGGCACAACATCGGGCTCGTGTGGCAAAAGGAAGGGCAGTTGTCGAAAGCAGAACAGATGCTCTCCGCAGCGATTGATCTTTGGCGATGTCGACTTGGAGACGATCATCCAGTGACACTGATAGCCCGAATGGATCTGGCTACGACGTTGAGATTCCAGGGGAGACTGCAGGATGCAGAGCAGTTGATGATGAGCGCAAGCCAAGCTATGTCAACCGCCATGGGCGAGGATTGTCCCGAGACATTGAGCGCCATGGCTGACCTTGCGTTGACGTATCGAGACCAGGGTCGGTGGGCGGAATCGAAGGAGCTTAGCCTCAAGGTCCTGGCGACTAGGGTGAGGGTGCTTGGAGAGGACCACACAGACACTCTTGAGACCATGTCCCGCGTAGCTCTGATCTGCCGCAGTCAAGGACTGATGGAAGAAGCAGAGCAATTGGCGTGGAGCGTGTTCGAAGCCCGACGCCGTGTGCTGGGTGAGCAGCACCCGGACACCCTCATTATGGGAGCCGACAATGCTGTGGCTTACTGCAATGGCGGGCGATGGGACGAGGCCGAGACGCTTTGCACGCAAGTGATGGCGGTCTTCTCAGAGATTTACGGAGAAGAACACCCTAGTACGATGGCTGCGGTGGCCAAGCTCGCCTCCACTTGCTTCCACCAGAGGAAATTCACAGAAGCAGCACAACTTTTCTGCAAGGTCGTTCAAGTGAGGATAAGAATCTTCGGTGAGACGCACCCGCAGACCTTGACTGCAATGGCAAACGCAGCACATTCGCTCAGAGGCTCAGGGAGGCTGCGAGACGCCCTCGCGACCATGAAGAGAGTGGAAGAGCTCTCGGAAGAGACACATGGGGCAGAACATCCTTACACCATCTGTCGTGGTCAGTACGTGATCGACTGGGAGGATGAGCTTGCGTGGCAGCCACCCGCCCATAGCTGACGACCATGTTTACTCAACCAAGACGTTCTATCCATTGTGTAGGGCCGTCGAGAGGACAAAGGCGACATGAGCATCTGGACCCGTGTGCAAACGAAAGATGGAACGAACGATCCAAAGGCATCTAGCCCGCAGTATCATTTCAAGAAGTTACGAAAACAAGACAAAAAGAGCGGAATAAGATCACCTTGGCGGTTTAGTCGGTGTCCCGACATCCTCCTCGACGCTCCTCTCTCTAACAAGAACTTTCTTCCTCTTGAACTGTCCCGTAGGGGTGCCTTCTGCTCCACCTTTCTCCAGCTCTCCGACGGGAGTTCCACCTCTGGCGAGTGGACTCGATCGATCGTGCGCGCCCACGTTGGGGGGAGGGACTGATTCTATCGCATCCTGTGATGCTGAAGCCCCGGATGCCAGTCGCGATTCCGAGCGAGTGTAGTTGTAGCCATACGGCATGAAAGCTTCACGGGTACGAATGGGGCTGTTGCGGCCACTAGCCGAGGGACTGAGGCCGGGTGCTGCTGGAGGTATGGGAGCGGCATTCGCGTCGGTCTTTTCTGACATGCCGCCAAGGTTGGGATTTGAGGGCGCGGTTCGGGTGGTGATGCCTTCGTTGAAAGAGGTGTTTGGTTCGTCGCGTTTGCGGTCGTGGCGTCTCTTGAGCCAGATGCCGAGGATGGCGAGGAGGGAGAGACCGATTGCGAGGACGATGAGCATGACGACCCATTTCTGGGGTGTGATATTAGCTTTGTGCACGTTTGGGAGGTATAGGCTTGGAACATACCCAGTGATTGTCCCACCAGCTGCCTCCTTCTGACTGTTTGCGACTTCCCGAATTCTGCGTGTTCGATGCGGACGACGCTGTCGCAGCTGCTCCGGCAGCCGTGGTTGGAGTCGCGGATGTGCTTGTAGATGTGATCACAACCGTGGTCTGCCCCCCACTTCCATTATCCGCGTGTTCACTCGCGCCAAAGTCGCTTCCGCAATTTGACTGATACCATGTCATGACCTGTTGGTTCTGCGACGGATCGGTGCAATACTGGTCGCATATGCCATTGGGGGTGGTGTAGAGCGACTTGAGGTATCCGGACTGGCAGAAGCAGGACCAGATGGCCTGGTTGGCGCTCTGCTGGCCGCCGCATGCCTGGGCGGCTTGATTGAGGAGTTGACATGTCTGCGCGCAAGCTGGAAGACCTTGGGCGAGCAGCTGGGCGGAAGCGATGGAAGCGGAGAGGAAGGCGAGAAGAGTCGCGGTAAGCACGGTGGTGAGATACATGGCGGGCGGCTAGTGAGGTGTCATGGGCGGTGGGTGCCGCGGTGTCTGAATGAATACGGCGATGTCGCGTGTTGGAGGGTACGGCAAGACGAGGGTGCTGTAGCTTGCTGCGCTTCAGCTCGTGGCGATGGGGTCGAGGAATGCAGCGGCAATCTCCCACGTCGTATCTGCGCTTTCCTGCGCTTGACTAGCTAGGCCTGCCTGCCTCAAGCGAGTGTGTGTAATGTGCGTTTCGGCGTCTGCGGATCACTTCTTCAGTGGTGCACGTGAGTAAGACGACTCTCCTGCAGCGCAAGAGCAGGGTCAGGAAGAAGAAGAAGCGAATGCCTGGGCTCCATGGCTTGCTTGAGTGCTTGTAGGGCCGGGCACAGCAGTCGGTGTCTCGCACCCAGGTGGTGTGACTAGCTGCAATCGGCAGCGGCGCAGGAACAGAAACAGGGTTCATCGCGTCCAGAGCGGCCTAGCGCGCGGGGTGGCGCCAGGAAAAGGAAAAGCCAATTCTTCTTCGCTTCTCGTCTTCACGCCCCACTCGGCACGCTCGCTGGTGCGTGGAGAGAGTCAGTGCGGCGGAAAGCGGCTGTTTGACACTCCGATACACCGTATGTACATATCTGTATTCACAACATCCACCTGCAGTACAAAACACAATGGCAGCCTCTCACTTCCCTGTCACCCAATACCCAGCTTCGCACTTCACAGAAAGCGTCGGCGCCATAGCCCTGAACCTCTCCACCCGCCAGATCCTCCTGGTCCACTACCTGAAGTGCGATGAATGGCTCCTAGCCAAAGGCCGGCGGAATGTAGGAGAGGCTCGCCACGAAGCAGCGTTGCGAGAGATGAGAGAAGAGACAGGCTACTCTTGCAATCTGCTGCCTCTTACGATGACCACGCGAGCGCCGCCTTCGATTGAGATGGGCGACACGCCGGAAGGGGCGAGAGTGCATGAAAACGTCACGGAGCCGTTCATGCTTACCTGTCGGCATCTGCGTGAAGGGCGTGAGGTGAAGCTGATTTGGTGGTATGTCGCTGCTATCGATGAGGACGCCGAGGTGGGAAGCGGTGAAGAGCAATTCGATGCGAGGTTGTTTGATTTTGAGGAGGCTGTCAGTATGCTCACTTTTGAGACTGATCGTGAGGTTGTGCGTAAAGCGATTGAGATCTTCGAAGCGAACGAGCGGTAGCTGTGATGATTGACTCATTCACCAATGCTGTAATGGTGGCCCTCATGACTATGCGAGCATCGCGGCAGCGTCACGGGCTTGCCATTGTCACGGCCATAATCATGTCTTGCTGCGATTCGATAATTTGAGCAAGTTCTGGAATGTAGCTTGCCTACATCATCAGGCGCGATCTTCTATCACTAGGGAGATTCTCACATGCATTACTACTCTGGTTTGCTAGGCTATGGAATTAGGCCTGGAAGAAGTTCCTCATATCTCAACTTCTCGCTTTTCGGAAGAAATCCGTACCCGGCTTGCACTCTTCTCGCATTACGCTTCGCCGCTCTCCACAAAGACAATTGGGTCATCGTCGTACCGCACATCCAATCCTTGCATCCCCTTGGTAAGAGACCTACACAATATTCCAAGTCTTTCCTGCATCTGCGCCTTTCCTCTCCCTCGTCTTCATCCTCAAGATCCCACTGCCAAGCTTTGCAGGCTCAGTGGACTCGCCATCACCAGGCAGCCTTCCGCCACGGACATAGCTGGTCGGGGAGAAGACGAGGGACTCGCCAACTTGAAGCGCAAGGATGCGTTGGAACAGCTTGCCCCTCGACTCGACAGTCTCGGATTCGCTGTCGTCGCCCGCCAACTTGGATGCCGCTCCCAAGTGGCCAGAGAGGGTATCAAACCAGGCTGGCGAGTTGAAGCGATGCACGACGCTGACCGAGCACAGGTCCAGTAGTTTCGAGGAGATGGTCGGCTCTTGTGTTGCGATCACAACCCGTGCGGCATTGTGCCGCTGTTCGCGAATGGTGGTGAGTAGAGAAGCGGTGAATACGTCTGCGGAAGGGATATCCTTGTCGAGAAATTTGTGCGCCTCGTCCAGGGTGATGATCAGGCCTGGCTTGATTCTGTTCGCAGTGACTGCTTCTTTGTGTCGCTTCAGGATGACGGCCAGGCAGATGTCGAAAAGCACGCAGGCTGTGCTGGCGTCGACGAAAGGGTCGGACAGGTCGATGATCGTCAGTGTGCCATGCTCGACCCTGATGCAGTCGCCCGTAAAGCCGAGACCAAGGTTTTTGCGCTCCTGGTTGATCTTCTGGTTATTGCAACCTTGATAGTCCTTTGTGACAATGTCCGGAGCCGTCACCGCCGAGAAGGTCTTGAGAATATTCAGACGCAGGTCAAGCATCTCCGATTGTGCTCTGTTGAAGTTCTCACCCTGGAGAGCGTTGAGGAAAGTCCTGACCGAAAATCTCTCGCTCTTGCGGCCCAGCTTGCGAAGGATATTCTGCATCACTTCGAGGTAGAGTGGAGTCTCTTGGGAGGCATCGCGGAAGGCCATCAAGTTGCGGATATGGCCGACTGTGAGCTCCGTATCTTGGAACAACAGAGGACGAACCTCAATGTTTCCGCCTGACTTCCTGGCGAAATCCTCGTAAAGACTCTTCATCTGCCGGTAGTTGCTCCACGAGACCAGTAAGCGGACATTAATACCGCGCGAGCACAGACTAGCAGCTTCGGCGAGCGACCCAGAAGTGTTAGTGTCCCAGTGAAAGACAAAGCCAGGTATGGTCTGCTTTTGCACTCCCACACTAGGATCACTCAAAAGATGATTCTCGAGCAGGCAGCTCAGAGTGTAGCTCTTGCCGCTACCCTGCGAGCCACACAAAAACACTGAGTGCGGCGAGTTTGTGTTGAGAAGGATGGGCTCAGGATTGCCTTCGTCATCGCAGTTCTCCAAGTCGAAGCCAAGTAAGCCGTACTGCGGAAGCGCAAGATCCTTGTCGACTTGCTTGCCAGACGATGAGGATTTCTTGGGCACCGCAAAGACTCTTGGTTGTGCAGGTGCTACCGTGAAGCTGCTAGGGACGGAGGTGCTGGAACCGAACAGCTTGGAGCTGACGCTGAGATCCATTGAACTACCACTTCTGGGCGCATTGGCTGCAGGCACGAATGAAGAGGTTGCTGGATTCAATGCGGTCCCGCCACTGGTCTGCAATTGCGGCGATGCGAAAGAGAATGCTGGCGATGGAGCTTTGTTCTCTTTCCCTCCGAAATTCATGCTCTTGCTTGCGGTGCTGTCGCCCGACAACTTCCCGTTTGTGGGAGAGGCGGTCTCTTGCGACTTCAACGCCTTGTTGCCACTACCGAACGAGAACATGCCGCCTTGCATGGAAGGCTGGCGCTTATGCTGTGGTTTTGCCGCCTGGCCGATAGGAGATCCAGCAGGAAGCGCGGTGGGCGCGCCGAAGGTGGCCGAAGCCGTAGAAGTGTTGCCATACTGTGAGAATGAAGCGAATTGCAAGTTGGGCTTGCCGAATGTGGAAGATGATGCTGATTGAGGGAGCGCAGGTGGGCTCGAGGCAGAGAGTGCATGATGTGGAGCTGAAGCCAGAGCGTTTGTCCGGCCGAACAAGAAGCCGCCGGACAGGGCGGTGTCAGGCGTCGTGCCATGTGTCGTGCTGCCAGCCACTGCGCGGTGTGTGGAAACGTTGTTGCCACCTTCATTGCTCCCGGGCTCGACGTCTCTGGCATTGGCATCGATCTTGGGCCTCGGGTTGTCGACGGCGTGCTTGACGGCCAAAGAGACGAGTGGCGAGTGGCGGATGGCATCGGTGCGGGTTTGTTCTGAGGTCACTTGTCGGTACTTGAAGCAGAAGCGCTCTCGGTCGCTATCGTATGTGCTGAAGGGTGTTGGGGTAGAGCTGTCCGCCATGTTGATGCTGGGCTGCAGATGTGGCCGGTGAGTGGTGTGGTGAGATGCTCGGGGTGACATAAATACACTCCAGGGCGCTCCTTCCCGACGTGTATTTGCTGTCGTGACGCTTGCGTGCGCGCTGCACTTTCCCGTCGCGACAAGCTGGCACACAGGATCAAGTGAAGGCTGGGTGCAGGTCAGCACTTGAGACATGACACCATTTTTGAACAAAGAGAATGTCTAGCAGCGAGCTTGCACATTGGGGATGCATGAAGGTGATTGCCCTAATCGCAGCAACGCGACTTGGATTCCCATCATGCTCGTGGCCTACGTGTGCGTGACCGGGAGACAGCTCGTTGGGCTCGCGTGGAACATGAGGATTGTCAGTATCAGGCAAGTCGAGCCGTTATTTCAGAGCGATCGCAAAGCGGACGCTGGCAGCAAAGGAGTCTTTGGTGCTTGCGCTTGTATGATAGCATGATTGCCGTGGAAACGCGCAGCCTGATGGCAGCGCTGAGATGCCTGCAGGCGGCAGCGATGAGTCCCATCATCCCCGCCGATACAAGACCTGTGTGAAGCGGCCAGGCCCTCGATCTCTTCACAGTTGCTCCCGGGCAGGGTGAAGGTGAAGTCAGATCTTCAGGAACGTTTCTCGCTTGGTGGGGGCGAAACGCAGACCCCAGGCGTTTGCTACCTGGACCCTGGCGACGACGATGCTTCCGAGGCTTCTTACACAAACACTGCCCTTGGAGATATCGCTGGCACTCGCCGCTCTACTCTTCCCTGCTGGCGTCGAGTCTGCCGTCATGGCCTGCATCCCAATCTCCTTCCCGCCTTCGTCGCCTATGCCTAAGCTCGAACCATCGGCAACTCCTCGTCCCTCACACGCCCCGTCCTGGCAGCTGCCAAATCTCGGAAACCATCCCACCCATCGTCCTTCGACCAATGGAGTACAGAAGAGGAAACAGACCTTTCAGCTACCTCACCGCTCGAAGGGACCCGTCGCCCACCTCCCTGCCAACGAGCAGATCGCACACTTGAGACAGTCGCGTAAAGCAATAAAGAGCAAGCTATACAGCAGGATATCCCGACTCCAGCAAGAACTTGACGTTCTTCAGCAAGAATACTATGCAGACCCCACTGAGGACTTCACCTCTCTTGCACGCGCTCCTCGCTTCTGGCCAAGCGACCATGCCGCCAAACCTCGAGATCTCTTCGCTCACGATCTTGAAGACCTGCACCGCTGCAACTATGCCCCTGCCACGCGGCCAAGACGCATGGTCCGCTTCGACGCACCTCAAGACGAGATCCTGATCTACACCTCTGCTTCGTGCCTCAACCAACACACCTCCTCGGGGCCACGCAGCGCCGCCAGCGCATGTATCTTCAAAGTCTCGGGACTGCCTCTGGATGAACCACGATCACTCGCCTTCCGCCTGGAGAATAAAGGTCCGACAGGCCAAGAGCACCCACAAGAGGCGAACCGTGCCCACCTGCGCGCCGCCATCGCCGCCCTACAGAACCGTCCATGGCGTGAAGAGGGATGGAGTGCAGTCACCATCGCTTCGGACTCCGAGTATGTAGTTGAAGGCATCACAAATTGGATCGAGGTTTGGCAGGAGAATGGCTGGCGCACTTCACGGGATACTATGAACATCTACGAGGGCGGTTCGGTTGCGAACAGGGACCTCTGGGAGCTGCTTTTGAGCGCAATAGTCCAGCACAAGCAGAACGGTGTCGAAATCAAGTTCTGGCTCATCTTGCACGAGCTCAATGCAGAGGCGCATGCAGAAGCAAGGACAGCCGCTGAGCTGTTGAAAGAAGAGCGAGACTTTTACCCTTTCCCGCACAATGTCATCAAAGTCCAGCCTGGGTTCGGACCAGAAGAGGTGCGCGTAAATTCTCGGAACCTCAGACTTGCGTCGATTTGATTGGGTCCAACAGCGAGTCATACTTGAATTAATGAATGTATGAGCCATGAGAAGGAAATAAAAGCACTGTATGTTATTGTAATGAAGCATGATCGGCTGGACCGGTTAAGTGACGAATAATTACCACGATTCCCCTCACCATGGTGTACACATTTGCTCAGCGCCACCTTAGTTCCTCGCTGTGTTTCCATTTCACACGAGCTCGTCGTCACAGACCTGCAGGAGAATGCTTGTACAGGGTATCGAAGGTAAGGTCCGCACAAGTGGCAAACATCAAAAAAGAAAATAGAAGTATTTCTCTTAGACGAGTCTGATGCTGGTGAGTGCCATTCGATATACCACAGATTTCCATGATTCCACCTGCGTAGTCTATGCTTCTTCTGCTCACGTTCGCGGCCACTAACGGACAGCATGATCGAGATTCATCTTTCCACGCACAAAAGTCCACCTAACATTAGCTGCTGGCTACTGATAAGGGCAGCCAGCTAGCTCGCCTGGCCTCAGTTTCATACTCTGAAACCCCAAGATGGGATCCTTCCATTCTTTACCAGCCAGATCGTCCCTGCTGCCGTTGCGCTGATGGTGATTGTTAGGATCATGCCGGCGTTGATGAGGAAGCCTTGCTCGAAGAAGCCTTGAAAGTACCATATTAGCGACATTGCATCCGTCCGCAATACTGATTGGGATTAACCTACCAACACCACCACCCGGCTTCCTCTTCATCGCCACCAGTGGCGACAGAGCTTTCTCCAGCAACTTCTCTGCAGCAGATTGGTTTGTCGACGCCAACACGGCAGCGATGTCCTGGGACGACTTCGCAGGGTAGATGAAAGCAGGTCTGGCCAGAGTGAACATCTCGACCGTATACCTTTTCACCGGATCAACAGCATGAGAAGCAGGGTGCGCAGGACCGACGAGCAACTCTCTCGGGATTTGGTTGACGAACGACACCCTCGCATCGACGAATTGCGCGAGGTATTTGCCGACTTGTGGGTTGCCGAAGTGATACGCTGCAAGCGCAGGGGCACTCTCAGCAGTTCCGATGAAATCAATCGCGTCGTCCAGACTCTTGACCGCATGAACGGTCAAGACCGGCGCATCAGTCTTGACATCTAACATCTCCGACCTTCTCGTCGTAAGCTCCACGACGGTCGTGCTGCTCTCCTGCACAACAATCCGTAACCTCTCATCGAGCTTCTTGAGCTCGTCAATCGTCTCACTGACCCGGCTGCGCTTACCCTTCGCATCTTCCTTCTCACCAGCACCGAGCTTGCGACTCTCCTCGCCCACAGCTTGTAAGAAATCCGGCTTCACAAACTCGTTCACGAGAACCAAATCCGGTGCGTACGGACTGCTGCCTCCGAACGCAAATCTGGCTGCTACGAGTTCCCTCGCGGCGAGCTTGACGTCTGCTGTGCGGTCGACGACGGCGAAGACTCTGCTGGAAGCGGGAGAGGTGAGGTCTTTGACTTTGTGGTTGGTCTCGCAGCTGATTTGGTCGACGAGCAGGGCAGTGGCGAGGAGAGATTGGTCGCGGATGGGGTTGGTGGCGATGGCAAAGGTATCGGGGTGGAGGGCGGCGGTGAGGACGCTGCGGAGGAGAGAGGGGAGAGTGCGGAGGTTGTTCTCGAGCTGAGTTTTGTTAGGTCGTTTCGTCTGGATGGCTAGTAAGGGTGGCAGATGGCAAATGGACTTACAAGCACAATAGCACAGTTTCCTGCTGCGATAGCTGCACTCAAAGGCGCGATAATGGAGTAGAAAAGAGTATGTACGCAAGGTTCGATATATGCAATCCCAGCAGGGACTCTAGTCGCCGGCGCATCGTTTCCAGAAGCTATAAGGTATTCCTCCGAGTGTGCTTTTGCTGGTTGAAGTGTTTCGTAGTTTTGCTTCAAAGCTGATACTGCGAGGTTGATCTCAACGGCTACTTCTGCAGGTGAGTGATCGTAGTCTGCTGCGATTGCTTCTTTGATTTCTGAAGCATGGTTGAGGATAGCCTGGTGCAGAGCCTCTAGTTGGTGTTGGCGGTAGTAGATGTTGTGCGTTCGGCCGTCGATGGCGGCGGCGCGAATCTCGGCGAATGAATCGGCCATTGCTTCGAGGTGTTGTTGGTCTTGTAGATTGGTATTGCTGTTGTGATTGAGCAACGCAACACAGAGAGAGGATCCCTCACAGTCTCAACAATGTCGCAAGCTATTCTACAGCCATTTGTTCCCGCTCATCCTCTAAACACTATCCAAGCCTCCTCGGCTCGCCCACATAGACCAGTCCAGCCCCATCCGGCACCCTTTGCCCACATATCCGAAACGCCCAATCCCCCATCGCACATCGGCTGTCCACCATATCCGGCGGGGCGTCACCATCAGCCATCCCCGAAACACCGATTGAACGAACGATCTGACCTGCCTAATCTGTTGTCATGGTGGCATAGTAGTGTCTGTCGCAGTCGCAAGAGGCCAATTCCATCGATCAACCTCATACCATCGCAGAACCGCACGCCCTCACCAGACATCCATCCAGACCAACCGCAATCATGTCCGTAACAACCACCGCCAACGCCCGCATCCTCTCCGCATCGAACTACCTTGCCGACTACGACCTCCACCACAGCCAGCCTTCCTCCGAAGACGCGAAGCCCGCGCCAGCACCCAACGCTCAATCACCTCCTTCTACGAACAATCCTGACAATTGGGAAGATCAGTGGCGACGAGTCCCCGCCTACCGCCCCGCGCAGAACAATTTGGACGAACAGAGGACGACGTACACGAGTGAGATTGAGAGGAATTTCGTGAGGGTTATGTTTGGCGGTGAGTAAATACCTGTTTGGAGCCCAGACGAGAAGGGGGTTATGGTCGGCTTTAGTTGATAGGCCGTGATTGGCTGACATGTCATTTTTAGGTGTCAATATGATGGCTTCTGCGAGTCAGATCTGGAGGGCGACGGGTGGGAGGTTCAATAGTGATTTCTTCAAGTTCAAGATTGGTGGGGAGTGGTAGGCGTCGTAGTAGTGACTTGGTGGCGTTCTGATATCTGGGAGTTTTGTGTTTCGCGCCGTTCCCTGTTGAAGTTTATACAAATAGCCGAATGTATCGTTTTCTTTCACGGCACCGGTATCTGGAGTATGACATGGCGGGACCTGTACAATGCACGGTGAATTCGCTCATATTGACGATTGGTATGTAATCATGCAGGGCTATTTATCTAATTTCGATACTACTCAAGCCTTAGGCGGTATCACAGGCAAAGTGATGTAATTCCTGTGCTTCTCGCTGAAGTGTAGGTTGTTCAAGCCAGCGAACTTCTCCTCGCTGCGGTCTTCAGGGTGGTTGTGGCCGAAGATACCAGTGCCCTGAGTGTCACCACTTGACACCTCGAGCACAAGCTTGCCGCCCTTCTCCACCACAACATTGGTCGGCCAGACTTCCACGTCGACTTCGTAGACAGTGTCAGCCTTGACTTCTTGCACATCCGTGCTGCGGTACTCGCGGTGAGGTAGCCATTCCCTGTGACGAGGGTTCTGGTCGTCCACTTTGCGAAGACTGGTGCGAAGCCAGCCCTTGGTAAGCGGCACAGGGTCGCCGGCTGTTCCGGTGTAGAAGACTTCCTTGCCTTCGGGTGAGATGTGGCGGAGTGTGAGGAAGAGATCGATGTCAGAAGGAGTGCTTTGCTGGTCTGAAGATGCTTTGGATGCCGACACAGCGAAGTGGGCAACAACGTGACCAGTCACCTCAGTCTCCTTGGCGAACGGCTCTGTGGTGAATTGCACAAGCTGTGGGTTGTCCAGCTTGCCCAGTGCCTTGTACGAGACAGTTCCCTCACTGGAAGGCGCAGTGGTTGACAGACCCATGTCTGGCGTGAGATAGTAAGGTGTGTACTTTGTCCTAGCGATGGGCCACTCCGACTCTGTGCGGCGCTCGTACGCCTTCTCTGCGGCTGCATCGTTGAATCCTACATCGCCCTTGCGGATTGCCATGTCAACGGCAGGCAACTTGCCCTTTTGCGACCAGCCGCGGCGGTCATCACCCTTTAGGAATGCATCAAGGAAGCTCCTCTGAAGCTCGACCTCCTCGTCGTAGTAGAGCGGCAGATCATGGCGACCGGTGATGAAGCGGAGGTATTTGAGATCACTTCCTGCGTTGAGGTAGCCTTGCACGTTACCGCGCAGGTGAAGCAAGATGCCTCCCCAGTTGGCGACTGAGAGGAGAGGGACCTTCACATCAGCCAGGCTGAATTCCTTCGAGGCGTAGTAGTCCTCGTCGCGGAATTTGTTCTTCACGTTGTCCACTGTCTGATCGCGGCGGTTCTCGGCAAGCTCTTCCGGGCTCAAGTCACCCTCGATGGTGTCGGGACCCCAGTTGGCGGCCTTGCGACCTGGTCGGCCGTACTGGTTTGTGATGACCTGACGATTCCACCAGAAAGTGATGAATTGATTGCTGAGGATACCACCGTGACGGCATCTGTCGCGGTAGTAATCGCTCATGCCCTCCCATGGAATAATCGCCGAGAGACCCTTTGGTTGCCTGGCTGCTACACGCCATTGGGTTCCAGCAAAGTATGAGCAGCCCAGCAGACCAACCTTGCCAGAAGACCATGGCTGGGAAGCAGCCCATTCTACAACATCGAAGAAAGCCTCGGAAGTGCCTTTGGACATGGTATCGAGCAAGCCGCTACTTTGTCCACAGCCACGCTCGTCTGCGCGCACAATGGCGTAGCCGTTCTTGGTCCAGTAGCCAGGATCCGGTGTTTCCCACGCGGAGTGCTCGGACTTTTGGTTGGGGTTGACTTCGGAGAATGACTTGCCGTGGAAGCTGTGTTGCTGTTAGCTGGTCCTTTATTGAAATCAAAAATCCAGTTTTTATCTACGTACTCTGCGTAGGGAATGTCTTTGCCATATGGGCCGTATGTACACAGGACGGGCACCTTCTCGTCGATCTTTGGGCGGTAGACATTGACGCGCACAAGGCCGTCAGATGTCTTTAACTCGACGGTAGCATTCTGCTCGTAAATATACGGGAAGCTATCCGCATCCACGGTGTGAAGGTCTTGAATCTTGTTGGGCATGTTGCTGCTCTGTCGTTTCTGTGGTGACGGGTTGAGTGAGTCTCAGGTGAGAAGAACGACGCAACAAATTATTCTGGCGCATTCGCGGCGATTGCGTGCGTGACATGATGACTACGATGGGCCCATTTGGGATCCACATTGTCCGGATGGTATTCGTGATGGGTAAGAGTTCCGCTGTGTGCCTGGTGGTGCTGCGGAAGATGGTGGGTGTGTAGTGGCTCAAAACCCCTAGACGAACCAGCTCTCGGATGAGAGGGGGCGGGGAGGAGAACGCGAGGGGCAACCTCGATCGCCGAGTCAATCTGGCCATGTGGATCTGATCCTCCGCATCTGGGCCTTTGCATGTGGGTCGCGTGGCGCTAGACGCCCTCCCTAGTCTGCATCGGAGCGGTGGGTCGCATACCATGTGGAGCTAAGCAATGTTCTTCAAGCGAGACAAGCAGCCTCCGGTCATGATGCCCGTGTGGGTGGCCGGCACCGAGTCATCCGGTGCCCTAACTACATGGGGGCAAATGGACATTAGAGTAGCCTTCCTGCACCAGTGAAGCAAGAGGTTTGTTCGTCGTCTTTTGCAATCAATCATTCTTCCAGCATCACAGAAGTCATGGGCGACATTCCAGTCGAAGACAAGCGCAGACCTTTGCGTGTTCTGATCGCCGGTGCTGGTATTGGAGGACTCTCAGCCGCCATCGCACTACGACAACAGGGTCACCAAGTCGACGTCTTCGAGCAGTCCAAGCTGTCGCAAGAAACAGGAGCTGCCATCCACTTGGCCTCGAATTGTAATGGCCTCCTTCGCAGGATGGGCCTCATGGCCGAGCAGATTGGTGGCGTCGAATGCACAGATGTGATCGAGTACCTTCCTCACAATGGACAGATGAAGTACCACATCCCAGTCAAGAAGATGAGCGACAAGCTTTGGGCCCACCCATGGCATCTTGTCCACCGAGCACATCTTCACACTGCTCTGCGCGAGATGGCCCTCGATCCGAATGGAAGAGGGCCTGCAGCACAGCTTCACCTTGCCAGCCGAGTGCAGAAGATCGATGCCGCCAACGCCACCATCTCCCTGGAGGATGGATCGAGATTCGAAGGAGATCTTGTCATCGGTGCGGATGGCGTGCACTCGAAGGCGCGTGCAAGCATTCCCGGCGGAGATCTCAGGGCATTTGACAGTGGCAAGAGCGCTTTCCGTTTTCTCATTCCCACAGAGACGCTTCAGGGTGATCCCACCACGGCACCAGTCCTCAAGCCCAGCACATTGACGATGTGGATTGGAGAGGACCGACGAGTCATCATGTATCCTTGCATCAACAATACCATGATGAACTTCGTGTGCATTCACCCGAGCGCAGAGTCGCAAGCAGATACTGGCGATGATGGTAAGCGGCAATCGATTCAACAGTTTAACGATACCAAGTACCCATACTGACTTTAATGCAGCCGGATGGCAGCAGACTGGTAGCAAAGACCGCTTGCTCGCAATCTACAAGGATTTCGATTCTTCTGTGCGCACAATCATCGAAAAGGCAGAAGACCCTAAAGTCTGGAAGCTACTCGACATGGACAAGATGCCCACTTTCGTGCATGAACGTCTCGCCCTGCTTGGCGATGCAGCACACCCATTCCTCCCTCACCAAGGCCAAGGTGGAGGTCAGGCTATCGAGGATGCGGTCGCACTGGCGGCACTTCTCCCTCTCGGCACATCCAGAGATCAGATCCCTGAGCGACTTCAACTGTACAACGAATGCCGCTACGAACGCTCACACAAGATTCAAGACTTCACAAGGACTGCTGGCAAAGATGCTTCTGAGCTCGCAGCTGAAGGCAAGAAGCTTGACATGATGGAGTACCAAAAGTACAACTTCGGCCACGACGCCCATGACTTTGCCACCAACAAGCTTCGCCAATTGCTAGACTCACAAGATCTCACTGTCCGCTTCCGCAGTCCCTACGGCTTCGGGCCCAGCCCTGGGCCACGACGCCCGCTTGGTCTCGCACCATCTGATGTCGACATTCTGGCCCTTCGCAATGTCAAGCCTGAGACTTCTGAGACTATCTCAGTCCGTTTCAAGTCTTCTCGCACATACCTCGAGAACCTCTTGCCAGCAGGCTTTGCATTCACCAGCCCAGGCACTCTGGCCTCGGCCAGCATCAGCTGCACTACGCTGGATGGTATGACCTGGCTGGGTGGTGGAGGCTACTGCCATTGCGGTCTCTACATCCACGGAGTCAACTACACCAAGCGTGACGGCTCAAAGATCTTCGGCACGTTCTTGGCAGTGCTCTTCGAGAACCTGGCTGATCCCATCATCACCGGCCGCGACGAGCTCGGCATGCCCAAGTTGTTCTGTGACATCGCAGCACGTGTTGAAGGCAACGAAGCGAGCATATCTCTCGCATGGCGTGGCGCCTCCTTTGCACAAATCAAGGCTTCCGGCCTGTCAACACCACCACCTCCCCCTGCCACAAATGGCGAGCCTGCACAACGCATGCCCGGTCCTCCGCCCCCACCTCCAGAGCAAGGACAGTTCGCGCACCGCTACGTGCCTGCCGTAGGCCAGCCCGGCAAGGCTGATGCCGACTATGCGGTGTTCATCCCGAACCCTCAACCTGCACCAGGCACTGCTGAGCCGCAGATTCTGAGCACTTCTACCGCGACGGCCAGCTTTGAGGCCCGCGATTGGCAGAGCTTGCCGACTTTGCATCACGTTGCAAAGGGTCTCGCGGAGATGCCTATCTACGGTGTTGAAGAGGCGAAGGTCGTGAGAGCGCAAGGTGTCAGCGATGTTAGCAAGGCTGAACGCATTGAATGATTGATGGACGATGTATTAGATTTCATAGCACCTAGCATAGCGAGTAAAAACTTAGATCTGCAATATCAGAGAGTCCAATCTCCGAGTCTTGTTTCTCATATACGCCTTGCTTACTAAGGAGTCGCGGCAATATGACAGCTCCATCAGGTTTCGCTATATCGCAGAGCTGGAACAGTGCAATGTTTGAGCCAGACTTCCCGACGGCGACTTCAACGGCCTGTCCTCTGAACTCATCGCCAAAGGTCTTGATCTTGTCACAAGACTTCAGCCATTAAGCACAGCGCTTTCGCAAAGATGTGCTGCTAATGCATTTCAGGCTTTGGCCGAACCCTACTCACTTCGGATGCTGCCCTGTCTTCACTCCCCGGATTCCCTCCCCCACCGGAAGGATGGTGCGGAGACAAGGCGAAAGCTTCCAAGTCCACAACATCCACCAACGGTCCGCCGGAACCTAGGTGCGGCCGAGCCACTGGCTTATGGCTCAATACTGTTTGCGGGTGCTCTAGGCTTCTGTAAGATTGATCTTGTTCGTGGCGATTGTTGTGCAATATCGATAGCTCCAGAGACTACAACCACATCACATTCACGATCACGATCACAACGATGAGTATGGATATGCATTTCAACACATCCGATTGCAACATGCTAACAGCTTGATCCAGCGTTAACGCCAGTCCACTTCTTTTCTCATGGCTCGACCATGATGTTGGGCGAAGAGTCCACATCAGCAGACTACTGGAAAGCCTGCGGCGACGCCGCTCTGGCCAACAACATCAAAGGCGTGATCATGATGGGCGCTCACTGGGACTGCGTCGGCGAAAACACAGTCGAAGTAGCCATGAACCCCAAACCCGGAAAATCGCCCGTGGCCTACGTCCACCCTTCCAAATACGTCGACTACAAGCTCGAAGCAGACCTTCCGACCGGCGAGCGAGTCATCTCACTCCTTAACGACGCAGGCTTTAAAGCTCGCGCGAATCCGACTTTCGAGTGGATTCACGACACGTACCTCATCCTCATCCGCATGTTCCCCAAGAAATGCCCGCCCACGACCCTCATCTCCATGAACGCCCGCTTCGACCCGCACTTCCACATGCGCGTCGGCAGCGCCGTCCACCAGTTACGTGAGCAAGGCTATCTCATCATCGGAACTGGAGGCGCGGTGCACAATCTCTACCGCAACCTCTGGGCGCCTATGCTCAAGTACAGAGACAACTTTGCGCAAGAAGTGCCGCCAGAGGGTTGGGCTTTGGAGTTCAGACAGAGTGTTGAAGACTGCTTTGCCAACAACCGCGGACCTGCTCTTCGACGAGCGATCACGAGGTTGATGAAGCACCCGCAGTTCAGAGATGCTCACGCTACTGATGATCATTTCATGGCGGCTTGCTTTGTTGCTGGTGCTGCTGGGGGTTGGGTGGACGAGAAGGAGGAGAAGGGAAGACTGGGAGCTGAGACGTGGGAGCTGACGAATATGTGTAATAGCCAATTCACAATTGGTTCTTGGAAGGAGGGGAGGGCGATTGCTGTTTGATCACTGAGATTTTTGCTCGGATATGGTGTTCTACGGTTCTACGAATCGATTGTGTCAGGCTACTTTCCTATATATATATCATCACACACATCTCTTCATAGTATGGACTAAGTCAAATCTCCTGTGTCACTTCTCACAGAATTGTTGACATCGAGCTCGAGTGATTCAAAAATTGAAGTCACCATCAGCGCACTGTCAAGAGTATGATCTTACATGCAACTTACATGCAAATTAAGTTATACATCAATTGACGATATTTACCATCATTACTCAGGTGCACTAGCTATCTCTGCCAAATGCGTACAGTACATACTGCATGAGCAAAGCGATTTGACAAGTCGTTCCTCGTTGGTCCCACTACCGCTCAGCTTGCTCTCGCAGAAGGAGGCAGGTACTTCGCCGTCGCAATGCGCATGCGCTTGCCAAACAGCCAAAGTGGAATGGCCAACAGCCCAAAGACTCCCATTATCATGCCGAAGATGCCGAACGGAAGAGCTGGACCAGCGGCAATAACCCAGTCGGTTATGAAGAAAGTCCAGGCGAAGGCAATGACGGCACGCACAATTGTCGTCATGACAAAGCAATCAGTGTGCAATGGCTTGTAAGAGTCGATGAGCTGGCATATATTAGTGAGTGACATCGAAAACAAGAGTGAGGGTTGAACTTACATAGTTGAAGCCAATGGACGGGACAGTAGTGGTCGCAGCAGAGATCATGCCACCGCCTACAGCGAGACCAGCCCAGGCATTGGGGCTAGGGTTCGCTGCGCAGAAGCCGAATGTCCACAGACCAGTTACTGCGAGGAAGACGCCGGGGAAAAGGGCAAGGAGACGAGTCTCTGGCTCCGAGAAGCCATGCGAGTCGCGCTTTGCGGTCATCGTAACCACCCAATCTGCTGTGAAGAACGTGATGGCACCACCAACGATGACGCCGATTACACCGCCGAAGTTGATGAGACCGACATCTTTTCCCCAGAGGTATGGCGGCTGGGACAAGAATATGGGTCCGACGGTTGCAGTAGTGACGATAGCTGCTACCAGACCACCATACAGCAACATCACCACCCAGGTGCCAGGGAATGCAAGAGACAGCCATGGCGCCAGGAAGTGACGGGCAACGTCACCCCTGTACATGCCGCACTTGAGGCTTTGCACGTACGTCCAGCGAGGTTGGGACACCCGCACGCTCTCAGCGATGTTCTCTTTTGTCTTTGTGTCGTCCTTCATGCTCGTAGAACCGCCATTGCTCTCATCGTTCTCTTGTGCTATGTGCGCTTCCCGATCGAACAGCGTTTCCGGCACGATCAAAACCTCTAAGATGAGAGTGAAGCCAACCAGCGCAGCACTGATCCAGAAAAGATAGTGATACCCGAGATTACCGGCAATGTAGCCACCAGAGACACCCGCAATGAACGGGCCTGCAGCAAGGCACATGGTGTATGCGACCATTGCCCTACCACGTTCATGGTGGAAGAAAATTTCACCTGTGATCTCCGGCGCAAAAGTGTAGACGGGTCCGCTGGATGCTCCTTGCAGCGCTCTAGCCGCCAGTAGGGATGGGAAGCTAGTGGCAAGTCCGCACCAGATCGAAGTCAAGACGAGGAAGACCAGCGAGACGATCAGAATCGGGCGACGACCGAAGATGTTACCCAGCGGGACCCAAAAGATGTTGGAAGTGCCAAGGAAGAGCGTGGAAAGCTTTTGTCGATGACATGTTAGCCATTGGTCACAATTTGGCGAACAGCATATGCTACTTACCGCAACGAGCTGCGACAGCTTATTGATCGGTGTGTGAGGGACGAATTGGTACTCCATGATTGTGAGTGCTGGAGCGACTGCACCGGCGGCAAAGTCGGCGGCAAGCGCGTAGAAGCACATGGTGAAGAGAATTGCGTAACGGCGAGCCTTTGACCAGTTCAACGGGTCTGCTGGGCTTTGTGATGGCTTGGGCACGAGACGGATGTGGTCCCCATCGAAGACTGTCGTGCCGGTAGTTGTTCGATGCAATTCGTGTTCTAGGATACTTGTTAGTCATTCTCACGATGAACGGGCGCCGGATCACGCATCACTCACCAACCAGCTCCACCGTTCCTGGCGGTTGGCTGTTACGCAGCTCGTCCTTGGACAGCGAGAACGCATGTCGCCAAGTAGCCATGGTGATGAGTGGGTGTTTTGGTTGAGACGTCGTCGGTATGGACGGAGAGGCCTCAATGACTCGAAGCACAACAGTGCGTACTGTTCGCCTCCTTTAGTACTTGGAGGATTGCTCCCGGCTCAATCCGGTGGGGTGGTACTCCAGCTTCCCCAGACTACCCCAGGTGCTCAGGAAACGCCTGACCTTGGGGATCGGATGGGGATTGAATAGGGCTTGTATGACAGGGCTCACCGGGATGGTGGGGTCCTCAGAAGTTCGAAGCGTGCTCGCGAGCTTGTGCTTCTGCTTCTGTGGTTTTACGTGTGCTTGGTCATTGCGTATTATTGAGACGAAGAGGAGAGCAAGTCTTGGGTTCAAATTTGGGGGCTGAATCTCGGACGATCAACGTCTTCGAGACATGGTAGCCTTGGCGCGGAGGAGGAAGCTTATTTGGCATTAACTCTTTACATGTCAAATCATTGCTTGCCAGACGAAGGCACGCCATCCATTCCAACACCATAATCCTCTCCGAGTGCCTTGTCGCCCAATTGGATGGGTTGCGATTCCTGCAGAACGTACATCATCCGAGCCCATTGAGTCTTGCTGGGGTTCTTCCAAGCGTGGTTCGTGCCGCGCTGGATGGCCACATCGCCCCTCTTCATGGCGCGAGTCTCCCCAGAGTCCAATACCAGCTCAATCTCGCCTTCGAGTACGACGCCGTAGTCAAGACTGACTGTCCGGTGCATCGGAGAAAGAGAGTCTGGCGGGCAATCAACAAATCTCAAGACTGTGCCCCCAGGGACTACGAGTCCAGGTGGCTTCTGCATGTGAGATTTGTATTTCGATATGTCGTTGTCATCGTTGAGGTTGACGGGGTACTGCTCGGTCGTATACCCAAGGCCGAATGCGGCTCCATTGGGAATCCCTTTCCATTCGAGAGTCTCGGCCACTGCATCCGAAAATACGGCTTTGCCCTCAGCGTTGTGGGTGGTAATGAAGCGGTTGACCGAGGGAAGATTTGTGCCTTCCATGTTCGTGGGTGTCGTGGTTTTGAGAGCAGTTATTGGTAGTCGCTGGCGTATGACAAACCTTGTCTTGTCAAGAAAGATGGCTTTCAGATTGGGGTAATGAACAACAGAACACGAATGTCCATTAGCGTCCAGCAACACTTGTAAGCATAGATGGTAGGTGGAGTAAGTGGGTACGCCGGCGTATCCGTATGTCGGAACAGGGTATCGGATCAAGGTGGCGGCGAACCGAAATTGAGCGGAAAAGCCGGAGGAGCGGGGTCTTTCCCCAGGCGGAAGTGGAGTGATGCGCTCACGTGGGCAGCTTCCCAAGCTCGGTCAGCAGGTTACTCAAATTGGCGACCAGCGGCGGTAGGCTTCCTTTGGTGTGTGGGAAGTTGCCTTTGAGCACGCCAGCAGCAGTGGTCATGACGCCACGTGAATCAAAAAGAGAGCAGAACACCTCAGAAGTGGAGCTCGGTCGTGCATCCATCATCTCATTTGGCGGTCTGACCGCATTCAGGAGTCCGGGTGTGCCATGGCCAAGTTTTACGAAAGCTTTCGTAGCTTTGCTCTCGGATCCGTCGATTACAACCTTCGCTTGCGATTTTGAGATGACCAAGTTGCTCTGAAGAGGAGGCTGCTGGACTGAGCCTGTGTTGACCGGAGTGGCAATGCCACTTTGTCGACTCGATCCAGAAGTGACCATGCCCCAGACCCAGAGAACCAGCGTGGCATGGTACGTGGCGACGGCATAGAAGTCTCTGAGGCGCGTCTTCTCGAAAGCTTTGGCATAGTGAAAGACCTGTCCAGCGTGCCACACTGCTTTGCGAGAATCGGAATCGCGCGTCCATGCGCGCACTTGTGGGAAAATCCTGCGAGCCTCGTCTTCTCCTTCGCGACCAGCGAAAAGTTGTATGTCATCCAAACTCACGTGCAGCGACATCATGAGGAATTCAAGGACGAATGGAATCTCTGGTGGTGTCGTAGTGTCTGCTTCGCAGGACATTAAGAAAGCAGCTAGATCATCATATCTGTAGGTCACGTCAGCAAAGCACATCAATATTATTCGTAGGGCAAGAACCTACAGATCTCGAAGTCTGCTCATGTGGGAGAGGCCTTTATCTCTCCGCCGTTGGTCTCCAGCGTGTTGCAGCATTTGCGCTTGCTGGCGATATTCGAAGACATCATGCGCCATTGCATGGGCTACCAGCAATCGGCAGAGCGACTTATCGGTATGATGATCGACACTCGAGAATCGCTCGGGATCGCTGAACATGTCGATAGTGGAAGGCAAAGCTCCGCCATTGGCGGGATTTTGTGCCAGGAAGGCACTTCGCCATGCGTGAGCATTGGGTGCCATCCACAACTCTCGAGAGGACGGCACTGGCAGTTGCATTTGAGCCGTCGCGATCAGTGGCGATCTCATGTGAACGAGCATAGCTTGCGAATCGTGAAGGAATGTGTGAAAGACGAGGCGCTTCCAAGCCTCTTGTTCTGCCCACTCCCTCCATTTCTGCTCAAGCACCTCCGAAGAGTCCTCCGAGGTTGGGGAAATCGTCCGATAGCGTGTTCTTGAGAACGCGTTCGACCAGGCCAGCATGGTGACCGGAGGCTGCAAGAATGAGGCAGCAATTTCGGTCGATCGACGGAAGCCGCTCCAGACACCAGTATTTACCCACATGAGAGATGTTTGCACCGCTTGAAGCTCACGGGTGGTGCTGTTGTCTTTTTCGAACTCTGCGGCTATGGCATAGCGGACGACGTCTTGTATGACCATGCCCATCTTCCAAATTGGCGGGAAGCTGACGAAAGCAGCACCTCTGGCAACCATTGCGAGCAAAAGTTCAGACCGTGTCTTTTTCGAGTCAAATGTGGGTATGTGCACATGAGAGCCGATCGCGTAGGTATCTTCCAGTAAGAAGACGTCGATGAGATCCTCGAGAAGCTGCAAGGAAGGGAATGAGGGTATAGATCTAGACAAGATTATGGTTAGCCTGGCTATTGGGGCAATGTGCAGCAGCCAGTTCAAGCTGTTTTTGTAGTCTCAAAGCTCGGGTTGAGATTGAAATCGGATACTGAATTCCATGATGCAGACTTACAACTTTTGAACTGTACATTGTGTAACGATGCGTATCATCTGGTCTCTCGCACTCTGTTCTAGCGAGCAATGTGAGGTCTGTCGTGCGCTTGGGCTCGTCAATTGATCTGCAGCGTTGACTCTGTCCTCGCGCACATTCAACTCCGCATGCTCAGAGAAGGCACCAACCCCTCGAGGAGGAATCCAGCTATTCCAAGACCAAGGCGAGCGTTTCAGTGCCTCTGATCTTGGGCCGGCTTCCGAGTTTGGGGTCCTTCCGGTGTTGGGCTGAGCATCTTGAACGTCCATCTGGAAGTCCTGGAATGGCATTGGTGTCCAAGCCGCCGGGTTCTCCAAGAATGAAAAGTCGATATCAGCAGCCCCAAAGCTGAGATCCTGGGTGTAGTTGGAGACATCTGGCGGTCTTGCAACGTGGTCGCCAGTACCGTTTCCTGCGAAGGGCATCATGATGTGCTCAAAGAATTCAGGAAATACTGATTCGAACCCAGAGCCGACATCTGGAATTGTGTCTATGCCTTGGAGACCGGAAAGGCTTTCGTCTAGTGTAGACCCGTTTCCCGAAAACGCGGTGATACTCGCGGGGCCAGCATCTTGTACGATGTGCGATGAGCTGCCATTCAAGGAAGAGTTGTCCTGCAGACTTGGCTCACGATGATATATTTCGTGTACTGCAGAGGCTCTCCGCTCCTGTTGCTGTCTTTCCTCGGACTCGACGCAGTCTATACCCCTGCTTTTGCATCGCTGGTGTCAAGTTAGCATCCAAGCCCAAGACGTCACAGCTTTGCGTGGGCCTTAGTTGACCAAAGGAGAATGAATCCTACCTTACAAGGTCGTTCTTCTTCGCATTTGGTCTTTGATCGTATGCAAGCCTGACAGGCCTTCTCCGTTCGTCTCCGGACCGACCGTTCGCCTTGCTCAGCATTCTCGTGGGAGATGCGGTGCCGGTTGAGCAGGTCACTTGCGTGGTTTGTCAGCAGAGATCCCTCGCATACTAGTCATGTTGCAGTGCCAGGCTCCAGCATTTCACCAATGGTGATTGATCGTTCAACCACATTGGCGGCAGCCATACCGGCGCACACGTCCGGTTGAAGTACGAAAGCAAGCAATGAAGATGGAACGAGGCTAGCACTCACGCGCGATTGAAGCCTTTGCCACAGTCAGGACATTTGTATGCACGTTCGTTGTCGTCTATTTGCGCATCAGTACTACTTTCAAGCACATCCGTGGGCTCTTCGGAGGGGCTTACGCGACTTGAGGTGACGATTGAGGTGGTCCGCCCTCTCATAGGTCCTGTGGCATACGAAACACCTATGCTCCTGCCGGACACGGCCGGTAGCTGCAGGCGCTTCGCTGTTCGGAGAGGTGCTCCCCATGTTGTGGCGATCGGTCCGAGTGGACTTTCGGTTTCGGTGGGTGGGTGAACTGTAGACTGCGAGATGATCTAGCAGCAGCTGGCGCAAGAGCGTTCACTTCCACTGCCGCCGGTATAGCTGTCCCTTGTCTATGTTGTTCGGCACACAGCAGCCGGCCTATTGCCGCAACGGCATTTTCAAAAGGGGAGATGGTGAAGGCAGCACGGGTTGGTGGCGGTGGCAGGCAAGATCTAGCCCCACGTCTCCGCTTTCAGCACGCACCACGCGCACCACGATCTCGAGCTTGCCCGAGGGCCACGAAGACAATTCGGCACAAACCGCAGACCCTTGGCCGGCCTTCGCTCCTCTTCTGCACGGCAGTTCAACATGCGGCCCTGATGAATAATGTGTACATGTGACTACACAACAATCCCATGCCCCGTGTCTCATTCGCCAAGCTCCTGTGCAGCCAGCAGTGTTCCCACACACTCGCCAAAGCCAACGCCATCGCCACAATAGCCATCAAGCACCACCGTCTCTCCGTCCTCGAGATACCCGCGCGGCGGCGTGGTGCCAACTCTCATGTGTTCCATCAAGCATCCGTGCTCTTCCTCGCCAGCTCCGCTCACAGTGCCCGTGGCAATGAGATCGCCAGTCTGCAGACCGCAGCCTGCCAGCGATTGTTGCGCAAGACACTGCTCCAGCGTCCAGTACATGTAAGAAGTGTTTGACTTGCAAACCGTCTTGGCTGTCTTTGCGCCTGCTGCCGATACATGCACCTGCAATGTGATGTCTCGCGCTTCCTTGCCAGAGTCCAAAAGGTAAGATCGCACCGGCACATTCTCTCGTCGTGATACTGAAGCCGTCCGGAATGCTTGCACCGCGTCCAAAGTCACGACCCAAGGTGAGAGGTTGGTACCAAGGTTCTTGCCATTGAGAGGCCCGAGGGGGTTCATCTCGAAGCCTTGAATATCACGAGCTACAACTGCGATTAGCTGTGCATTCACATACCGTGCGATGCTGTACTTACCACTCCAGTCGTTGACCAGCACGAAGCCGAAAATGTGCTCTGCTGCGTCCTTCGCCATCAGCCTTTGCCTTCGAGGCAGCGGCTTGCCAATAATTGCACCCAGCTCGAGCTCAAAGTCCATTCGCTTGGATGGACCAAAGACAATTTCGCTATTGCCAGGCTTGCCAGACCAGTACTGTCCAAGTGGTCGCACCTGTGAAGTGCCCGACACGTCCAGACTGCTGCAACGCCCAGCGTAGCCCACGGGCTGGTGATAGAAGGATGGAGGGTGAGATCGAGCACCTGTCATGGCTTCTGAAGCGTTCTCCACATGATCAGCAGAGCAGCTGAAGTCTGAGAAGTCATTGCATCGGATGGGCAGGTGCATGGTGACTGCGGATATGGGCTCAATCGCTGAGCTGGCGATGCCAGAGCTCCTGAGGAGCTGTTGCACTTTCTCTCGGACGGCTTGGTGCACCGATCTAGGCAATGCTGCGAAATCATTGAGTGTAGGCTTTGTGAAGATGTCCTTTGGTAAGCCCTGAATATCTCCCAAGTCCTGGTAAACGTCCGCGAGGAAGATCACATCGTCTTCATACCTGGAAGCACATTGTGGAGCAGCATGTTGCGAAGAGGATGCGATGCCGAAAGGAATGTTGTTGAGACCGAAGTGTGAGGCATAGCCTGGCATGGACGAAGTCATTTTTGTTTCTGCGTGAATGTCGTTTGGAAGCACAGTAAGCCTTGGGTTTCAAAGGTTCGTGAAGTGACTATAATCATTTTACGGATGTGGTTCATAAGTATGGACCTCCACCTCTTCCGAGGCGATGCAGCTGTCGGCTCTGGGTGGCCTCGGGAATTTGGAGCGCGAGCTGGCAATGATGGATTGATCAGAGGCCGACCATGCATTGCAATGTGAACATGCTCTTGGTCAAAATCGAGTGTCTATCATCGCCACCGCATGTAAGACATTGGACATTGTTGCTGTAATCGAGTTCGCTGATTTCACACATGAGTAGAATAATCCTGTTGCATGTGTTGATACCACACGTATCTCCACGTCGTTCGCCAGAAAGTGCGAGATTCCCACAACAGAACATCCGAAACAGCATATTGTGAACGTACAAACAAGCTAGACTGCATGGATATGCATCAACTAACCACGAAGTTTTCACACAGTCTTGTTATTCGCGACGACAATCCAACCGATCCCAAAACATAAATACTTCCACAGTATACATGTATACACACTGACGGACTCCAGAGGCTGTTGATAGGGTAACTAGGGTTCGTCGGCGTATGAAACGCGGAGAAGTTCGTTGAGATTTGGTAAGATGTGCGGTCGAGCGGTCAGCATGGCGTGTGAGACCACATGAGCGCCGGTGCCGCGCCGATACGCGTCTGCTCAGGATATCGCCGAGAGCCTCAATGTAATAAAGGCATCACTGTGGATAATGCTGCGAGTGACGGTGAAGAGCAAGGGCTATGTGTCAAGGATGCGTTGGGTATGTCTATCATCCAAGTCTATGCTTATTATCTCTACTCATCTCGTTAAATACAGCCGTCTGACCGATGGAGGACTCAGCTCATCGTACTGTGGTGAAGATTCCATCATCCAGAGACTTGCAAAGCCTTTCTCAGTACGTAAGTACGGTCAATTCGACTAGTCTGACTCTTCCATATTAAACCACTTCGCCGCCATAGCGCGGATGCGTGGTCCAACGAACCAAACACCAATGGCCATCGCAGTCAGTCCTCCGCCGATGGCAGCCTGGATGTTCAGGGCGCCATCATAGCCAATAGCCTCGATGGACGGCAGCGTTGAATAGCTCAATCCGAAAGAAATGATACCGCGGCCAGCGCAGATCACCACAAGAAGACTTGCTGCTCGCTGGGGGAAGCTTTCCACCGCATATGTGATGCCAACGAGGTTCACGCAGTTGAAAGCGAAGTTGACGGCATTGTACGAGACAACTATGGCGGACCATTGCCACTCCGTGGGACGCTGAGCAGCTTGTCCATAGATGACGGCTGATACTACGCCGACGACGGCGGGAAGAACGAGGCCAATCAAACGGTATTCGGGCTTGAAGATCCCATCGTTCCTGCGGCTGAGACGCTTGATGACCCAATCGCTTCCATAGCCCGCCAGTGGAAGGAAGCACAAGAAGCACACAATCTGACCAGCCTGCACATAGCCGAGCGAGTTGAAAGCGAAACCGTAAGGTGGAGGGACCAGCACCTTGGCGAAAGTGCCGGCTGTGAAGACGTACATGCCGAGCCAAGCACCGTTGACAATGAGCAGCCAGAAGATGGTAGGAATGCACAAGCCTTGTAAGATGTGCAGGTAGTGGGGCAGAACGAGGTGCCACCTGGGCTTGAAGTTGATCAGCCTCAGATCCTTCTTCCAGGTCCTGGCACCATAGCGCTCCGGCTCCAAGACAGTGCCGTGGCGGGTAGTGACCTGCACCAGCTTGTGGACGTTTCCTCCAGCTTCGAGCTCTCCTTGATCATTGAAGTCAAGGTGCACTTGGCCGGTACTAGCATCTGATGGGCGCTCAAATTCTGTCTCGGTAACAAAGACGAACGACAGCGCCAAGACCAAGGCGCTGAATATGGTGAAGAAGCCGTACCACCAGCGCCAACCCCATGCGGAGGTCATGTATGTGCTGGTGATGAAGAACACGCAGTTTGCAATGTTCTGAATGAAGATGAACCAGGCTAGCTTGCGGCCTCGCTCATGAAGGAAATGGATTTCCTGCACAATCAGCGGTGCCAGAGCCTCACTCTGACCAGCCGCGAGAGACATGATGTTCCTTCCGGCAATGTGCATGTCCAGGCTCTTTGAAAAGGCACACCAGATACCTCCAACCACCATGATCAGAATGGACACCAAGAAGATTGGTCGTCGTCCAATGGCCATTGCCAAGGGCATGGCGATCAGATTGCCCACTCCCATAAACAAGGTTGGGTAAGTCAGGAGGTCGTTCGCTTTCAGCTCCTGCCCAGGGTAAGAGGCAACAATGTCTGTGAAGATGGCACCCAGTCCCGAGGCGAGGACGACCGCAGAGCAACCATATGCTGCGACTAGGATGAGGATGGCCCATTTTCGCCAGGATGACAAGTTGAGAGGGTCTGTTGTGCTTTGTTAGGATTGCTCTTATCAACCAGTAATATGCTTGACTCACCATTGGGATCTGGAGATGGTGTGGGCACTAGGACAGTCTCGTTGCCTTGCAACAACTGGACGTTGCCCATAACCTTTGGCTTGAGCTCATCTTTGGGATCAAGATGAGTTTCGATGTGCGTCGAGTCTTCGGATTTGCTCATGGCTGCTACGACTGTACTCAAGCCACCGCCAGCACTCGTGTGTCGTCGAAGCAAAGAAGAGTGGTAGATGTAGGAAGCACTCCAGGTAATCCTGTACGTTCTTGTAGGCTCTATATGACCAGAATGCCTCGAGCGTCGCAATCACCTATCACCCACACATCCGTAGTGCGCGCGACTCGGCGTCATCTCTTCCGACTCGACTCTGGATGGTCAATGTGTTGAGGGTCTGGGGCCCCACGGAGACTTTTGTGTGGGGCGTGGCAACGTGGATACCACCTGTGCGAACCTTACCTTGCAACTGACTCGGCTATACCATAGATTTGACATCCGTGACCCTGCATTCGGTTGGTTGGTGTTGCGCGCTAAGCAACCCTAAATGGTGGCTTCGGACCTCCAGCTGTATCTTCACACGACTGCCAAGCGTTGTCTTGTCGGACTCATCCCGAGGCTTTAAGCGAACCGACAAAGATCGGAACGGATAGCCGAATGGAATCTGCCGCGCAGCATGGTCGGCAAGAGTCTAACAGTGGTAAGGTGCATACGAGCTCTGCTACCATCTGCTGCCATATTCTACCCAGGTATGCAAGAGTGCGAGGCTCTTGTATAGCATCATGGGCCCTCTAGCAAGTAGACACTCAAAGTTCAATCAGACTCGAATGCGACGGCGTAGGTATACCTCTAGTCGTCATCCTCCAAAGGCATCCACAGCGCTGGTGACGTTGCCATGAGCCAGCATCGTCAAGACATGGCGCATGACGAGGAAATTGAATGTGGATCTGTGCAATCATTTTTATACATATCTATACAAAGGGCAAGACAACGTGGCTGTCATATTGACCACCAAAGTAAACCACATGCCTTCCCTTATTGTGAGTAAATTCAGAAGAACCGAAGTTGTTGATACCTTGATGTCTTCCACAGACCTGGAATCTGATGCTCTCGCCGGCATCGAAGTCGATGCCTGTCGCCCAGATACCGATCTCCAGGCGTACGATCTCTCCCTTTGGAACTTTCTCTACCTTGTCCATGGGGTAGAATGGCCAGTTCTCGTGCATGGACTTTGACCAGTCGATAGCGCGCATCGAGGCACGCTGAACACCAGTCGGACCGGCGTACAGAATGACTTCTGTGCGGAGATCATTGGGGATGTCGGAGATCTTGGATACTGGCAAACCCTTCCAGGGAATGTTGAGGTTGAGCATCTCTTCACCTGATGCAGAGATCTTGCGAAGCAACAAGAAGACGTCCATGTCATCGAGATCATCACACGACATGTACAGCACTGCCTTGGTCATGCCGACGATTTGAGTCTTCTCCTGGAAAGTATGGCTGAAAGCAATGTGCTCGCCGCTCTCGGCATCGTAGGAGATCCTCTGCACAGCTGAAGGTGTCTTCTCAAGGCTGAGCTTTCCATCAGACTCAAGGTAGGCCTTCTTGTATTGAGTGCGAGGGATGGGGAAGTCCTCCTCGACCACATTCTCCAGTGGAGGGTTCTCGCCGAACCTGAGCACACCCATGCGCACTCGTGGAGTGTTCTCCCAGCCATTGTCGACGCCCCTAAGGAAGTGATCAAAGAATTGAACCAGCTCGGCATTGGCCTGTGGGTTGCCCCAGAGGTCGAACCATTCCTGCCACGGGTGCCAGCGCAGCCATTTCTTCTCTGATTGAACTTCCATCCAGCCGCGGATTGCGCCCATGCCATGCATGGTGTTGGTCCAGGTGCCGGTGATGTAGGTGGGGATGTTGATGTTCTTCATGTCCGGTCTCTTATCGTTCCACCAGTCGTTCGCAGTAGGGTGTTGATCGTACATCTTACGAAAGCTCTCCATGCCATGCCTTCCCCTGAGCATCCACTTTGCAATCATGTTATCGAAGAGCTCGCCTGCGTAGATACCGCCACGCATGAATTGTTCTCGGTACAGGTCGCCACAACCTTCCCAAGGCGCAATGGCTGCAAGACTCGGTGGGTTGAGCGCGGCAATGAACCATTGGACAATCGCAAGGTGAGAGTTCCCAGCCAGCCCGACCTTGCCATTGCACCACTCTTGCTTAGCAAAGAATTCGATAGCATCGTAGCCATCCTCCGCCTCTTGTGTGCCCATGATGGCCATGACGCCCTCGGAATCAAAGGACCCGCGTGAATCTATGTTGATGAGAGCATATCCTCGAGGAACCCAATCGGCAGGGTCAGGCGCCTCAAACTTCTCTAGACCACTCAAAGTGCCATCCGGCACACCTAGGTTCCATGGAGTCATGAGCTTGAGAGATGCCACGCCATTGAACTTTTTGCCGAAAGGACTCCAGCAGATTATTGCAGGCGTGCTTCGGGCTGGCGCGTTCGCAGGCCTGTAAACATCGCAGTATAGCTTGGCGCCATCGCGAACGGTCACTGCGAGATCATGTTCGACGAGAATGTCATCCGCGATTCCTTCGGTCCGTGAGCCTTTCCAACCCTTGGGCAGAGTCTCTGTGCGTGGATTGAGGGGCGCCCAGCCAGAGCCGTCACCAGCTCTGGGTTCTGATAGTGGGATCGTGGGTACTTCGACGTTGAAGGGCTTCATGTTGGATTATCGCGTGCCTTTCGTCTTACCTGGTGTCTATGAAGATTTGCAAACAAGATCTCCTACTTGACAAGAGCGGGTCCACAACAGTTCATGCCTCCTGCACCAAGAGGCTCATAGCCACGATCCGTTGCCCACATTTGCATGATCCGAAGCTCGGATGGGGCGCCAACATGGAGGTCACATGCCACTCGGGTCATTTTAGACCGTGCAGAAGATCGAGACAATGCAATCTATCACCATGCAAGTCAAAGGGTCCCTCCGCGAAAGTGCAACAAACCGGTATCCGAGTGGGCCGGACACCGTCGAGCTTCGCGAGCTCTCAGCTCTGGTCCCTTGTTTTGCTTTCCTCCACCTCGGAGCTCCGAACCGAGAGCACGGTCTCAGGCGCTAATAAGCCGATGCAGACCACGGCCATGAAGCTGGAAACGAAGAGGCGATCTATGGCCAGAGTCGGGACCCCGAAGGACATGGTCGGTTACATCGTCAGAAACGGCGTCCCGTGGGCATCCACACGCTACTGGCCGTCGTGACCTATGATTATACTCGATAGCACCACTCAAGAGATCAGAGAATGCTGTTCCAAGTAGACTATATGTATTACTGAGCAGCCGGTTTTGTATTCAATATTATACTCCACTTCACACCCACAGCGTGATCACAGCATTCGTCCACATCAGAGTCAGAAATCATGTCGAGTACCACCGAGACCCTCACTTCTGGTGTCCAGGACATCTATGGCAAACTCTTCCTGCGTGGCGCGAAGGAAGAGACCACATTTGGAGACTTCCGCGATGATCTGCAGAGGGATGGCTTCGCAGTCGTGAAGGGAGCTGTCCCTCGCGAGAGGGCCGATCAGTATGCTGATCAGATGTTCCAGTGGCTTGAAGACTTGTGAGTCTGCTATTCGCGCTGTGTTGATTTGACCAAACCCCAACTAACTGTGTGACAGCAATCTCGGCTTCAAGCGCGACGACCCTTCTACAATTCACGAGGACCACCTCCCCGTAATCAGCGAGAAGGGCATGATCTTTGGATATGGTAAGCTGAGAATGCACAGCGTTGCCAACATGATACTAACGCCTCATAGGTGCTTCCCACGAATCCTGGACATGGGGCATTCGTCAGGAGCCTGCCGTCGTCAATGCATTTGAGAAGGTGCACGGCACAGAGGACCTCGTCGTGAGCTTCGACTCCGTCAACATGTCCTTCCCAAACCGCAAAGACCTCCAGCCTAACAAGCCTTGGGCACACCAAGATCAAGACCCCGAGAAGCCAGGCTTCCGTTGCCTACAGGGTCTCGTCAACCTTCTACCCAACGGTCCTGAGGATGGCGGACTGATCGTCTGCAAGGGCGCCCACCTTCTCTCGGAGGAGTTCCACAAAGAGTTCATCGACGAGCCCAAGATCTGGGCGTGGACCAAGGAGTGGTACGGCTTCTCAGAGGCTGGTCTCAAGTGGCTCGCGGACAGAGGTTGCAAGTGGGAGAAGGTGTGCATGGAGCCTGGCGATCTTGTTGTCTGGGACAGCCGCACCCCCCACTACAACGTCAACCCATCCGAGAAATCCACACAGCCACGCTTCGCAGTCTACACATGCTACATGCCGGTAAGCGACCTGACGCAAGAGGAGTTGCAGAAGAAAAAGAAGGCGTTCGAGGAGGTGGACTTCACCACTCACTGGCCGAACTTGGGCGGTTTTGGTGGTGTGCCTTTCAAGAGGCTCAACGGAGAGCCTTGCCCGCACAACTTCAAGGAGCCCAGGAGTGGAAGGCCGCAGTTGACTGAGCGTGGTTACAAGCTCACTGGCATCCCCTACATCAAGGAATAGGTGCTTTAGTTCCCACTTTCGTTCAAATAGCAAGCATATAATGAATATTGTGCAACGTCCATGAATATCGGGTTTCTTTGTTTGTGCACATGTCTGAATATAGTACGTTGAGACAAGTTGTGGTGGCTAGAAAGGCAAAGCTGTGTTGATGGTCGATGTTTGTACCCCGGCACGTGATGTGGGGCTGTGACTTCTTCCAGTTCCGTGCTCGCATCCACATCCACATCTCCGTCCACTCGCTTGATCTTCCGAAACCACCACGCTGGGACAGAGCTGTGCACGTCGGCATGCACCATGCCTGCAAAATGACACAGTAGCCTACTGGCGTCCACACAAGTTCTCTGCGCTATAGTCCGCGCGGGCTTGGACATCCCTTGATGCAGCCATGGAGGCCTCCCAGCCATCTGCCAAAAGGAAACGCTTGAGCCATGCTTGCTCGAGATGCCGCGCCAAGAAGATCCGTTGTGATGAACAGGAGCCCAAATGTACCAATTGCGTGCGCGCCAATGTCAGCTGTGTGACATTCGACCCGCGTACGTTGGCATCCGCGCAGAGACGTGAAGCACAGCGTCAGCCAGGAGCAGCATCGCCATCCGCCTCGAACTATGCACGCCCGACCTCTTCGCAATGGGGCGACGCTGGATGGACAAGCGCGTCGCCACAAGACGCTTACAACATCCACGCATCTGAACCGTCCCCAGCAGAATCCTCGCCGCTGCTTCCCGTTTTGCCGCGCTTCATGAATGGCAACAGCTTGTCCGTGTTGACACAATGGCTGGATCTGGCCTTTGCTCGCCTGGGAATGTCACATCGACTTCATCGTACTTACAAGGAGATCCGAGCTAGGGAGCAGCGGCCAGTGTACGGGCAGATCGATGCGAGCGATATTCGGACGCTTTTGCCACCGTACGCTCAGGCAATGGCGGCACTTCCGTCCTCCGTAAGTCAAGTCTTTCCAATACTCGAGCCGACCACTCTGGATCCTTCACTTGCGGCAATGGAAGCTTCGGAGCTACATGGGATGTCCAGAATATCGCCGACTAATGGTGTATTGGAAGCCGTTGAGAGGGCCAGCCCGATACCGGATGGTCCCACCCCGCTTCACGCTCTACTACATGCAGTCAGCTGTACAGTGGGTTCTCTAGACAGCGATAGGCGCTCGTCTGAGCGCTGCTTTGCCTATGCCTTCGGCCAGTTACCTGCACTACTCGAGACATCACAAGCACTTGATTCTCTCAGGGCTTTGGTGCTTATGAGCTTATATCTGAGATGGCGCAACGACGTCGAGAAAGCGTGGCAAATACTCTCGCTCGCAGTCGCATTTGTACAAAATCATGGCATGCACAGAGAAAGTAGAGCGTCACTCCCTGGTTCTCGAGAAGTCTTCTGGTGTGTCTTTGTACTCGACAAGCTGCTATCTATCGAGCTCGAGCGGCGGCCGATGCTATCCAGTGCAGAATGCAATCGCTCAATGCCTTCGCCATCACAAAGTCCTGGTGGAACTATATTCCAGGCGATCGTGGAATTCTCTAAGCTTCAGGATCAGATTCTGGACAGATTGATGCTTTCCAGGAGGGCGGAAGAG
This sequence comes from Cladosporium sp. BF-F, assembly GCA_030463185.1. NCBI lineage: Eukaryota > Fungi > Ascomycota > Dothideomycetes > Cladosporiales > Cladosporiaceae > Cladosporium > Cladosporium sp. BF-F. The sequence goes on along the minus strand of JAMRMS010000017.1, from coordinate 406,185 downwards.
GATGCACATGAATCTCAAGATCCCGTTCTACTCAAAAGACTGATCAGAGATAAGCTGCATCTTGTCGCTGAACTCGATCGAGATTTGCTCAGATTTGCGGATGGTCTTCCTCACGGCCTGAAACCGACCGAATTTCTCTATGCTGACGCGGACTGCTTGCCGGGTGTCGTGTTCCTGGCTGTTCAATACCACCAAGCTGTGCTCCTGGTATCGAGGAACGCTTTGTTGATCAACATGCAGGCAGCGCAGACCGAGGTAGCCAGGTGCTTCGAAGGTCAGAGCACCACGAATCGACTTAAAAGCGGCATCCACGTCTGCGCCAATTCTGCAAGGTCGATTTTGAATGTGTTGAATCATGCAGAAGAAATGGGTATAAGGTCGCCATTGAATACAGCTTACGCACCGCTCATGGCTATGTATGCTTTGACGATCCACATCGTTAGACGTCAATCTCCCGCTACTGCCAGAGTAGACCTAGAGCTGCAGGCTACCGCGATGAGCCTGATCAAGAAGTACAACTCACTACAATGGATTAGCGACGAAGACCGAAACAAACATTCCGGACTTGTACAAATGCTCGAAAGACTGCACCACTTCACAGAATCTTACGTATTGCGGTCAACTCAAACGCGACCTACAGCTAACAATGCATCTGCGTCCACTAACGACCTCACTCCCGTCGCCAACATTGAACAATGGCGACCAGGAGAAGGATCCACGCGGGTCATCTCACCACCTCAATCACCAACGATCTATGACGCAAACGGTCACGCGATGCTTCAGACCAACGCAGCGCCTGCCGCGGCAGAGAACACTTCAGCGCCGACTTACCAGACTATGTCAGTACCCATGTCAGACTTCAATGACGAATGGTTCTTGGACATGGGTCAAGATGCCATGAACATGAATTGGGACGAACTGGCATTGACGCTAGGTCTTCCGACCGGTCAAGGATGAGAGGGTTGGGAGACTAATGCAGCGATATTGTTTCGCGCATCTCTGAATCGCTTGTCACAGTCGAGCACGCAAGGGCTGCCAGTGCGGCGGCGCTAAAATCTCACTGCATCTTTCGGATCCTTGTTGGACTCCGAAGTCTTTACATTCGCTCAAACACTAGGGATACTCCATTGGCGTTCGCCAATAGGTCGACCACGCCACTTTACCGGCCAGCGGGTCCAACACAACAGCAAAATTCGTACACTCGTTCGTCGTCGGAAACCTTTGCACGAGTGAAATGATGTCCTCAGCTGTCGGCAGCAGCGAGCTTGAGTCTGCTTCTTCGTTCAGACCGCGATGGGATCGCAAAGACCTCAAGCGGTGGCGCAGCAATTTGCGATAATTGTGCTCTGCGCATGCCTTTCGTTCATTCGCGTCCTGAATCAGCTCGTCGAGCGCCGTCATGGGCGAAGTCGTTCCTCCTGCAGCAGTCTTCGATACCTTCGTCCGATCAGCAGAAGTATTCACATCGTCACCGTTTTCCTCTGAATCGGCATTGGTGACGACGATGAATTCTGAGCTTGACCTCAGTCTCGCCGTTGCAAGATCCTTCTCAATGATAGTCGTTTCATGTCCAGACGAGAGACATAGGTAGCAAGCTGTCGAAAATAATGGTCCATCGCGGCACGATAACTGCCGGAGGATATCCTCATAGCCTGGAAGTCCTGCAACAATTCCTCCGCTACTCTTTCGTGAAGGACCCTTCTCTTGTCGTGCAGGTATGAGATAGCCTCGAAGTAGACTACTAATACTGGGTCTCAGACCCAAGAGCACCATTGTGACATGTCCGTAGTACCTCAAATTTGCCATCACGTCACCAGAATCGTTATGCACTCCCCTGAAGTTCAGGCTGAGACTCAAACCCTTGCGTACACCCGTCAGAACTCCTACGAAGCCAGTATAAGTGATACTGTTCGCCACAACATCCCCATCGGGTTCAAGGACGAAATCTAGATGCACAAGCACACGGCGCAGAGAATCCATTCCCCAATCTAGCGTACGGAAATGCATCATCTTGAGTCTTGTACTGCTGGCAAGATCTTCATCCCGCACAGCAGCGCCACCGCTCGAGCAGCCCATGAGCAGATCTAGAATCACGTTGAAACAGACCAAAAAGTACATTTCGATGCCTGTTGCGCGACTTATGCCCTAAATCCAAGGACTGAAGTCAGTATCGGCTCTCTGCCAAAGACAAAAGACACACAGATCGGATGTCTGCAAACCTTTAGTTCTCGATTCTCTTCCTCACTATAGACCCTCCAGAGCAACGCCCAGCACACCCACGTCATCACCGGACTAGGCAGCCACGGCAAGAAATCTGCCATGACTTCGTCGAAGAGTCCTCTCAGTCCGCGCATGTTGTCGTGAAAGGCTGCGCAGATTTCTAGGTACCGCTTTTCTGGTGGCAAGCTAAGATCGATCGTGAAGCGAGGGATCTGTAAGGGCTCGTTCCACGGTGCGTCTTCGGTGGACTGGTATGGAACTTCAGGCATGGAAATGCGGAGTGTGTTCTTGCGAGCGCCATGGCGCCGTTCGGGCTTCTTACTCGCACGCGATGGATGCGTTGCCGTAGAGCTTGAGTGGTGACTCGTCTTCTCTGGCTGCTGTGGCAAAGAGCCTGTTTTCGTTCGTGTTATGGGTGGCATATCTAGAACACTAAATGTATTGACACATCTTGGATCCTGGTCTTGCTTGAGAATCAGAATGTAGTAGATATGACGTTATGATGGGAGTTCTAGATATTCGGTGGGAAGAAGACACAGCTGTCACCTAAAACGCCACCGCCCCGCCCCGCCATGCACAACATCAAACGCAACAAAAGGATTGCAACGGGTATTTTTTTTCGCCACAATAATATGCTGGCTTCATGTATACAGTCGAAAGGTGTGCCAACAAGCAGCTGACGATGCGCCAAATGTGATGACTTTGATCATGTATGGTCTGGATATCTTTGGCAACTGTCACAATCGTGGATTATGTATGGTTTGGTGTCCATGCATTCATATATCCATCATCGTTCTAGTCGTTCCATCCTCCATGGAATTGAAACCCACTCATGCCACGTCACCGAGTGATCCGGGTCTGAATCTCCGTAGAATACCCAACATCTCCGTCCAACCCCTCCAACTTCTCCAGCAACTTATTCGTCCACTTCGCGAACCAAGCACCATCCACTTTATCCACAGCCGTCTTCTTCACTTCTTTGTGCAAGATCTGCTTGCCATGCTCGATGGGATGTTTCATGGCGGCGCCGATCCTGCCGTGAGCGACTTTGGCACGAAAGCCGTGCAGGGAATGGCCTGAGCCTGCGTGAGAGTGGGACGTGTCGTCGTGCTCGTGCGGCGTCTCGGCGTGATCTTTGCACGGGACGATGTGGTCGGTGTCTCGCCCGGCACGGCCCGCTTCCTCTTCAATGTCGAGCATTTGGCTTGTTTTCGAAAGGGTCGTTGCGAAGCTGAGGAAGGATTGAGAGAAGTGCGCTGGCAGGGAGCCACGGATAGCCATGAAAATGGGAGCCGTGTCGTCTTGTTCTGAGGATTCTGGCAGAGGTGCGAGGTAGGCGTGGGATGGTAACAGACATATGGGGATGTGGAAGGTGCTATCGACGCCTTTGAATTGGGCAACGCGGCCGGTGTTGTCGTCTGCTTCATCGCTGGCAATGCTTTCGCGCTTTGGACCGATACGAGTGACGAATACATCTGCAGAGCGGATCTCAGTCCGGATCTCGTTGGTCGTTCGCAGAGGTACAGATCCACGACCTCGTAGGCGAGTGACATCCAGGTAGACGTCTGCGGCCGACAGCCAGAAGGATACTTCATCTTTGAGTTGCTCAATGCGATTGTCACCGCCTGTGTGGCGACGGACAAGCTTATTCAAGAGCTCATCGCCAAGATAGGCACCACAAGCCGAGAAACAGATGGATGGACAGGTGACCGGATGTGATTGAGTGAGGAGCCAGAGGAAAACGCGCAAGACAATGGGGACCTTGTCAAGGAAACGCGTGATTGGTTCGCATATGGAGATCAGCTTCGACACAGCGATACGACTAGATGGAGGCGACATCGGCGGGCGAGTGTTTCGAAGGTCTGCGCAAACGGCGGCCCTGGTTTCTCGGCTGACATCCGTCTGGTCGTTGCCCTTTCGATTGGCGATTCTCACTCGTGCACGGCTTTGGTATAAGCGATTGCTTTGACGGAGTTTGAGCAGGACATCATCGTATCTTTGTTCAGCTTCGATGTCGCTTCGTGAAGGGAGCCTAGCCTTGGTGCTCGGATTCTCTCGGATCTCCGACTTCGTTTCCTGCCATTCCTCATGGGTCCGCGGCAAGACATGATCTCTTGCTGCATCCTGGTCGTTCGCTGTCGCAGCTTCTTCAACTGATGGGAAGAATTCCTCTTTGATGGTGTCTTTCTTGCTTTGTGGCGAATGGGTGTTGACCAGATGATTTTCTGTGTGAGAGTCGGCACGATGGTTGCGGGCATCTGGGTCTGAGCTGGAACCAGTGAACCAGTGTACACCGTAAACTTCGTCAATGGTTATCTGCCGAAACAGGTCGATTTTGATTGCATCGGAGTGAACTGAGATTTCATGACCGGAGCCTAGGTCCATACCTGCGATGCAGTATCAGAAATGCCAAAGGGCGTGTAACTTTTACGCAAAATTTACTTACCCAACTCGATGCCATGGAGCTGAATGCTCAAGTCGAGAATACTGAAAGTAAGACCGCGAATAGTAACCAAGCCATCGAGATCCGAATCAATGACCAGCGATGGCAAGTGGAAGAATGCCACTTTGTCCCGGTAGAAATGAGCCAACTTGAGCCATGACCTCAATCGGCCTCGCGTGAAGCTTGAAACAGCGGCACACTGTATGATCAGAGTGACCCCGACCAGCGGCCAGCAGAGGGCAGCGAAAGCCAGATGGAATAGCCAGGAAGTTGAGGCCAAGACATACAAGCCATTCAGAGCCACCACTAAAGCCGATCGAGGCACCGAGTAATGTTTGGCTGGGCCGCTGAGCAATAGCAGAGTCTCAATAGCGCATCCTGAGAATATCCAGCTGCGTAGCCATGAAGCGATCAAAGCAAGCGAGAAAGCCGTCCAGGTATTCGGCGGAGGCTGTAGGGAAATGGAATCGTAGACAGAGATGCCAAAGGCCGTCATTGGATCGGCTGATGGTGCTGAGTCTGGCAGACCAGGTCCAAGGTTGCATGCATATCGAGGTCAAATAGTGCGAGTGTGAAGGAGTGAAGGGTGTTGCAAGAGAGGTTGCCGCAGTCTTTCTTCAATCTCCTTTGATGCCTTGCTTTTTTGCAATCATCGGTCGCGAGCCGCGTGTGTTTTCAAGGAAATCGTCACGCCGCGTCATGATGAAATGTGGGAAAACAAGCATCCACAACAATTGGAAGTGGGGTCGAGTGCTGCGGACTTTGGAGCCGCGACCGTCACATCCTGGATCTCCACGTGGCATAGGTTTCCTTACTATGTACCATATAGCCAATGCACTATATTAGGTATGTATACGACAGTTTTACTCCAACACCGCTTTACTACTGCAAGTTACATGTCAAGTCACCAAGCAGACTGAGCTTCAAAGCTCAATCGCAAGCCTGAACGCCAGCACAACCAACCGTATTCAAGCTAGGTATTCAAGCGAATTAGACTAAGCACATGAAGTAAAGGCCATGCAGGAGAAAATCTACAATATATTCATTCCAAAGCATAAAGGTCGTAAAGCCGTCAGAAGTGTCCACTCCTACCTATGCAACACAGTTCAAAGTATCCACAAAATATCCAGGGGGACTCCCAACCCAGTTCAAATCTAAGCCAAAAGCACAACACCACCACCAAACACCATGCAGAAAGCGATCCAGATCATGCCGAGAGCAGCAAGATCTGACGACCCACCTCCGAAGCGCTTGAGCGCAACGGCAGCAGCACTACTGCTTGCCGCTCCGCCTTGTCCAGTACCGCTTCCGCTGCCGCTACCACCAGTCTGGCTTGCTCTTGCGTTCTCAGGAACAGCGTCGGTTCCTGTGGCGGTACCGACAGTGCTGGCAGCCGTACTGGCAGCGAAAGTCTCGCCTCCGCTCACGGCGGGCGCGATGGTGTAGGTGTTGGAAGGGATGGTTGAAGCTCCTGAGCCTGCAGCTTTGGCAACGCCACCTGCACCTGCCTCGACAACCTTGATGTTCGGCTGCGCTGTCGCGTCGAGGGAAGACTGCGCGATGCTGACCTGTCCATTGTCGAGGTCGAAGACGACGTACATACTACGCAGGATGGCGTCGCCAAGGGTCTGGAAAGGCTGGTTCTCGTCTTGCGCGGGCACAATCATGAAGGTGCATGCTTGCTGCTGCTTCTTAGAGTCGAAGTATTGAGGTTCATTTGTCGCCGGATCGTAGACTGGGACGATGAATTGGCGAGCGGGCACGTTGATGGTGATCTTGCCGCCGAATTCGACTGAGATGCTGTCGTTGCCGTCACGGTATTTGCAGTCGCAGAGGCCTTGGGAGTCGACATAGGTGAACAAGGGCGCGATGCCTTCGGAGTAGTAACGCGACGGGACGGACCAAGCGGATGAGCCGGTGTCAAGGAGGACGGGGAGGGCGACATTGCTGTTGCCGAATGCGGACGTCGAGTCTTGGCCGCCAGAGAAGACGTTGTTGGTGTTGGAGCCTACAGTGGCATTGAGAGCGGTGACCGTGGTGATGAATTCAAGGACCAACTCCTCCGACTGGCTGCTGGAGCCGGTGGTGGAGATCTGTTCAGGAAGGATGTTGAGTGTTTCAAGAGGTCCGGTATATTTGGAGGTGTCGATGCCACCAAACAGAATAGTGCCGCTCGTTTGGTCTGTCCAGGCAGTCGTGTTAGCTACGCGTGATGTTGCCATTGCTCGAATTGAGAGGAGTAAGATGTGCAAGACTTACCAACATCATTCAGCCAGATGGAATACAACCTCGACGCAATCTCGCCACTGCTCGCAAGGACTTCGGGAATGTTAGGGTACTGCCTCTTGCTCGCCTCGTTGAGACTGTAACCCAAGCCCATTAGTCCGACCGCGAATCCTGTGGTGCTGTTCACTTCATCTGCGACACCGAACTGCACGCCCTCGATGCTGACATCGCCAATGCCGATGGTGTCTTCGGCAAAGGGACCTGTAGCAGTGGAACCGTCGCCGAAAGCGGTGTCGAAGGCCGGTGATTCAGCGACGACCTTGTAGGAGGAAGAGGCGCCATGGTCGAAAGTGCCTCCGCGACAGCTGTGTGCACCGCTCGATTTGCAGGACTCGGCGCTGGAGGAGTCGAAGTACAGATCGCTGCTGCCGGTGTCGAGGATGACGACTTGAGGTTGGGGCGGAGTGCCGACGGTCACTACGATAGGCGTTAATTCGGCAATCGGAAGGTGTAATACTGATTGCGCGGATTCTTGGTCGCAGCTTGATCGCCCCGCCTACAATGCACAGCTCACCCCGGTGCGAGCTCTCGGACACGGCATGAGCTAACATGGTGGATGCTCGCGCGACTTCGCAAGACATCTGGCCGCATGCACATCCAACACAATGTACTCACCATTGGCATAGTAGGCTCCGCCCGTACTCCAGGTCAAGACGTCAAAAGTGTTTGTCTCGACCGTGCCTCCGCTGTCCCCAGTCTGCCTTCTCTTGAGTCTCGCGGGATTTACGTCGGCATGCCTGTGTTTTGTGATTGCTATCTCGGGAAGCGCATTGGCAATGCCGGAGAATAAAAGAAGGTGCGCGGCTTGCCGTGCCGAGTGTCGCATGGTCGTTTGTGGGAGTCGGTGTGCAGGTGCAGCTCTAACGTGCGGGTATGTCGCAGGGGTGTCTATGGAGGTAGGAATGCTCTTGGTAGTCAACACGCTCCCGATGCAGGGCTCAATGAGCTTTGGCTGGTGGTGATGAAGGTAGCACAGGGTGGGTGAGGCGACGAGAGTGATATGTAGGAAAGTCGGCAATGCTAGAGCCGGATACGAGGAAGAGGTCAGAGCAGTGGTGAAGAGGATGTCGCAGGCCACACCTACCCGGGCATGATGGGATCAAGGCACAGGCGGGCCTGGAAGCGCCACCGGCCATTCAGGCGCCTGCAGTTGGGCGTGACATGTGTGTTTAGGTTGTGCCGGTGGTTGCGAGGCCTGGTGACGACAGCACCCAACCTTAGCTTGCTCTCAAGCTTTGCGCTTGGCAGCCCCGGCAGCGCTGCCTGGGCCAGCATCTGATGCTTGCTTCTCTCCCTCCGCCATCACTACCCGTCATTCTCGCTGCCGTGCCTTGTCGCAGATCATCGTGAATCGCTATACACCACACCACATGCCCGCGGATCTGGGTGATCCGTCTGTCCCTCTGAACATCGTGCCATACACGACGTGCGCACACCCGCCGTCGGGCGTACAGCACATCACATCACATCCGCAGCAAACCATCAGTCAGCCCTCATGGCCGTTGCTCAGACCATGAAACCAGCTCAGCCTCCACGGCATGAGAAGCCTGATCTGGCGCTATCCCACTCGAGGAGCTGAACTTGTCTTCGGAGGCCGTCCATCCCGATCTGTCGTTCTTGGTGGAGCACGTGTCGCCAGCACCGCGCCAGTACTACAGCATAGCCACGTAGTCGCGCGCCATCGCTGCTACCACACCGGTCTTGTGTTTTGGAGGCCCTCGCTTGCAGTGCCACCAACCTGCGCCAGGCAAACATGTCATGCCAAAACCAATCAAGCCTTGGCCATCATTGGCTTCACAAATAAGCCTCTGGCAGTGCATCCTAATCACCACAGCCACCGCCTTGTACACCGGTCCGCAGCGCCGGGGAGCAGTAATCTGGGCCATTCATGACCTTGGAAATCGCAAGCGAGCACAACAATCTCCGCAGATATATCTCTCCACCGGACACGACTGGGCACGAAAGGTTCCCGCGCATGTCACGACCCTGTGCTTCATGCTCTCACGAAGGACGGCAGTTCACTGCGCGGCGACCAGAGGCCACTCCTAGCCCCGTTGCATGCACATGACGATCATGGCTCGCGAATCGCTATGGCCTTTTTGTTATTCAAAGCTCCGATACGGCCTGAAAGCCTTCAAACGCACATGACACTCCGCAGGATCCGGATCGGTGACATCTGTGAATTGCATACGTTTGCCGCTCCGATGCCAGCACTCGATGCCCGCCCACACAAGCCTTCAACTTTCAGACTGAGAGCAAGGGCTTCATCTTGCGCCATCCTCACGACATTTACTGTCCCGTCCACGCGCAGATATTTCTGTGCTTCCCGTGACCTCACTTCCCTTTTCCCATATCAAGCTCACACTTGCTATTTGTTTCCATCCGAGTCTTTCGAGCTGCGTACCTTCAAAGCTCTCGATCCCACACATTACTGACGACCGAGCCACACAGGTGATTATCTGCTACTGGCCGTCTCGACTTGCAGTTCTCATACTCGCTAGTACCAACACCATTCTTAGCACTCCAAGACTCAGCATCATGTATCTCGACCACGAACTTGGTTTCAACAATAGCATTGGTGGTTTAGTGGTAAAATTAGCCGTTGCCAGCTGAAGCTTCGTTACAAGAAGAGCTTCGATTGATATCGGCTAGCCCCGGGTTCGATTCCCGGCCGATGCATCCGACCATTCAACTCGCTCCAAGCGTTTGTCTTTTGTTTTGCTGGTGCATCGGAGATGGAGGATGATGCTGGAGACGTATTCTGACGGTAGGGTGGATCACGTACGGGGTCTAGGATCATGCTCTCAGGATTAGGTTGTAATGGATGTCGCTGCCAGTGCAATACAACTTTTTCCGACTTCTGGTGGTTCTTAAGCGTATATGTTAACATCATTCGTTATATGTATTCCGATGATTGCGGAGCGTATAGTACTCACTATTGTTTCCCATGGCATGTTGAACTGGAGTACGTTCCCTCGTCAGGTCTGAGCTCGTGATTTTGACTCCAATGGTACAATTACAAACAAGGATGTTGCAATCGGAACAACGCTATGAGACCTTCACAGTAGCAACACAGAACTCTTCTAGGCAATCAAGTCGAATGCAGCACTGTTATGTTCAAAGTACACGATGTTACTATCGGATGCCGTAACGTTGCGTTTTGATTGCTCAGCATCAGATGGGGTTGGAAGGGTTAGGGCGTGCAGTGATGACGGTGTCTTGTCGATGAAGCGGACACGACATGACTGGAAGCTGTTTGTCAGGAATCACTGGTAACACTGTTGACCTTGAGGCTATCACAGTTTTGCCATCCGCCTCGAACTTACGATCAACGTGCACGAATATCGTCGCAAAGTCCAAACGCACACTCTAGCCACTGCGTATTCCGAGGCCGTAATCTCACGCAATTGCTTGACAGCTCTCCATTGCATATCGTCGCCGATTGATCTCGCTTACCTTGACACTGCATACCCGCCATGAGAAGTCCAAAGATGAGTACTCAAAATGCGATCAAGCCCCAAGAGTACCCTCAGCATCTGTCCGAGGTCTCATATGCCGACACCTCCAACCTCAACACTCTCTCCGTGACTCTCCTACGACACCCAGAACCCCAAGATCCCAGCCGTCTTTTCCTGATTTACATTCACGGCGGCGCATGGCGTGATCCAGCCATCCTGGCACCTTCATTCGCATCAACCGAGAGCCACATCCTCGCCAACGCCTCTCCCGCGACAAAAGACAAGATCTCTGCCATCGCCACCATCAACTACCGCCTCTCACCATACCCTGCCCACGCCACCAACCCCAGCAACCCGCACGACCCTTCCCGTAACGCTCGCCATCCAGACCACATCAATGACGTCCTCACCGCCATTCTCTACTTGCAGGAGAAGTACAGCTTCGGCAACCGCTACATCCTCATCGGCCACTCTTGCGGCGCCACGCTGGCTCTGCAAGTCGCTATGAAGCGCTTCTGGGGCTCGCAGTACGATCCCACGGCTGCTCTTGAACTCAACGTCGAGCCGCCTCTTGCGATCGTTGGGGTGTCAGGTATCTACGACATTCCCGGACTGGTCGACGACAACGCTGAGCAGCCTGCTTATCGAGACTTGGTCGTGAACGCCATGGGTGGGGAGAGGAAGGTGTGGGAGGATGCGAGTCCTGTCAATGGAGACTTCGAGGGTGGGTGGGAGGAGGGTAAGTTGGCTGTTTTAGTGCATTCTGAGGACGACGAGTTGGTTGCGATGAAGCAGCCCGAGACCATGTGGAAGGTTTTGGGCGAGCAGGGTTTCAGTGAGGAAGCGGGCAGTGGTAAGAGGAGACAATTTGTTAAGGTCAAGGGCGTGAAGCATGATGAGATTTGGGAGGACGGGAAGGCGCTGGCTGATGTGATTTTGCGGACGGTGGCTGAGCTTGTGTAGAATGTAACGAAAATCCGACACTCGGACTTTGGAAGTTTTGTGCTTGCAGTCGTTTGGCTAATCCTTTACTGTCGATGCTGCCGGCAACTTCTTGCGATCCTCGGTCATTTCACGCATAAAGCTCCGCTTTGTGTGATGGAGAGACTCTGGAAAGCCTCGACGCACCACAGCCAGCAGCACGGGGAAGATGCAGAGCAATGACTAATCGTGTTGCACGCCATCACCGGAGGAAACAAAAGAAGATCAAAAGACAAAAACATACAACAGGCGGGATTCCCAGATGGTCACCCACTCTAGTACTAGTCGCCCGGTTCAGTGCTTATGTATGGCAGAGCGGACGGGATGCCCAGTTTTCACTGACCTGTGGTCGTATGTGCTTGAAACCGCACAGATCTAGATTATGATTATAGACACATAATGAAGATGTTTGAGGTTGATGGAGAACAAAATGCGAATACGTTTTCCTATGATACGACGGTGAGATTGTAATTTATAACTACTCTTTCACGGTATGAATGCTCGCGTTTACCATAGTAATGTATATACTGTATCTGCGAAGGAGCGGCAGGCGTGATCAATCGATGGTGATGACGACCCTGTTGTTTGGATCGGTCGGGCAGCACTCTTTCGCTGCCTGAAGCAGATGCTCTGGGAAAGTCGAAAGCAAGAATTGCGCTTTTCCGTGCTCTGCATCAAAAGGGCTGCCTCCTTCTTCGCGCCAGCCATTCCAGACTTTCGTGAATGCGCTGGCCCAATGACAGGTACTGTGCGACAAGATGAACAGGACTTCACCGATTGTGAACGTGTGAGAGCCGTCGACGGTGTCGCGGTAGACTGGAGACAAGGGACCGCTGTGTGCCGAGAGGTTGTCAGGATATACGCAAGGTCTATTGACTCTACATCCGTTATGCGTCGAGCCGCGGTCGAGCTTCTTCTCTGAAGAGGTCTGATGAGAAGCGGTGGAGGTGGAAGCAACGGATTCGCGGCTCTTGATGGCAGGTTCGCTGTCATGAGAGGCGCTACCGGAAGAGCGTGAGCTTTCGGTTGTGAGTCGATTGCTGGCACGCTCGTGCTGGCAAGGCTGAGAGGCGGCGCGCTTTCTCCCGTGCGTATGAGAAGGCAGATGCGGGCTTTCCGACGAAGATACCTCGTCGAAAATGTTTGCGATCGGCGGCGCACGGCGAACGGACTCCTCAATGCTCTGTATCACTGCAGAGCGGTTTTCGGGAGTCATGGATGCTTGTGTAAGATTTCCATTTGTGATCAAAAGGTCCTGCAAATTCGATTTCGATCGTCGCGTGTCCACAGGCTCATTGTCGCGATGCGTGTCACCGTTGACGGAATGTTCGTGCACCCCATCCGGCGTAACACCTTCGCGATGAAATCTTGGTGTATCGTGGAGATGGCTCCTTGACGCCGAGCAGTCTGCTGGTAATGTCGCACTGCTAAAGTCCAGGCGAGCGGGCGTCACTGGCGTCCCAGATGCAGTTCGCTGGTCGTATGCACCCCCGTTGGTGTTAGTGGGAGATGCAATTCCTGCCGATGAAGCTGATGTAGATGATGCGGCTACCTTGTTGCGCATTGAACGTAACTGCATGTGTAAGCCTCCATGGGTGCCGTGCGAGTCACTCGACTGAAAAGTATTTGTACCGGAAGCACATCTTCGTTGATTGCTCGCAGTCTCTGGGGATCTCTGGTCGTGCAAATCTTCTATCTCCTCCGAGCGGGCATCTTCTATCTGAAAGTTGTTGTCGGTGCTTTCCTCGTCTTGTTCCCCAAAATTGTTGACAAAGTCCGTAAAGTGGTCATCGCTAGCGTTTGTGGGATCTCCCACCGAGCTGGTGTCAGAGTCGGCATAACTGTCAGCCGAGTAGGTGTCAGAGTCATCATCCTTCTCGTAGTCAAGATTTTGAAAACGAGCAATTGACCGACTCGGGTCAATGAACTCACGCAGCCTCTCCGACTTCAGTCCGTTGGAACGTCCCCTCTCCAGATGTGCGACCCCGACGCGATGATGAGCACATGTGCTGTTCATTTCGAAAGCACCGCAGTTGACGCATGCGCCATTGAACCAAGGTGACTCGTCGGACCCGTCTCTCAAACATCCTCGGAACGGTGCAGTGTCGGTCACGCAGCGCTCGCAATGACCATCACTCTCATCGTCAGCCACAACCTGGAAGAGTAGGGCATTGCATCTCGGCCTGGTGCTACAGTCGTAGAACCGACCAGACAGCAGATATTCCTCATTCCAGCGGAGCGGACGTACCTGTGGTCGATCGAGAAGCTGTTGGTGAGTCTTGCGGCTCGACATGTTGTCTTCTGGTCTTGGGTTGCGCTCCAACATGATCTGGCGGAAAGCTGGCAGTAGGTCGATGTCGTTGCGAGGTGCGATCATTGGCCATCTCCTCGCAATATGCACCTGTGCTTCGCGAAAGTCTTCCGCGCTTTGCGGCAGAATAGTCGCACGATCAAGCAGAGACTCGTCGAATGTTACAATGTGCCGCGCGAGCAGTGGCTTGAGCTCGAACTCTTCGATGGCAGGAAGCGCTCTCCGCAAACGTCTGACAGGCTCCAACGTGTCGTCAACCCATTGCACGAGCTGCTTGGGGGTGCCCTTCTTAACTTTGTGCTTGATCGTCTTAGCGATTAACCAGTCTCTGCCGTCGATATTGATACAGTGTTCCTGCCCATCGTCGCCGGTCCTGACCAGATCGCTAGGCACCCAACTTGATTTCCAGGAGACGACATAGTATGTATCACCGTCAATCGATTGCCTTCCGATGATGCGCCTTATACGGAAATGCTTGCTTGTACAGCCGTGATTTGGTGCGACCGGGGTATCGTCAGTGGATGCGGGAACTGCTCCTTGATCTTGGCCGGATCGGCTGTGGTCTCCAGGAACATGACTGGATGATGTACTAGTGCCAGGAGTCGAGCTTATAGGGCCGCTTGCGATACTGCCCGCGCGGTCCTGCGATGCAGTCCTGGCAGACGCTCTGGTGGAAGGTCTACCGCTGTGACTAGTCATGAATAGTGGCGACTCTGATAGGTCTCGGGCGCTAGCAGCTTGTTTGTTTTGTCGAGTGGCATATCTGTCGAAAGGAGAAGTGTCTCCAGATACAGTATCTGAACTTGGGAGCCGAGTTGTCGTAGAGGTGGGAAGACTCGTGTCACTGAGTCGCCTGATCCTCGTACGGTCAACAAGGTGTGATTGAGTGTTCTTTGGAGTATTTGGAGTCATGTCGTGTGACGATCGATCTGCGTGTTGTTTGGTTCTCGGAAGTGGACTGCCGGACGACATAGTGGAGTCACTGACTAGACAAGGGTCAGCTCTTGAGCATTTCCATGGTGGTCAGCACACGTACTAATCACGCTGTCTGAGACAATTGGGAGGGTAGCAGTGCTGGACGATCAGGTGCAAGAAGAGTGAGCAAACCGTCCTTGCGGTGGATGGGCATTTCTGGCAATTGGCTACTAAAGAGGTACTCACCTTTTCTTCCGAAGCGACCATTGCTCAATCTTCGTTGTGCATGATGGGATGGTGGACGGGCTTTCTGAGAGGCTTTCACAGTGTCTGGGTTGCTTTCGTAGGGGACTCGGCGTGTACCGTTTGAAGAGACTCCTGCCGCAGGGTCAATTTGCATGTCAACAAGAAGGCCTGTCACTTCGAACCGTACCGGATTGTAGAGTCTGTGAGGTTGTATGGCTCGTCGAATGCCTTGGATGCGCTGGCACAAGTCTGTTGTTTGAACCATTCAGTCTTGCTCGAAGTTCACCATCGGCTCGCTCCTGCGCAGCAACGCGTGCGATGTTCTGGCTCGCACGATATTCAGCAAGTTCCTTTTGATGCCTTTTGAACCTTGCTCTCCGCCGGGCAAAATTTTTCCTCTGATCGGGGCCAGGCTCCTCCGTGAGCTGTCTGAGGCTGACATGGAGTAGACTTCTTCGAATGCGCTCGTAGCGATCCGCAGATTCCATAGGCATTGAGCCTGGATGTTGATCAAAGGATTAGGCACACATGCTCCCTGTATACAGATAACAAGCCAACCGCAAGCAGGAAAGATGGAAGTGGAACTGTTCATGTTACACCAGTAATCTGTGCCTTCCTCAACCTACAATCGAACGACTCAAATTGTGTATATGCGATGCATGCGGGAATGACGTGTTACAGGGACTAAGCGCAGCGCCACCCTGTATGTACGAGGCACACAATAATGTCGGCCCGGAATCTCCACGAAGGACATGGGTCGTTCGGAAAACCCAGCTCAAACTGGTGTTGTGCTGTGCGCAGCACTTTGCGACCTTACGAGAGCCAGAATCTCCACCTCTCGGCAGACGCCAACAATAATGCCGTGCAGAGAACAGCAGTGATGGGTCACGGGATGGGTCCGAGGCGGCAAACGCTGGGCCCTGGCGAGCCAAGATGCGATCTGTCATTTTTCATGACATGGGCACGATGGGTCAGAGCGGTTGAAACCCTGTCACCGTCTCGAGAAGTAGCGCCATGTGCGTTCCCGACACTGAAGAGATGGTGCCCAGTAGGAAGCATGCCTGGCGCGTGGTCAAGGTTTAGCGCCTGACTGTCGAAACAACAACAAACAAGGCCGCGAAGCTGCACAAAGCAGCAATCCGCATTAGGGGAGCAGAATTTAACATGGGCTTGAAGATCGTTGTCAATGGATACGCGGCGTGCATAGACCCTCAGGGAGAGGCGGCAATCGAGGCTCAGATCTGCTTCAGTCAGACCCTCTCCGTTTGCGAGTACAGGTGAGGTTGTTGTCAATTGATGCCTTGTCCTGCCAACATCTTCGACACGCCACGCACGCTAGACCCTTTCCGACCTTGCCGTGATGACGCCTCAGACCAACCAGAAATTGCCACCCAACCAAAACACAACGACAAGCAAATACTGGGACACAGTTGCGGACACGGAGAAGTCACAATCTCCACCTCGCAAAAAAAGGGGCGTTTCATTGAATCCTGCTACACATGGTTGTGCTGATGCAACAACGACACCACCTCAGGTTCCACCGGACCTGGATCTGTTCAAGCGAAGCGTCGCGGATGCATTCGAGTTCATGGGTGCGGTGACTACGAGTGTCAAAGAAGAACCTCGATGCGATGAATGTGTCCCAAGAGCCTCGACCCTAACCAGGCACTTTTCTGCCACCAAGACGAGCCAGCATTCCGGCGCAGCGAAGACCACTTCTCCCTCTCCCAGGACGCGAGAAACTACCCAGTCGTCGAATGTCATCACAAGCGGCCCCCAGCAACGATCTGCCATCGTGGCCACGTTGGTTCATGTATGGGACGGCTCCGTGACTGCAGCCGCCGTCGCTCTGGTACTTCGATGGGCTCGACACTTCGCCCCTTCTGCCCATAGAGACATCTACGATGCGGCATTCATTCAAGCCATCATCGCCGATCTGGACTCCCAAGGTATCGAGCCACAGCGCCGCGCCGTCATCACCACAATGTTGGCAAGACCATTGCAGCAGCAGCTCGAAAACCTTCGCTCCTCAAGTGAAAGCCTTCGATCCTGCCTTGAAAGCATCACCACACCGCAGCCTTCTTCGGCACTCTCCAAGCGCCCGTTGGAATAGCTCACCCAAGATAAAACAGTCTCACGGCTGTCTCAGTGGTCTGTGACCGCTGTTCTATTACTTGTACTTCGCATATATTCTGTACTAGCGTTGTCAGGACGTATGCTTTCGTGAAGAGTAGCAAATTCCAGAGCCTGGCGTTCATGTCGGAGAAGGTATTGGTTGTCTGGCCATTTTGTCAATTTCACATCTCCTCTACTGCCGCATTGTGCAGCCAGAAACCTTTTGCATGCTCACTGTCACCATGTTCCATACTTCTCCCCAATGGTTTGTCGCACCGTTATCCTTACATCTGCGATTCGATGGAATGGTCGGGAGGCCGACCCTGTCGAACGCGGTTACACGGGCTTCTCGAAGGTAGTCGCATGCATGTGCGTTGCAGCACGCGTGTACGGCAACTTGTCTCATCCCGACAGTGTGGTCCGTTTCTCGAACTGGACGCATGCATTCATTACGATGCAGAGTTCCTAGACATCCATGACCCGATCAGCCACGGACAGGGGTCTGCAGCAACGAGACTTGACGTGCTTGGCACGCTTAGCCTCACTCCCAGACATTCGCATACCATGAATGAGTTACAGAAATCATCAAGAAACTGATACAAGATGTCATCGTCTCGCTTGCGAGCCATTTGGCGTTCGCCGATGGTCGGCGCTCTTCCTGTGTCAATTTCTGGAGCTTCAAGAAGACATTTATCGCCGTTAAAACACGTTCAGGTCTTGCATCTGCGGGACACCGAAAATGAGCTCTCACATTCGAACGCACCGTCTGATACGTCCCCGGTCGTCTCGCACCAGCGGTTACGTATCTTTCAGTCCAAGAACGATCTGCACGCAAGCGCATGTCCGTCAGAGAACAATTGCGGGAAGTGATGGCGAGCCGCGGCTCATAGCAGATAGGATCTGTTACACCGTAATTCCGATGCCGGACCAGTGTCCAACCCTGCAAAGAAGAGCCAGCAGCAACAATCGAGGCTCTCCTCTAGATACGATCATTCGCATGACAAACTGCCTTCTCAATCTGACCTGCTTTGTCCTTGTTAGTCGCGATCACTGCCCTCGTAGTCGAGCAATAGATACGCCATGGTCTGCATTCGCAAGCGTTGCCCCGAGTTCTTGCGCAAGCAGCATGCTAGACAGACTGCTACTGCTGCTCGGAAGAAGGCGATGAAGACCGAAGGGCCCTGTGCAAAGGCATTACGGCGCAAGCAAGCTGCCAAACTTGCCAGCACGCCAGCGAGCACTCCAGCGTTTGATGACTCTAAACCTCAGGATGTCCAAGCGTTCCCATCGTCTTCACGTCCACCTTCGCCCCACTTGGTGTCGCCAATCGAGGTTGCCGACAGCGCAATAGTACTCGAGGACGACGATAACGAGGCTTACGGAAACGAAGTTCGCTGCGCCGACAATTGTGACATTGCACGAAGCATCGGACGGAATCTCATTGTCCCCAGCGACGTCCAGATCGACACCTTGCTCAATATCCTATGCGCCTTCCAGGACACCGAAGAGACTGAGGAAGCTCTCCAATGTGTCTTGAGACTCGCTGCAGCGTCTGCAAAGTCTGGTGACGAGTTTGGTGTCCAGTTTCTCCGCGATTGTATCTCCCAGCTAAATGAGCTGTCCATCGATCATACGAGGCTTGCAACAATCATCGACCTGCTGCAGAAGCATCTAGAGAGGGATTGCGATCGCGCCGTTTGCCAAATCCGATCCTTGGGTAAAATGCCCGTGAACAACTACACGATGATCGAAGACGTTCCTCGCACTGAGCAAAACGAACTTGCGGTGCCGCCAACTACCAACAGAACCGTTGGCCAAAACCCCAGCACGATTGATACGATACTCGATGCCACGATGGAGGACCTTGTGGAAGCCACGGAGCATGCCGAGCAAGCCGAGCAAGCAGACGAAAAAGATCCCAGGGCAATATCCGGCATGATCGAAGCAGAACTTGACGCTGCAATCGCCGACCTCGTGAGCGTTGTCGTGGAAGAAGTCCAAGAAGATTCCAAGGCGACGCCCATCACGACCGTTGGAGAACTGAATGTTCCATCGTCTGGTTTGGTGGATGTTGCCGAGGAAGTAGAGCTACACTCCAATGCAACGCCCGTCCCGATCGAAGCAGAACATGATGCTCCAATGTCGTACTTCAGGGACGCGGCAGAGCAATTGGAGCACGAAGAAGCCCGGGCGACGGGTGACATGACCGAAGTAGAACTGGATGTTCTAAAGCCCGGTGTTTTGGATGTTACAGAAGCAGTAGAGCAGGCTGCGCCTACCAAGAGTGACGCGGTGACCGAGCTCACGATGGCCAGCGTTATCGATATCCCGGAGGAGACAAAAGATGTGGCCCCCAGCGTGCCGTCCACTAAGAACAAGCGAAGCAAGAAGAAGAACAAGAAGCGCTTGACTCCGCTGTCGAGGGTGGTACAGGACAATCTCAACGACAACAACTCACCTTCTCTCAAAGCTCTGCGTCCCTGGAAGCCCAACGACGGCAACGCATCCTTCTATATTGCCCGAGCGCCGATGAATATGCCACTCGATCTCTTCGTTCGATCTGCTGTCGATGCGCATTACTTCGCCTCTGATGAAAGCCCTGCGACCATTGCCGCGTACACCAGGGAGGTTCGCAGAGTCTGGACTCGTCTTCATCCTGAGCAAAGTGCAGCTTGGGTCAAGCTCTTCAATTCCCTTCCGACTACTGAGTCGCTGTCGGTTCGTGGCCAGAAGCTTCTCAAAACACACGGCTTGCTGGTCAAGTCTTTGTCGGATGCTTGTGTGCCTGCGTAACGGAGTGGAGGCGTTGAGGAAATCGATGACTGTTCTTTTCCTTTGTAGTGATCCTCAGGAGTGAAGCACATACTGTATATCTGCATGTCCCAAAACGTATAGCACACATTTCGGTTTTGTCAAAGATCATGTTTACAGCTGCCTTCCAGAATTCTGTAGTGTTTCACGCCCGGCATCACCATATCGCCGCATACGTAAGTACCCCCCAAATATGTTGCGAATGCTGCATATGTGCACTGCTCGCTTCAATGCCCGATACGATATCTTGATGCATGATCAAGCTCAAGTCAGATGCCCTAATGACTGGTTTGATCTTGCAGAGTTGAGACCGCATGAAGCAGTGGATCTGGAGCAGTGACTGCACATATCCAGAATAACGTATCGATGATTATTCAGATCGTAGTCTAAAGTCTATGTCATATCTTGCAAGACATATCGATGTCTGTTAGTGTTGCTTCCAACATGATTCGTGAAATCGTCCATCACTGCCACCATCAATCAATTGCGATGACTTCCTTCGGACAGCACTCCCTCGCTGCTCTTACCAACAACTCAGGAAAACTGCCCACGAGCCATTCGACTTGAGATCGCTCTTCGCGCTCAATTCCGCCTTTCTCCTGGCACCAGCTCTCCCAGAGTACGGTGAATCTCCTTGCCCAAAAGCAATTTGCCTGAGAAAGGATGAACTCTGCTTCTTCGAGGCTGGTAGGGCGATCTGCCGAGAGCGTATTGCAGTATACTGTGATGCGTGAATTGCGAGGCACCGGAGGTGCGCCCTCGTGATCGCGGCAAGGTTGGTGAAGACGACAGCCCAGATGCACGGCGTCGCGATTGATCTCGGCGGTGTTCTCAATCCTGAGGAAGGTCTTGGGTGTAGCAGCAGGCGCCGTGTCAATGCTTTGGACGGCGGCCATATTAGGCAACGCAGCAGTTACTGAGCGCTCGGGCAAGATGCTCACGGAATTGGCAGCGGATGTGAAAGATGGACGTGGAGGACGCTCAGGAAGTAATGGTTCAGGAGCTGCCCGTTTCCTGCTCGAAGGACCGAATGAGGCTGAGCTGGTAATGCTTCTGTCTCTCGACAAGATCTGCGGCGGCCCTCCATCGGTCCTCTGCTCAGACGAGTTCTTTCGTCGGAGAGTGTCGCCAGCAGCTTGAGGGTTTGCGACGCCTCGACAAGCACGGGTGCGGTGCTTGAGAGGCTCTGAATTATCGTATTTGGCTGAGAGCTCCAACATATCCTGCTCAATTGGCTCAGGGTCGAACTCGTCACGACTATGTCTGCGGCGGCTTGTCGTGCTGCTTGACGCTCCAATTGCTGACATCGAGACATCTAGGTTGGTGATATTCAGTTCTGTTGCAACGTCTCTATCACGTGGCAATGATAGCTTCTGCACACCGCTTGAGCTGCTCGAAGGTCGAGCTCTTAGGCCACTCTGCCCGGAAGCCTTTTGTGCAATAAGTCTTTTGGCCTTCGTCACGCTTGGAAGTTTCCCACGGCGTGCAGACGGAGGTGACGATGCCATGGTGTCGCTACTACTGCTGTTCAAAGTCGTTGATGAAGACCAAGAGGGACCATTGGTTGAACTGCTGGTGGCTTCGATGTGCTGGACGGCGCGCCCGTCGATTCTCGGGACTGGCGGCGACGATGGCCATAGAGTGCTGTTAGCGGCTCTATTGCGCCCGCCGTCTGCTCCGTCGTTTTCGATGTCGCTATCGTCAGAGTCATCACCCTCGCTATCGTCGTCCGAGTCGTCGATGCCTTCATTTGTGACATGAAGATTGTTTCCACTCGTTGCGCTTTGTGAAGTCTTGGGGTACCCAGTTGAACTTTTACGCTTCGATTGTCCTGCAGGATGATTAACAGCACGAATGGAGAGTCTGCTTGGCGACAGCACAATATGTTCCAGGGCAATGACTTACCATGCTGATCTGGATGACTCCCATGGTAGTTGCAATCACCATTATCTTGCGTACCGCAGTTGGCGCAAGCGCCGTTCAGCCAAAGCTGATCATCAGGACCAGTCCTAACACAACCGACAAATGGTGTGATTCTCTCACCCTGACATCGCGTGCACTGAGTTGCAGTCACGACTCCAGTGACTTGGATGAAGATCGAAGCACGCCTTCGTTTTCCACCATTGAACCACCTTCCGGATGCCACATAATCTGACTTCCATCGGAGGGGACGCAGTTGCGGAAGTTTCATGAGGTTGCGATACGACTTTCCAGTTGAAATTGGTGCGCGGCTGAGATTTGTGAGCTCCATATGGATCCTGTATATGGCTGGGTACAGGTCAAGTGTCTCATGCGGTCGAATGCTTGGCCATTTTGAAGCGATCCAGCGTTGAGATGCAGCATAGTCTTCCTCACTTTGCGGAAGAACACTGGCGAGGGGGAAGTTGGATTCCGCAATGGTGAGAATCCTCCTTTGCCGCACATACTCAGTATCATTGGTTCGGAGCCTCGGCTGCTTTGCTTCAAAAAGTCTGATCGCTTCTCGGGCATTGTTGAGATATTTCGGGGGTTCCTGGGTGTTCACCCATCGAACCTTCACTTCCTCAATATCGCCTCTTTCTCGATGACCGATTTTCTTCTTGATGTACCACTTCGCGCGGATGCCCTTGACGAAAAGTCGTCCAGAGTCATGTTCCTCGTGTACGAGCTCTGCACTGATCCAATCCGACTTCCAGCGGACAACATACCTCGCCTTACCGTTGACAAGGACCTTTCCACATATGCGTTTGACGTCATGGTCTTTGCAGTCAAGCAAGCCCTGCATTGGTGCATGACCACGGGACTGCAGATCAGAGGGTTGAAGCGAGGGGCTTTCGAAAGCTGTGGTGTGAACACCTGGTTCAGGCTGTATTGATTCGTCAGACCTTAGCTCCGATCGATTAACGTCGTTAATGAGAGTCACTTGAGCCATGGCAGCACGGACTGGGAGACCAGATTTCTGGTAACCGGAAATCGCCGGTGGTGTCGCGAGTTCTACAGCGGAAGTTCCTGCTGACATGGTTCGGCTGCTCGTCGGACTTGGAGTATTTCTTTTGGGCGCGGTCTGGTGTTTACTGACGAGAGGAGGATCTGCAATTTTTGGACTTCTTTCCATGTTCGCCTCTGGTCCCAGCTGCAGTCCACGAGATTTGTCTTCAGACACAGACATCGTATTCGACTTCGCGATGACATCGGCCAAATTGATCGACAAAGTCAAAGAGTTGGTTTGTATTTGCGGAACAGTCGTGGTGTTGGCAGGATTGGGATCTGCTCGTATCACCGATCAGTCATCAGAAATCAAATGTGTCGAGATGAACATACTCAAAATTGTCGTCAGCGGTCTTCGCTTTGAGCGCACCTTGATAATAGTATTTCTCGGATCCTGAGGTTGCATCATGATTGTTCCGGCATTCGCTGGAATTCCAAGTCGTGGTGTTGCAGCACCAGGTTTTGTCTCACGGTTAGCGTGCTGGAGAGGATTCCCGAACCTGGTACCTGTCGAATTGAGCAATCAAGACAGAAAATTGTTGTCTTAGGACTTACTGTCGAGTTTTGCACGCAGCTCCTCGTCCTTTTTTTGTTCGTGTGCAGCACGCTGTTCCTTGAAATAGATCCTTGCCTGTGCGATGTCTTCCCTACGTGCTGCACGCCGTGCCGGGTCATGTTGTTCTGGGTCAGCCGTGATCTCCCTGTCGAAGAGTGGAAGCAACTGCTTCACAGCGGTCTGGTCACGTCGCGAGATGGGAATCATGGCTTCGGTCGAAGTGTACACGGTCTGACGTGAGTACTGAAGGTCGAGCAGACGTAGTCAACGCGTGACTGCCACTTTACGCGGCAACTCAGGCACGCGCTGCGGGAAAGCCGATGCACGATACTCGTTGAAGGAGACGTTAGGCGCTGACAATGAGGCCGCTCTGACACGCGGCTAGACACATCTTGTGCGGCACGGCTTGTCGGATGCACGCAGACCACCCGGCATGTCCAGACATGGGTGTTTGGCACTCACGTATTGAGTCAACGACCGACGACTAGACCGGTGCCAGCTCCTGGTCCTGTCAGAGACGAGTGCTCGGACGCTGTTCCACAAGGGTCCCAAGCATCGAAGCCAAACGCTGAGTATGTGTTGTGGAACCCAACAGCGGCCAGGCTGACTCGACCTCAGGGATGCATGGTCACGACGGGGATACTGGCGGCAGAGCAATGGGTATTCGCGGCGGGTGCATGTCCACATTGATAAGGGTCTTGCGCAATTCTCTTATGATTGGCGAACAACCACCAGTAGTATATGGCAGAGCCATACCGCTATGCCACGGCAGCCATGAGTAGAATTCTTGCTTTCCGCAGACTGGGACCTCTGATTGAAAGGTCAGGATTCCAGTCCCTGCAGATGTGGCGGCGTGATGCTCCAGCGCATGGGTATCAACTATCAGAAGAATGCATGTATAGCGTCGATGGCTTGCATCTCTTTACTCGTTACCGACTCCACAATGGCCACGAATGCGAGCTGTCGTTTTGACTTTGTCGCTCAAAAGTGGCCACCCGCAGCGAGCGACTTGCATCGCTGGCGCCATGCTACAATGTCATAGACGCAGTCGGATGTTTTCTCTCGCCTCATCAATCCTGAATCCAAGTCGAGCATGCGTCTCCCCTGATTGTTGCTTTTGTCGTGTTACTGAAGTCGAGAAGGCGTCTCCGACCGCCCATCTGCATATTGTCGCTGTTGCTTCCATCACGCTAATCCCGATCGAAATCCCCCCACGTCATATTCTACCTCGGCATGTCCAAGTCAAGACCACAACAATCTACGAGCAAACGCAAGGCTGGAAACGATGCAGCAGCAGAGCAGCCTGCGGCCAAGAGAACATCCGCAGGTCATGGCAAGACATCCAAAAGGGTGAAACATCCCCCAAGTCTTTCGGATGAAGCTTTGTTCAAGATCAGACATGCCGCCGAATTCGACCGCGAGTCTATCAGGGAGGAGCCTGAAGAGCGGATACAAGTGAAGCAGGAACCGAAGGATGACGATCAAATCACGCTCTCACCAAGACGGGTTACCAGAAGCAGCACCAGGAGGCTTGCAACGGATACACCTTGTCGCACAAAGGCCTGCTCTATCGCGGCCACAACGGCAAAAGACTTTACGACGACAAGCCCACGCGATGATGCGGATCAGGAAAGCATCTTCGTTGCTATCCTCTCCCAGGCATCATGGGACCTCAAGATGACCGAATTGGCTGTCGACAACCTTTCCCGTCGCGCACGGCAGGCTGCGGCAAATGGCGAATTGTTCGACATGGAGTACATTGAGAGCATCATCAAGCGCCTGGACCGGACAGGCATTGAGACTGGGCGCCGCTCCCAGGTCGTTGAACTCCTACGTGAAGGGCTTCGCCGTTTGCTTATTCAATGGGACTCACGCATCGACCAAGTCGGTAGCAAGACGAAAGTGCTGTCGACATTGTCCGATCGCCGACTGGCCACGAAGCGACCTTCAGAGCCGATTGCTCCCCCCGATCCAGATTCGGGTTCGTCCAAGATGCTTTATGTCGACATTAGCCCAGCGAAAGAGGAGCACGAGCAGCCTCAAAGACACCAATCCAGTGATGATTTCTCCGGTTCGACAAGCGACAGTGATGGCAGAGACAGTGATGACTGCAGCGAGAGTGAACATCTTGACTACAAACGCGAATCTCCAACAAAGAATCGTGGCGGACGTACTCCACTTGCGCAATCAGGCTCCTCAGCTGTGATTGACTATGATAAGATCTCTACCAATGTACGACTTTACGGAACTCGTTATCCAAAAACGGCTTTTGATATGCTTGCACGATGCGTAATCTTTGCCTGGGCAGCTGCGCCGCACTCAGAAGACACTCCAACGAACACTCGCGAATACGCCTTGTTGCGATGGCGAAAAGTGTCAGGCCAGCAGAAATGCGCCTGGCAGAAGCTCTTCGAGGAACGTGGTGATCCTGCTACTGATGTCTTCAAGAAGAGCCTGCAACTACTCTTGTCTCAAGATCTGCTGAAGCTCTTCGTGCCGGGGAACCGTCTCCAAGCTGCATTGCTTCGGTGTAGAGAGCGCCAACTGAGCCC
Source organism: Cladosporium sp. BF-F (assembly GCA_030463185.1). Taxonomy (NCBI): domain Eukaryota; kingdom Fungi; phylum Ascomycota; class Dothideomycetes; order Cladosporiales; family Cladosporiaceae; genus Cladosporium; species Cladosporium sp. BF-F. The sequence continues at coordinate 380,324 of JAMRMS010000017.1, read as the reverse complement.
GTGTGCACAAGTGACTGTGAATGACAATTTTCAAGAACAAGACACTCCGACCAAGGCTTCAGATCAGCACAAATCGGAGAAGAGTGGCACGAATGTAGATATCGTGGTCAGAACAGAGGCCGCACCTCGGCGCGAACCATTTTCGAGTGAGTGCTGCGTCGCAACATTTGTGACATTGAATTGACTGACTCCAAAGCCAGAGACCCTGAAGAACTTTCCACGCATGGTACAAGCGACATCTGGGACGCCCAATGGCCAAGCTTGCTTGATACCGTCAGCCGCTCGTCGCCCAGACCCTCGCACCTGCATCTTCATCTTGAACAGCCCTGACGTGCGACCCGAGTTGGACCTCACTGAAAGCCATGTACGTGCTGCTTGCCAGCAAGCGGAGCTTCCTGGCTTCTCATATGTCACCCGCCAGACCCACAACATCTTTGTTGCTTTCTTCTCCAGCAAGGATCAAGCGTCTCAGGCACGACAGACAGCTCGAATTAAATTCGAGGCGTCCCCCGCGATGGAGGGAATTGCTTCGTCCTCTATGCGACTGGAAGTTAGACCTGAGTCTCATTCCCTCCAAGTCAATCATATGTTTGTCCTGGAAATTGACAGGTCCTCCATCAATCACGACAATGTGCCTCGTCGTGTCTCTGAGGCGCTTGCCGGTCCGCTAGCACGGCATTTCCATCTTTTCAGGCAACAGCTGCGGAGAAACAGGACTCGTTACCTGTTACGGCCACGTCAAATTGGGTCTCCTATCTTTGTAGAGCGCTTCTACATTCCTCTTGACGCTTCTGAGGGGGCAAATATGGTTTGGGGCATCTTCAAACCCTTTCCAAAGCATTGGCTGTGCCCAAGCTGTCATGGAAGGTGTCAGTCCGGAGCAGTCAACAGCTGCCCAAATGCAACTTTACTTGGTTGAGTCAGATATCATTAGAAGCGATCAGAGGTGTGTCCTGGAGTCTTATTGAATATCGGCCTACCTAGTCTAGCGATACCACATCGTGGCTTGTGCAACTTGGTCTCGTAAGAACACAGCATCAATGATCTTACATCATGAAGCGTGGGCTCAAGGCGACGCCAGGCTCAAGCACCAATATTCTGCATGTTCATATAGAAGGCTAGGATGAATCAGAACATACAAGTGTGCTATGCAGATTTACATCCAAATTCGAGCCACCGTCCTTTGGCAAATACGAGATAAGGCTGCATGCCAACCCTGTAGCGGGTGTCGGCGTTTGAACGTAAGCACAATCACCCTTCGTGAAAATGTGATCTCTCACATTCGACAGCCGCGATGCCAACCCTGGTCACCTCCAATACGTAGCGGCTGCCGCATACCACGTACCCGGTATCCAGTAGGAACTTTGCCACTGGCATCACTGCTTCGCTTGATTTCTGATGATGGCAGCTTCTCCTTCAAACGGTCTGATGCGGCAACCCTCGAACGCCGGTGTCACATCACTGACGGCTGTTTTCTGACGCCGAGGGCTGTAATCGCGGTGACAGCCTTTTGTGGAACTGCTCTCTTCCTTGAATATTCCAACGTCCGCCTTGCCATCCCGTGCTATTCGCTATCGGTATAGCGATCTTGCTACTTGCTGCTTCATCCTGCCATGGGCAGGTGCAAGATAAGTCGCAAAAAGAAAAAGCTCTTGAGGCGGGAAAGAAGAAGGGAAAGGTAAGCCAAACAAGAGGCCCGAGCTAAAGAGCGCGACAAGAGAAAGGCGAAAAGCGACACGATGGGTCCGGTGTCAGCACACGCAGCAACTACCTTATCGGAGGAAGAATTGTTCAAGCGAAAGCATACCACTGAGTTCGAGGACTGCTTTCGTGGGACATCAGCCGAGCACTTGGAGATCAAACCTGAGCCGAAAGAAGACCATGTGCTCCTATCGCAAACCCAGACGTTGCCATTGCCCACCGGTGACACCGATACTGCGGTCTTAGATCGAGATCGTGCAACTCCAAGCATTCTCGCATCTCAGAGCATTCGATGCTTGGAAGATACAAGTCCAAACGATCATCAGATACTCCTTGATACGATACTCTGCCACCAGCTTGGCGCCGACATGACACAGCATGCTATCAGACAGATCTTAGAAGACGCTCAGGAGTATGCGCGACGGAACTACGAGTCTGGCATAGCGTACATCGAAGCACAAATCGACCGATTATAGCAGAGGAACACGTCGTTGGGACGGTTGACAGAAGTGACAATGTCCTTTCAAAACGGCCTACGCGAATTCACGCAGCAGCTCTCCTCACGAATTGACGCTCTTGCCGACCGTCCACCGATGTCCGCGCCCCTTTCAGAGGACGTCGAGCGAGACCTTCGATTGCAACAAGCGCAAGTATCTCTCTGCCAGATTACCCGATCCAGACTCCCAGCCAGCCACAAGAAAACCTAAGACGACCCACGCAGAATCGATGGACAGTTCCGAAACCCGTTCTACCTTCTTGAAGAAGTCGCAACATGGCTCAAAGAGCCCTTCATCTAGCAGTGACACCACTGATGGCGAAGTCAGCACGGATGAAGTCAAAGGTAGGAGGAGCCAATACATGTCCGATGACGATGAGGATTATTTTGAAGACAAGGATGATCCTGGAGATAAAGAGGATGGCGACAGCGAAAGCGCGGACGGAAAAATAAGTATGCCTTTCCTTCACCGTCCATGCTCTTGTGCTAGCCGTGCTTACTAACGGTGCGCAATTCCGGTGAATACCAGCACCAGGAAGAGCAGCCTCCGGCTCTACGGCTGCCGAAGGCCTAAAGGCGGATTTGACGTCTTCGTAAGATGTGCAATCAATGCATGTATGGCCGTTACCGGGCGATGATGGTACTGCAATGGACATACGTGCACATGCTCAGCGTGTCTGGTACTCAGTACCCAGATTTGACAAAGTCGAGTGGGACCGCCTCTTTTACGGCCGGCATTCAGATAACAAGATTTTCAACAAAGGGCAGGCTTTGCTTGAGACACAAGGCTTACTCTCTCGGCTCAAGCCCGAGTTTAAAGCTATGCCGACAGCTTCAGCAGCGAACATAGCTGGCCATGTTGCTGGAACGTCGAATGATGCCAAATCGAGCAGACCCCAAACTAGATCTGGTGACGATAGAAGTAGGTCGGCCCACATCGCTGCATATGCAGTCATTACTGACGTATCAGACAGAAAAACGATCACGAGACTCTTTCCATACCTGACTCAGGCTACTTCATTGACCCCGGCTGATCAACCATGCTACGTCCCTTTCGCTTCACGTGGAGAAGAACAAAATCGAGCCTGCCTATTCGTCATCAACACACCAGACACAGACACTGGCACGCTTACGACCGACCAGGACGTCCGTACCGCATGCCAACAATGTAATCTCCTAGGTCTTGTCGAAGTGATCGGCTGCAATAACAACATTGTCTCAGCCTCGTTCGAGAGATATCAGGATGCTTTCACAGCTCGAAATTGTGTGGACATTGTCCTGCCTTCGATTGCTGATAAAGGTGTCGTGACCAGCAGAGCGGAGTTCCATATGTCTTGGGCTCCCAGAATCTTTTCTTGCGATGCTTCATCACTAGACATCGATCACGACACCGTCGCGCAATGCGTCTACCAAGCTCTACATGGACGAAGAGCTGTGGGCACGAAAGCAAAAGAGTTCACGACATACAAGCTTTTGAGGCAAGAGACTCGCGACGCCAATGATGACAGGATGCGGTATCTCCTCCGGTTCGACCATGGATCTCGAACTCCCGGAGTGCAACGATTTTACATGCCTTTTGATGCTGAGATGGGCGGCGGTAAGGTATGGGGAATCTTCAGACCTGAGAACAGAGGGGCGGATTGCATCTTTTGCGGTGCTGTTTGTCAGCTTGGCCGAGACAGTACTTGCCATTTTACGGCTGTGATTGCGAGTCAAGATGGCCCGGAGTAATGATAGACGCGCATATCGCCACAGAAGCCAGGAAGAACAAATACCAACGTAGATATGGAATGCGATCATGCGCGAAACTTTCTCATGCTGCTACTATAGGATTGACAAGCGTTCCGAGACCTCCACCAATGCTCACTTTGAGGTCGTCACCAGGCCCAAGATACTTTGGTGGCTTATAGCTGTGGCCTATTCCAGACGGTGTGCCTGTGATTATGACCGTTCCAGCCGCGAGCGTCGTACCTTGAGACAGATAGGAGACAATGCTCTTCACAGAGAATATCATCTCTGATGAGTTTCCATCTTGCAAGGTCTCGCCGTTGAGTGTAGTGGTCATCTTGAGATCTGTAATGTCAAAGCCGGGTGCATCTGCTCGAACAATGACAGGCCCAAACGGGCAGAATCCATCGTAACCCTTCGAGAAGCCCCACTGGGAGACTCGAGCTTGTATATCGCGAGCTGTAACGTCGTTGGCGACGGTGTAGCCGAGCACGTAGTCTAGAGCAGAAGCCTCATCGACATCTTTACACTCTTTGCCGATGACCACCGCAAGTTCAACTTCGGCGTCAAGCGCCGACGGAGCTGTGGCTGGAACAACAATTGCACCACAAGGATCGTTCAAGCATTCTGCGGGCTTGAAGAATACCTCTGGCACTTTTGGCAAAGCACAACGAAGCTCGGCCTGGATATGTGAGTGATCACTCTTGAAAATTCTAAAGAATGTCGAGCTGACTTACAGCATGATCTTTGAAGTTGAGACCAATACAGCGGATGACGCCAATCTCTCTTCTTGAAAGTGGCGAAAGAATCTGCCAAGGCCCGCTCAGTCGTGTCGTCCGTCTGTCAGGAGTTGGGATAACCCACCCTTTTGATCACAACAGTCTCTCCAGTCCAATCGCCATCTTCTAATGGAGATGAACAGCTCAGCACCTTGACCCGGACATCCTCGCCCGACGAGACGGCAAGACCGACTGCGCTTCTCGTCAGCATCAGTCACAGCGGCATTCGTGGGTCTTCCCAAATCTAATACCATCAATATTGGGGTCTTCGGGTTGCCCGCAGAGCTCACGATCTTGCGCGTCGATGAAACGAACGAAGCGGTTCCAGAGCTTTTCGTAGTAAGCTTGTTGATCAATCGATATTTTTGATGCGAAACTCACAGGCTTGGGACTCATGGTGTGGAAGAAAGGCCGGATGTACTGTAAGGGGTCAGAGTTTCGGTCTATGTTCGACACTCGACCGATGATTCTTATACTGTGATACCAACAGGACAATTTGTCGCATATTCATTGAGGGCAATGTCGCCTACGCAGTCTACGGGATCCCGACGCTACAGTACAAGTCGCCGCTTGCTCGCCCTGTCACCCCGCAATTTCTAATGGCCTTGCTGGAGGCGCATCAGCATTCTTATTAGACGCCTTCACGTTCTGATAAACTAGAGTGTATAATCTTTGACTTCCATTGGATGGACTGCGTTCGTAAGGCAAGGTTAGTGTAGGCATGTACCGCTGTGCAATCAGACATGATAGGCCAACGAGATAGGGCGGCGATTTGTCGGTGACCTGTTATCTATCCCGCCCGGCTCATCTTGGTACTACCGTTCTACTAGGAATATACCGGTTCAGTGATCTGTGTAGAGTCGGCGACGACGGTAGCCCATGACAGCTTCCAGTACGATATCACTCCGCACCGCGATGGAGGACATTCCAGACGCCTTTGACTTGGCTATCATGCGATATCTTACTTAAACAATAGCGATCCGCTCCTTGAGCTTCCAGTAACCACTGATCATTCCTCATAACCTGACTGGAGGACATATACCCTCGCACAATACATCAACCTGTCCACAGACCCTTGGCTCCATGCCGGTCGCCGATATGGAGAAAGGCGAGCCCACCACCGGCAGCATTGACATTGCTGCCAGCGATGCCTCTGTCTCACAAACCCTCACAATCGACCCGAAGCGCGAAGCAAAGCTCGTACGCAAGCTGGACCTCAACATCGCGCCAATACTGCTCGTCATCTTCTTAGCTGCCTACCTTGACCGCGCGAACATTGGAAATGCTGCTTCAGCGGGTATGACTGAAGATATTGGCATGTCCAGCTCTGCGCTCGGCAATGCTGTAACGCTGTTCTACGTTACCTATGTGGCTTTTGAGGTTCCGTGCTCCTTAGTCTTGAAGAAGTTCCATCCCAGGCGGATGGTCCCACTGCTAATATTCTGCTGGTCACTGGTCCTGATCGGAACGGGCTTCATGAAGACAGTCGGTCAACTTTATGCTTCACGCCTTCTCTTGGGACTTTTTGAGTCGGGATTGTTCCCTTGCTTGGCCCTCTACCTTTCATCCTGGTATCAGCCTCGTGAGCAGGCTCTTCGCATCTCCTATCTGTTTGTCTCCGCTGCTCTCTCTGGCTCATTCGGAGGACTGTTCGCATATGCTCTGTTGAAGATGGACGGCGTCGGAGGTCAGGAAGGCTGGCGTTGGCTCTTCATCATTGAGGGCTGTCTGAGCGTGTTAGTCGCCATTGCTGCATACTTTACGCTTGCGGACGACTTCGAGCATGCTCGGTTCTTGAACGAAGAAGACAAAGCCTTGATGCGAATTCGAGCAGAAATCAATGCTCGCTATAACGGTACACCGGAGTTTAACTGGGCGGACGTGAAGAGGGCTGTGCTCGACCCCAAGCTCTACCTCAGCTCTTGGAACCAGTTCATGGCGGACATCTGCTCGTTTGGTCTTTCCTCGTTCTTACCACTTATCATCAAGTCCTTCGGCTTCGATGTCGTCACCACCCAATTGCTCACTATACCGGTTTTCTTCTTCGCCTCTTGCACCTACATCATAATCTCCTACTGCTCAGATCGATGGCAAAGGCGTGCTTTCTTCATGATACCTGCCTGCCTGGCCACAGCAACAGGCTATGCTCTGTACTTGGGCGTGGCATCGAACCTCCGGGGCGTGTTGTACTTCTCCACCTTCCTTACCGCGCCTGGAGTTTACATCATCGTCGGCCTCAATGTATCCTGGCTTCTGAACAGTCACGCACCATACTATAAGCGAGCAATGGCGATTGGCATGAATCAGAGCATCGGTAACTCTGCGGGCGTGGTTGTAAGTTTACACAACGTGCTTATTTCGACTTGACTCACTAACACTCAACTTACAGGTCGGTCAAATATTCCGGACTACGCAAAACGGAAAATATGTGATGGGCTTGAGTGCTTCAATGGCAGCAGTGTTGTTGGCTTGCGCAGGACAGATCATCCTGTACATCTACCTTCGGAAACAGAACAAGAGGCGGGAGAACATGTCTGAGGATGAAAGGGTCCGAGAAATCGATGCGGGCAAGGTTGGCGACTTCCACCCGGATTATCGATATGCGCTTTGAGCATATCTGGGACTTGTTCCATTTAGCACCCTTACTTCGACGTATATGACCTTTACTTCCACAGCAATATTGTGTGACATTGCTGGTATTGCGAAAGCCGTTGTTGCTATCCGTTGGCCGCTAGCAAACATGGCAGCTTTTCATTGAAGATCTATGGCGATTAGCAACGGCGAAACAACTACTTACAAAACACGTGCCGAGGGCTTATCTGAAGGATTCGTCGGTATCTTATCTGCGCATTCTGTGTCGGCGACCGTCGGCGACGATTACTTGGCGGAAAGCGGAGACTATGTCGATCGACCAACGGTGCAAGGGACCGTCGGCGACTGACTGCTACTGCTCTTCTCCTCTTCATATCAATACGCTTTTGTCATGCCACGCGACACAAAAGGTGTCTGCATTCCATGCCGTCGATTGCGACGAAAGGTCAGCACCACCGCCACGCTCCCCAAACTGTGGTCGTTGACTAGATATTTGCTCCCAACAACAGTGTGATCGGCAATCACCATGTTCTACCTGCACACGCAGGCGCATCGTCCATTTATGTTCTACCGGCAATGGTACCGCTGAAGCTATCACACAAGAATCGACAAGAGCTCGACTGCGAGATCCCGTATCCATTGCGCGAGCTGATTTACGTGATGCGCAAGCGAGCGCGTCCATTCCATCGCCCGATTTGAACAGAGAAGGGCTATCACACACTTCGCCAGATGCTACGAGTGCTAATATTGGTCTTGGACCAGCGTCGAGTTCTCCCCAGATGGGACGAATCTGGAATTCTCGCGGCGCAGCATCCTATCACGGTAGCAGCTATTTCGGGCATCAGTCAGCGGCGTCTCTGATGGAGATTGAGAGTCCTCAGCTGCCCGTTGGCATGGGCGGTATACATGCTAGCAATGGTTCGCACCGCGTTGATCAGCTATTTCACCGTGGAGGTAGAGAGCCTTACGCTCACATATGGGATTTAGTTGGCTGCTTGCCACGCCGAAAGATACTGGTCGACCACCTTGTGAAACGATTCCTTGACGAGCTCAACCCCATTTTCGACAGTGTTCATAGAGAGACGTTCCAAGCAAGCTATGACATGTACTGGAATCGCTCATGGGGGGACGATGACTTGACAGCCGTCGACCTCCGCTGGCTGGCACTACTTTTTATGGTGCTTGCATTCGCCGAGTTGCTAGACTGCCCAATGAACGCCACAACAGAGGTACAGCGCCGAAGCGAGGAGACTTCTGTCCAATTCTTCTGGGCGTCTCGTAAGGCCATCGTACTAGCACCGACAATCTCTGGAGAAAGCCCCGACCTAGTCCGGGCAGGCATCTTGGTCAGCCGCTATCTGCTCTACTTTGGCCGCAAGACAGAAAGCTGGCTTACGTCGAGCTTTGCCATCAGAATGGCTCAAGCACAAGGCATGCATCTTGATGGCGAGAGCTGGGGCTTGCCACCTAAAGTGTTGGAAACAAGACGTCGTCTGTGGTGTACGCTCGCCTCACTAGATCGCTCATTTTCCTTGGCGACGGGTCGGCCATATACAGTCAACAACAAGCATTGCATGCTGATGAAAATACGTAACATTTGGCTCGACGACAGGTCGAACGATGATGCTGCCATTGCATCAGAACAGCCGATCAGCGACCCAAGTCCGACCATATATCATCGCTACCAGCAACAAATGTCTGTCATTCTTGGTGACATACAAGATGATTGCTTTGGCATAGCTCCAACGACTACTTCATACGTCACGTATGAAAGGGTGCTCGATCTCGACAAAGTGCTTATAGCATGGGCTGGTGACTTGCCTACTTACTTTCGCCTCATCAACCCAGACACATCTATGGACTATGATCGTCCCTTTCTCCCCTGGCAGCGAATGTACCTGCATTCTTCTTACCACTTTGCACGAATCACACTGCATCGCACCTATGTCCTTCTGGAATCTCTTACGGACCGCTTTGAGTTCTCACGGCATGCATGCATATCTTCAGCACGCGCCGATCTTCGTATGAAGCTGAACTTCCGACCAACCAGTATGGCAGAACGACTAAAAGCTGGTATCGGTATGCACAGCCTGTTCAATAGCGCTCTCATACTGGGCATCGTCGCAGTCAAAGAACCTTTCGCATATCAGACAAGGGCCGTACTTGAGGATCTGCAAGCATTCTGCGAAAAGCAGCGCAACGACATGTGGGTGAACGAGTTTTCGCTTGCCGAGATCAAGGTCGTCGAGCTTTGCATCGCCAGTTCGAGACGGGCAATTCGTGATGGCAAGAATCAATGGGAGAGTCGGCGAGAAGGAGCATCTATGCGAGAAAAAGGCACCGACACATCAGCAACCATTCCATCGGCTCTACACCATGAATGCGATCATTCCGATCGATCGGTGAACGACGATGCGCCGATGAGCACAGTCGTAGATCAAAGTCTGACCAGCGATCACGAAAGCTGGCTGGACAACTGGTTTGGCCCAATGCGGAACTTCCCAGATCCAATAGACTTCCAATTTTGGGAAGATCTTGTCGGATCCTTAGAGTCGACTTGAGGAAGAACAATGGCGGGAATGCGCATCTGTACGCCATTGATGAAACTACATGAAAAGACCTGGCCAGCTCACTGTGTTGAAGTCCAGGAGAGTGTGCCCGAAACAGCATACTCCATGCCAACACGAAGCGCGGTTTCGCGCAAAATGACTTGTCCATTACCATATCCGATCTTTCGCGCAGAAAAGAATCTGTCCAAGCCAGAAGATCGGTGTGCGCTACCAGAGACGCTGCAAGCTCCCGGTCTGACATGTAGTGCATCAAACTACCGCTGTATGCATTTCGACACGCTGGTCCAGTCGCACGGCACAAGCCTGCCATCCTGCAACAAGGGTTGATGCTTGTCGCTTACGTTCCCCGCTGCACGTCTGAAGTGGCTTGGGACCCTGCATCCAACGTGCTGCACGACGTGCAGTGCAACGTCGGTTGGGCAGATGCTTGACTAGCTGTCTCATGCATACAGGCATCGACAAAGATGACGGCAACGGCGGCTACGCAGCTCGACAACGTGATCTCGAACCCACCCTCAGATCGGCGGCATTGTTTCCACGTCATTGCATCATGGCCTAGGCCCAGATGCCCAGACTCCTGTAGTGCAGCTGATGCATGAGAGGAGGATCTGAGATGGCAGTCATTCGTTGTAGCTAGCCAACCATTCAAGATGACAGTCACTCACATCCCAAGCTGACATGCTGGCTTTCTAAGCAGCCGTGGATGGGCGTTGATATATATCCTGTGGAATTGAATGTACATGCAAGCTCAGATCATCACCTCGTCGCAATGTCTGTAAGCAAATGCTGCACTACCGGATTTGAATGGGACGGCGAGCCTAGCGGCCGCATCATACCATTCCCGACGTCCTCCAACCAAGCCTACGTGACAGGTTCCTCATCTTCGGTCGCCATTCTCTTCATCTGTGACCTCTTCGGATGGGAGTTTCGCAACAACAGGCTGCTCGCTGACCATCTGGCGCGCATGGTCGGAGCTACGGTCTATGTGCCGGACTTGCAAGTCTCACCGTATAATAAAGACACACTGAAGACGTGCGACTAACGAGGAAAATTGTGTACAGCTTCAACAACGACCCTCTGCCAACTGACATACTCACTAGCCGCGAGCCTCCATGGCCCGAGCTGAACCTCGACGCATATCTCTCTACCAATTCTCGCGACGCTCGCTCGCCCGAGATTCTTGCTTGCGCTCGCCACCTCAGGACTCAGTATACAAAGCTCGGCGCAATCGGCTACTGCTACGGCGGTTGGGCTGGCTTCTATCTTGCTTCAGATAAACTCAACCCCAACAACGACTCTCAGCCTCTGCTGGACTGCCTCACGATTGGCCATCCATCGCTGCTGGTCGAAGCGGACATTGACGCTATCTCTTCGCGAGTGCCAATACAGGTACTTGCTCCTGAGATTGACGCCATGTATACTCCACACCTGAAAGCGAAGACGTTCAAGGTATTGCAGGAAAACGCGGTTCCGTTCGATTATAGGCACTTTCCGGGTGTCGAGCATGCTTGTTTCGTGAGGGGGAACCCGCAGAAGGCCGGTGAGCGAGATGCGATGGATCGTGGTCTTGGTGCTGCTGTTGGCTGGATGAGGGAATGGTTGGCAGTTGACTCTTCTTAGACGTTTCGCACTGATTTGTCCATAGCTCAGCAAATGATCACATGATCATGAGTCTTGCCTGCTACGTCATTGCTTGAGGTACCTACATCCTCCTCACACTTGGTTGTGTATTCGAATATTCGGAGCCAAAGCCATTTCAGAAACTCTGCGTGAAAGTTTGTCTACCGCTCGCAGAAGACCTGTACGCCCATGTGCGTCAGTGATGGCAGTCACAGGTGCAGAGCCAATACCAGCCGATCTGATTGAGAAGTGGTGAGTATGTCCAAACCACCTGCAGACACAATCTCACACCTGATGTTGTAGGGCCGAGCATATCAAGCCCCGACAACAAGCTTCATTCCGGCAAGCATTTGCAAACGCCAATACGCAAAGTATCAACGATACTCCGCGGCCATATTTCGCCACATGGACTACCAGTCTCGTGGGCTCTGACCTTGACATCCTGCGATCGATCTGCAGAGATGAACGCCTTCGAACCCTGGTAAAAACGCTCATCATCGAAGATGACAGTGAGACTGTAGACCCCTACGTGGCATCGGAGCTGCCTACTGGGAACTTTCCGTACCACATTTGGCCAAGAGATGAGCAAGGCGTCGTCGTTGCCAGTGAGATTGGAGTCGCAGATCTCGGCTGGGCACTTGGCGAAGGTCTGTTGCGGCTAAGATTGATCAAGATTCGAGATTACCAAATCTGCGAATCAAATTTCTCTTTGTGTGCCGAAATGGTCCAGACCAAAAGACTGTTCTGCGAGACACCGCCGACAGCGGCAGAGCCTGTACCACTGGCTGCATTTGCAAGAGAAATTATTCAGACTATAGGCGTAGGAGTCGATTGTCTCACCATCAAGCACGTTATTAGCTCGGACCACGGCCAAAATTCTGTCATCAACTCTGCCAAATTCCAAGAGGCTCATCCAGGAGGCGCCTCAGTGGGCAGTCCAGCAATCAAGGAGGCAGTCTTCGAATTTCCTCCCAACCCAATTGCGAAGAGCGACTCGCCGTTTTCTGTGCTCACATCCGCCCAGATGATTCTCGGCGAGGAAGCAAGAACGTACTGGCTGGAAGAAGTGTTCTACAAAGCTCCAATGCTCAAGTCCCTCATCCTCAATCTGTCGGTCAAGGACATGCAAGACCATGCGAACCTTGACCCGGCATTGGTCGTGCCTCGCCTGTCAGAATTTTCATTCACGGGCACAGCGTCGACGGAACTTTTGCAGACCATGCTATCTTCTTCCAAAGAAACCCTGACGCGTGTGTCCTTTCGTCAAGTCACACTCTGCCGGGGATCGACTTGGCCCGAACTACTGTCATTTCTCGCAAGCAACTGTCCAGCATTGACATCGTTCGCTCTTGGCATCGTGCGTGAAGGATCAGGAGGCAGTCCAGCGGTCGATTTCCGAGAAGTTCGATGTGAGAATCTACCTGAAGAATACCGGGCCGGACTACACTTAGATTCGAGAGGACCTAATCTCAATAAGAGGACTACGCGAGTTCGTTACGATGGAAACCACGCTCGAGAGATTTTGCGGATCCTTGCTAGGTATGGCTATGTCCCTGAGAGCACTGAGTCGGGAAGGAGACGAGCGAACTCCTAAGGGAAGTTTGACAGATACGAACGCGGATGTGCGGCACGCCTTCAATGCCGCCTGTTGAACGAAGCAGAAAGTCTACGGCCGCCGAGTGTCTGTCACGGCGATGAAGAACTCAGCAAGAACGCAGATGATCGTGTTAGTCAGACATTATGCTTACATTGGAGATTATACATTACACCTCACTACTACATCATTCTCGACGTCACACCTCTCGCCACCAAATGACTGTTGAGAAGCGAATTTGTCTCCTCGCATTGTGGTTGATGGGGCCCTCATGGCAGATTCAAGGATTCGAAAGTGTCGAACTCTTTTGTATGTCGCTCCCAGTCCTGCGCAGATCGTCTAGCCTTGAGCTTTTCGCAGATTTCTCTGATACCTTTTCTGACGCGGGCTTGTCTCGTGGTGGTAAGCGAGCGGCGGTAGCAGGGCTTGCATCTGGGTCCGGCCTCTCCGTAGCCGGTGTTGTTGGGGCCGACGTTCGCACAGGAGTGCCAGTATCGCCACTAGAGCCATTCAATGCGGGTAATGCAGGCAATGTGAGAATGGCTGCAGCTTGATCTGGGGCGCTCTGAGGGATATCTTGCTTGGGTGCGGATGGTTCGGTGGATGATGGTGGTTCTGCTGGTGCTGCGACGGGTGCAGGTGTCTCTTTAGCAGGTTCCTGGGACTCAGCAGGCTTAGGCGTGGCGGTGGGCGTAGGTGCCTTGGTTGCTGGGCTTTCGTCTGCTTCTATGGCAACTGGTAACTGGGTCACGGGTGCTTCAGCTGGCGGAGCGACAGGCTGAGCCGCCACTGGAGCCAATGCAGGCTGTCCGGGTCGAGCTCGCAGCGCTGCATTGTGGTACTCGCCTGGCCCGCCTGCAGCGTAAAGGTCAGGGTCGTTTGTGGTGTTGGCCTTGACAGCACGGTCATACAGACGAGTCAGCCTAGCAACTTCGCTGCGCACGGTAACCTGCTCATCGGTGTCGATGGCATCGTAGCCGTGCATGCCTGTCGAAATACCAAGCCACATGACTGCCGAAGATTCAATCTCGTCCACTACACGATCCAAGTCATCGCGGAACATTCGAGCTCGCAACGGCTGACCTCGAGATTTGAGGAAGGCGATCACGCCAGCGATGATCGTGTTCAGTGCTCCAAAGACGGTAATCAGTACTCTGCTGCTGTCGCTGGCGCCAAGACCCGTCAGAGCAGCTCCGAGAACGACTTGAGAAAGCAGTAAGCCATTTGTCAGAGTTGCTGTCAGTGCATAGGTGTAGGACTGGTTGCGACGACGCTGCAAGGCGCGAGCGTACAAAGATTGTGGATGCGGAATGTGTTGTTGGTCCGGGGGAAGGTTGTAAGGTGTGACACCGACCAGGTTGCAAAACTGGGTGTGGTGATCCACGCCATTATCGGTGTGACCTGTTGGTTGCGGCTGATATCGCAACAATGGCGACCGCTCATCTGCCGTGTCGGAGTACGACCTTTCTCCTCGCATCGTCGGCGACGTTCACCTCAAGTCTATGCCGATCGTCGGGTCTTGATAATGCCGAATTAGGAAAACTCACAGCAAAGCCTTTAAAATGACCGGAATACCATGAGTATTATTGTGTACTAGAAAGGTTAAAGGAAAGCATAAACGGGAAAATGGGAGATGTAGCAAGGAGAATTAACCTTTGATCCAGGCCATTTAGTGGCGCAACTCGGGGCCCGTTTCCGAAGCGAGGGCTAAAAGCGCATGGCCAGTGCACCCTCGCCCTGTTCCTGTCACTATCTTCACCACGACATGAAGACATGATCAGCACACTTTTTGATTCAGTACAAGGTTGGACGAGTCTGCTGCCCTACAAAAGGCCAACACGCGCACGGAATATCAAATTCTCTGCAAACAAGTCCAACTCGGCAAGCATTTGCATCGACCGCGCGCATGAAACTCTGCTCACCGCCCGTTTCTTCGGTAAAGATAAGAATCATACCTGCCCTATATGCTTCGCATGGACGTGCCAGAACTTGTCCTCGTTGAAGGAAGGCGGTGCATGGGTCATTGTCAGATCAAGTCGTTTTCCCACGTCCCATCTCACTTTTTGTTCGGCCCAAGTTTGCGCTTCCTCGGCAACCTTCTTGTATTGATCAATTACTGCTTCGCTGACTCGCTTGTAACGACGCGCTTGAGGTTCGTCGGCTTTGTGGCTCTTCTCGATCGCTAGTTTTGCCACTTTCTGGCAGTCCCCGAGCTCAAAGTCGAGTGTCTCGAATAAGTGCTGAAGGTCCGGAACGCCTTTGCTGGGATCAAGAGCTGAGAAACCTTCGATGGCACTTTCGACAGTTTTTCCGCTGATGCCGAAGCGCTGGAGCGCGCTCTTGACTTTCTTATGCCTATCTGGTCTTACAGGCAAATTCACGTAGCGATCCTCCAATAAAGCCAGCACCAGTTCCGGCAAGCTCAGAGTGTAGTCGACTCGAACGGGCTTATGCGAAGTCTTTGAGCGGTCTTCAAGTGCATGCAAGGCAAAGACCTTGTCCCTCTTGTCGTGACAGAAACTGTGCTTGAAGATGCCCACGAGGGAAAATATGTCATCGTACTGGCCTTCCCACTCGTCCATGATCACATGTCCGGGAGCCTTTTGGAATTCTTTGTGTGGGACAGGCACGAATCTACTCTGCCAGGAGAGGTATGCGTCGAGAAGTTCATGGGGGTCGTTGAGGTCTTTTTTGCTTAGCAAGCCGCCACCAGAGACGCCGTCAAATGTAGCGTACATCCCCATTTCGCTGAATCGTGCCGTGATCAGATCCGTCCATGCCATGGAATCAGGACCAACATGGACAATTATTTTCTTAGCAAGTCGCAGCTCCTGTATGATCCAGGTACGTCGCCAGTATGACCGTTGCCAAAAGTGAACCCACTGCCATGCGCGCTGCGTCCCAGCCTCTTCTTTCACGGCCTTCTGAGCCTTCCTCCGGTCGCCAGGTGCGAGGGTTTGTTTCCAAGATTTGCGAGAGCTCTCTGGTTCCGTTGACTGATCCCATTGATGGAATAATCGCTCGCTTTCGTTGGCGTGCTCGCCCAGCCAGACCAGAACAGCGGTGGCAGACCCAAAAATTTGGCCTATGATCTGCACCTGCTGGGACTTCTCTACGAGATCGGTCTGGGTGATGCAAAGGTAGTCGCACCATAGAGTACGAGGCTCCCTTGGTGACCGGAGTCGCAACAGGCCTTCGTACAAGTGCTTCCTGACCTCGACCGAGACATTGTCGACTGTTATCAATTTCTCGTCTTCCTCAGGGCCCCAGGTGTACGAAATGGCTTCATATGGTGTGTGGGCTTGAGCCAAGTCGACTACTTCCAGTGAGGCTGAAATTGGTTCCGTTGACACGCCTGGGTTCAGGGTGAGTATTCGTGTGGCGGTCTTGCTGGGTAGCTTGGCTTTTGCGGCCATCATTGAACAGGCCACTTCCTTGGGACCTATTAAGTATGCACGCCTCTGCGATATTCACTAGAGTGTGAAAGGCATTTTGTCCTTACGGCTTTGCTGATACGCACGGAACATGCAGCGTCTGCAACAGCTCAGCCCTGGGCGCGAAGAGCAAGGGTGTGCATATTCATGGAAGCTTCCAACATCACTGATGCCCCTAGGATCACACTCGATATGCAGAAAGCTCTTCTCTCAAAGTCTTGCTTACCTTGAGGCTCGCCGACGCGTTCACCTACCTTGTGTGAGCATTGCGCTCCTGAAGCCTACTGACGCCCAGCTTCTCTTGAAGCACCTCCTTCGAGATAGCATCTGGCTTTTCCATGTGGGCATCTCAGCGATTTAATCATGCAAATTGCAGCGTAATTAAAAAGTGTAGTGTCGGGTATGGACATAGTCGAACTGTCTCAGCAAGCAGCTGAACTCAACCTCGGCGCCGCGGCAAAGTCAACAAGAATCCCCGCCCTCCAGCTCTCTCGCGCGTACAACACCCAAGGCCATTGACGACATTGCCCGGTTACCCTGGTTCAGCATGTATTTGTCACCAGCAAGACTGCTTGGAACTTCCCTCTACACGTATCCGTAGGTACAACATCATCTCCTTTTCTTCCCCTCAAACCCAGAACCCAGCCCATCAGCAAGCAGCAATCCCATCATGTCCACGCAGCAACCTCTCGTCCTCTTCTCCTACGCTTCCTCGCCATATGGCCAGAAGATCCACCTCCTCCTCACTGCCGCCGGAATTCCCTACTCTGAGCTCCCCCAACCCGCCGTCCTCCCGCGACCCGACCTTGAAGCGCTGGGCGTGACCTACCGGCGCATCCCTGTCCTCGCCGTCGGTCGCGATGTCTACGCCGATTCCTCTGCCATCATTGACGTGATCCTCAACCAGCTGGGTGGAAAGAGCAAGATTGCCACAAGCAAAGCAGACAAGGCATTCGAGACATGGGGCAACGACACGTTCAAGTCCATCATGCCGCTTTTACCTGCTCAGGCTGTCAATGATGCGAAGTTCGCCAAAGACCGCGAAACTATCTTCCCGATCATCGCGAAGCCTGAGCTCTTGAAGAGCTTGCAGCCAACTGCGCTGGCAGACCTGAAGAGTAGGATGACAACGATTGAGGAAGTGTTCCTTGCGGATGGGCCGTATATTGGTGGTGACAAGATCAGTGTGGCTGATGTTCATGTCATTTGGGTTATTCGCTGGGTCTTGCTAGGTAGGCATTGCTATTGGGTACATGGAAGTCACAACAAGAGCTCGACATTGACATGCGCATAGGATTGGGCGCTGCGAAGCGATTCCCTGGACTCGACAAGTCCGTCTTCCCTAAAGTGTGGAACTTGATCGCATCTTTGCCCAAACCCAAGCACAAGACACTTGACAAGGACACTGCGATCAAGGCTATCAAGAGTGCACAACTGTCGAGTACGAATGTCAAGGTTCTGCAGAACGAGCCGACAGGCATTGCGCAAGACGCCGCAGTAATTGTTGAGAGCGCAGAGTATGCTGCTTCACCACCATACCGCAATGATGTACAAAAGGCTGACCACTACCACACAGCACAAAGCCAGGCGCACACCCTCAAAAGGGCAAGCTCATCGGCACGACGGCACAAGGGATTGTTCTCGGTCTCGAATCAGGTGTGCAGCTGCATTTCCCGAGACAAGGCTATATCTTGCGTGAGGCCAGCGGCTCGAAATTATAGGAGAGTACTATACCGGAACGTATGGCACGAGGAACGAAAGCAAGTGCCTGAATGACGCGCACCCGCCCCGCCCATGGGTTCAAGGGGACTGTTAGACTCGCACACCCGATCGCAACAATCACTTGAACGCGATCCAGCCGCCGGTGGAGCTGTCTCCGCATCACAATGAATCGCAGTGGATTTCCTCTCCACTTGCACCAACGCCAGTCTGAAGTCATACAGGGTCTTCTTGAAGACACTTCCTCCACTGCTTGTCGCAAAACTTCACGAGGGTCGTCATGTGAGCATACATGCGCTGTCACAACATGTAATACCCCTTGCCCGTTCTCTGACGAGTATCGAATCACGAAGCGCATCACTTACTGCTCAGCGCATTGTAGGAAGGATCGAATACTAGGTATAAGTCGTTATCTTCCTCACCATTGCATCCTCTTCTATGTCCGAACTGAGACTTTGCCGTGCATTGCAAGCCATTGAACAATCAAAAAGACGCCCAAGATGAAGACCGAAGACCTGGCTTCGTTGCTCGCCGATCGCATCCAGAATCACCATGCCCGACAAAAACAAAACCACCGCACCCTCATCGCCCTCGCCGGCGGCCCCGGCAGCGGCAAAACCTTCATCGCCTCCTCCATTGCCGATGCCGTCACGAAGCGCGGCCTCAAAGCCCAAGCCGTTTCGATCGAAGGCTTCGTGAAACCCTCTCACGTTTTGACCGAAGAGCAGAAACAGCACAAAGGCGCCATCGATACTTTTGACGGCGAAGCGGTCGTCGACTTCTTCAGAAAGCTCCGCGAACTGGGACCAGGCCACGAACTCAGCTGCCCAGGCGTGGACGAAGATGATAAGTTCGAACCTATTCCTAATGGCGAGAAAGTTCACGCCGACTCTGAAGTCGTCATTTTCGAAGGAATTTTCATGCTTGCGGATCAAGAGCCTTGGACTCAGATCCGCGCTCCACTAGTCGATGAAAGGTGGTTCGTTGATGTCAAGCCTAATCTTGTGACACGCCGTGTGGCGGAGAGGAGGCTGAGTAAAGGTAAAGCGAGCAGTTTGGAGGAGAGTTTGAGGACGTATGATAAGAGTGACAGTCAGAACACGAGGTGGATTGCGGAGCATGTTGTTGATGTGGATCTGACTATTCATTCTGATGAGGAGGTTTGGATTGCTTGGCCAGATGGGAGGGTGGAGAGGTAGAGCGACGAGTGAGGTTTCGGGTTATGATTATCATTGTCTGAGCATATCTCTTGTTGGCATCCTGCGGTAGAGGCTTTCTCACACAGCATCGTCATTTCATTGTATCCTACAGCCGTCGCCTCGTGTTGTCGCATCCAGCCCACGGCGTTGAGTTACCCCGGCTTACGCCTTGGCCTACACGTCAGTGAAGGATTGACATGCATTGGTCTAGACGTCAGGGCATATGTTCGTGCATACATCCAGCCGTTTTACGGGCTTCCAACATCGTACAGCGGAGAAGCGGCCACCTAGCCGCCTTGTCTTGCTAAACGGGACCTACCTCGCTAAGATTCTACGGATGAAGAAAGTAGGCGGAAGCGAAATGTCGTCTGGCTTGCAGGCGAAGGAAAGATGCACACTCGAGAGTTTCATGCATGAATGCGGTCAAAGTTGACCGTAGGATGATAGGCAAGCGTCAACAGCGTCTTGTATTTGTCACGGGCCTGCATCAATGTTGCATCCACTGGAAGCTTGTGACACACACGGGATCTTGTATTTACTTGTCATCACTAAAACGAGCACTCGCAGTTGCACTGTAACAATACGGGCCTCCAGCACTGCCACATCGTGGAATCCAATGGAGATAGTAGGTCCCTAGTGCTTTGCCTTGCGGATTTCTGCTTTTGGGTTTGTAAAGTCTTCTGATTCGTCTTGCAGCGGGTGTTAAGGTCAGACATTCGTGAACCGTCTTCAGATCATCCCTTCACGGATCAAGTTCATATCATAGCAAAGGATGCCTTGGCGAGCCCAAAAGATAAACGTGGATCTAGTCTGCTTCTTATTTCGTTGGTGAGAGGACCCGACAGTGCTAGGGGACTTGGAGGGTTTGGCAACCTAGACTATGAGCAAATCTGATTCACCTTCGTCACTGGTGAGAAGCGAGTAATGCCGCTGACAGAGCTTCAGGTATCCTTGTAGAGAAGAGGGACAGCTATGGTCATTGTCCTTCAAGGAACTCGCCCTCCGTGTCAAACATGGCTAGAGAAGACATCCGAGGAGGATTCGAAGGATCTGGTGTCGAGCTCTCCAATTCTTCCGAAGCCTATAATAGCGCCACCAACAACATAGGCAGCTTGCAACATGCGATCATGGATTCTGTTTGGCGACAAGAGTTCAGCCTGATGTACAAGCTGCACAAGACGTCTACAACGGAGGAAACTTTATAAGAGAAGCTGGTCTTACCTCTCGCCATCATCTTTCTTCCAAACATCCCCAGCAAGAGACAAGACTTCCATCATACCAACACCCCAACAGCTTCCATCATGCATTTCACGGTCCTTGCCACAACACTGTTCGCAGCATTCGCCTTCGCAGGCCCGATCGCTATTCCTGACGCCAAAGCAGCCGCGAATGTCGAGGTGAGCACTTTGACGAGACCCACGCAAGCTTGACAGCATGATGACAAAGATCCATCAGAATGCCATCCGCGAGGCGGACCCTATCCTCAACGAGCGCGCCAAATTGGCGTGCCCTCCTGCCTCATGCGGCATAGCGACAAGATGCCCAAGTGGGTGTACCGGATGCTTGATCAACCCGCAGTTTGGAGGTGGTACTTGCTACTAGGAGAAGGACGTTTATCTGGCTTGAGAAGTGGGAGGACTCGAATGATAGGTTCGATTTGGCTGGATTGATGGAAGGCGACGTGGTCGTTGTTTGTGGCATCGTTCGGCAGCGTCCAAATCATCGAGTTACATTTTTGTGAGCCCTGTGACTTGTTGTACACGTCGTTTGGTCCGAACCTTGTGGATGAAGAACGATCAATCGATCCTTGGCAGCTCAGATCAAGACCAGAACGACGTTCAGAGCTGGCAATGGCCTTGACATCTACTCATTGGGTTCAATCGCCTTTTGCCTCCAATAGCGACTCGAGTCGCGCTTGCTTCCAACTGCTCCCAATCATATATTTCAGGTGATGGTGTTGAAGTCTCTCACAGCGTGTTCTTGCTCTTGAGCTCTTTGGGAAAGTCCGACAGTTGGCCTTTGGCGGTCAAAGCTGCCCGATTACCTCTGACCACATATGAAAGACATTAGTCGCTGACACCTTGTTGCTTACAGCCGTATGCCGTCGGTGATCTATCATTTCATGTTGTTAGGGCGTCAGAAGACTGAAGCCATGCGTGTGCGCGTAGGGTAGTTAGGGTTAGTGCACTACAGACGGTACATGTCGCTGGTACCTGTTGTCGATGAATTTATTTTTTCGGCGGACCCGGAGGATAATACCGAGGTACGGCATAGCATAGGAGGTAGCGGTCTGAAGACTGTCGTAAACAAACATAGAGGGATGAGGGTGGCAAGTAGTGGTGGCGAGCTAGTCCGGGAAGTTCTTTTCGTGCAAAGCGCCAACGCAGGAACACGAAAGCTTACATGTACGGGATTCCCCAGACGTTCTCTTCGACACAGACCAGTCTTTCCGCGCCACCTGCTCTCACTAGGCCTCCAGCTCTGCATGGTCTATCCCGATCAAGTCTGATCATGTGTACGCCTCGCTATGCCATGTAGACCGACATCGAAGACCGGACCACGTAGAGTCCCATCCTCATGGTCGGGTTAACCATTTAGAAGGCGGGTTGCCCATTGAGGTAACCAGTGGCCAGGCAACACGTGTGCCTCTGATCACGACCGAGACAGCGGTGTGATCATGATAGCGCGTGCATACCGACCGCCGCCACGCCAAACAACAATGGCTGGAGTAGTTCCAGGCCCAAGCTGCGCAAGTAACCCGCATCGACATCGGCAACCCCACGGGCCTCGCAGCAGATCCGGAGGACACTAGCAAGATGCTGGGGGAGGAAAACTTATTTTGCACAGGAAATGAATGCAAAGGAAGAGGTTGGAGACGCCGGCGTCCTCAACAACACTGCGTGGCAGCAGCGCAAAGACTGTGCTGGACCGCGTGGAATGCCTGAGTTTGAGCGAAACTTCTGCTTCAGCCGGGCCTTGTCTAGCCCTACCGGCTCGGGTTTCGATCCTGGAGCGGATCTCGTCTCCTTCGCTCTGGAAAGTCCCTTCAAACACCGAGACCCTGATGTGCCTGGTGAGTTCTGCAAGATCACGTGAGCCAATGTCGGCCAATCGGACTTTGAAGTCGCGAAGTCTATCGTCCAGAATAGATAAGATCAGGGTGAGGCTGAAAGTTCTGCAACGCGAAGGAAGCTTGAGCGAACTGCTCGTGTCTGTGGCGATCGAACGAGATGCAGTTCACGGGGAGATAGTGGTTTGCTGCCTGCAAAGCGAGGTGGTCTTGGTACCCGTGCCCAGAACAGTCGAACACAGCCATGTCGGCACTCTGTAAAGCAGTACCCGACTGGTCTGACCGCCCACCATGACCGGCAAGTAGGCCGGTCTCTAGTCTCTCAACACCTGGACCCACCTCTCCGAAAAAAATAGCACCAACGGCCCACCCTGATGTCAGGTATGGTGGCCCGCATTGCGTCACGTCTACATAGGCCAGAGTAGATAACGACGCTGTGTTTTCGAGGGGCGGTCAACCACCACGTGTTTCCTCTTTCCTTCCTCCCACCTTTGCTACTCATATACCCACACATACATACCTCTTTTACGACTTCGACGAATCTTCCATACTTTACGACCTTCCTCAACGACTTCACCATGCCGCACAGCACCGGCTCCGGCTCTCTGAAGCTGACCAGCAAGAACATCCCTGAAATCACAAAGAACAATGTCACAGCATTCGACTATGATCGCGACAGCGTCAAGCACGGCATTGTCCACGTCGGCGTTGGTGGATTCCACCGCTCCCACTTGGCTGTCTACGTCGAGCGCTGCCTTTCCCAGTTCAAGGCGACCGATTGGTCGATCTGCGGTGTCGGAATGACCAAGTGGGACTCCGCCATGCGTGACGTCCTCGCAGCCCAGGACAACCTCTACACATGCCTTGAGCGTGGCGCCGAGGGCAACCGCGCACACGTCGTTGGCAGCATCACTGAATACATCTTCGCTCCTGAGAACAGCGAGAAGGTCATCGCCAAGATGGCTCACCCCGACACCAAGATCGTCTCCATGACCATCACCGAGTCTGGCTACTTCTACAATGAAAACACACACGAGCTCCAGGCCGACCACCCTGACCTCGCCTCTGACCTCAAGGGCGAGGCTCCTCCCAACACCTTCTTCGGCTACGTTTATGAGGCTCTTGTCCGTCGCCACGCCGCCGGTCTCAAGCCTTTCACTGTTCTGTCCTGCGACAACATGCAGAAGAACGGCAGCATCAGCCGTGCCATGTGCATTTCCTTCGCCAAGCTGAAGGACCCCAAGATCGCCGAATGGATCGAGAAGGAGGGCGCTTTCCCCAACAGCATGGTCGACCGTATCACCCCTCGCACCAGCGACGGCGACAAGAAGGTCCTCGTCGAGCAGTTCGGTCTCGAGGACGCCTGGCCCGTGGTCGCCGAGCCCTTCATGCAGTGGGTGCTCGAGGATAAGTTTTGCAACGGCCGCCCTCCCTTCGAGAAGGTCGGTGTGCAGGTCGTCCCCAATGTCCACGAAGTTGAGCAGTTCGAGATGCACAAGCTCCGTCTCCTCAACGCCTCGCACTCCGCCATTGCCTACCTCGCCTTCCTCGCCGGCTACAAGCACGTCGACGAGGTCCTCGCCAACCCCACTTGGAACAAGTTCATCTCCAAGATGATGCACGACGAGGTCAAGCCTCTGCTACCCGCCATCCCCGGCGTTGACCTCAACCAGTACTGCGAGACCCTCATGGCCCGCTTCTGTAACCCCACCCTCAAAGATGAAATCGCCCGTCTCTGCATCGGCGGCTCCGGCAAGCTGCCCCAGTTCATCATGCCCTCCATCGCCGAGCACATCATGGCCCACAACCCCACCCCCCGCCGCCTGGTGCTCGTCGTCGCCGCCTGGTTCCGCTACCTCTCTGGCTTCGCCGAGGACGGCTCCGAGTACACTATCAAGGAGACCGACGAGATCGACATCAAGAACTTGCAGGCCAAGGCCCGCGACGGCGGCCACTTGCCCAACAATCTCATGAGCATCCGCAACTTGTTCGGTGACGACTTGCGTGACGACAAGCCTTACATGGACGAGCTCACCAAGGCTCTCAAGAGCTTGTACACCAACGGCGCCAAGGCTACCATTGCCGATTACGCTTAAGCTTTGCGAATAAGAGATGGAAACATACAAGGCAACTGCGGTTGCCCTGAATGCATGAAAAAGCGATCTTTGACGAGCGGATAATTGCATGAGCGCGGTGTTCTGGGCGTATTTTGTTGATGCTGATGTTGCTGTATGATGTTGGATAAGTAATGTTGTTGGGATACTACACAAGGCATAGAAATATATTTCGATAGATTATCGCATGAAAGAACGCCTGGACAAGGCTGCTATTGAGACCACATTACCAATTGCCAAAAGTATGCTGTCGTAACGTGATGCAACGCTCCTCGTGATGATGGAGACCGTGATGATAGAGAAGAGATTGATGATGATAGAGAAGAGATTGATGATGAATAAGAGATAAGTTGCCATCATGCCGATGCTTATCGTGGTCTCATGACCACATCGAGATCATTGTGTTACCACTAATGTCATGAAGGACGTGATTGATCTTATCGCATTGCCTCGAGCACACACGCCGTACTCGCTAACTTCTAACAAATCCATTGTTGCTGCGGCAGAGTGTGTCATGTTCGCGCTGCGCGCTTGGCCACGGAGTCTCATTGCCCTCGCCCACCGCAGTACTTCATGGCTTGTAGCACCGAGGCAGCAGCACCACTTCAATAGTGTCTTTTATGATTAAGAAACCATCATGCAGTCGCATCAGATCTCTCACACATGATATCTACTCAGTGCAGCAAAAGTGGAAGAATCAACACATTGTCCTTCAACGATAAGGCGAAGAGTATGGCGTGCTTGGCTCTCCCTCCACATCGCTAGGGCATCAAGCGAAGCAATTGCGCGATAGTACAATATCACCTTCGCTGTGGGGCTTGACGTGCTTGACATGTTTGAAGAGCCTTGATCGTTGGGACCGTATGTGAAGTTCGGAAGAAGTATATAATTGACTATTGCGGCGCAGCAATGCTTCCGGTAAAGGCAGGTCCTAAGCTTGGTACACATTCGTTTTTGGGTACATCATGATTCTCCCTGATCGATTGTCGACGATATATCGTTCTTCTCTATTTCAGATCGTGATTGTTGGGTTGGTCGCTTTCTGCGAACCGGGCATTTGGACTGCGCTCAACAATCTCGGGGCTGGAGGAAATGCTAAGGTGAGTGCTTGTTATGCTGTTTGGGCCTATTGTCCTTCGCAACAACGCTGACTCTGTATCACACAGCCATTCCTCAACAATGCCGCCAACGCACTTACGTACGGTCTAATGTCGATCGGCTGCTTCATCGCAGGCGGCGTCAGCAACAAGCTCACAGCAAAGTGGACGCTGTTCATCGGCGCTGCTTTCTATACTCCTTATGCGGCCGGCCTGTACTGCAATAATAGATATGGCAACGAATGGTTCTTGCTCTTGGGAGCTGCCCTTTGCGGTATTGGTGCTTCATTGCTGTGGGCAAGTGAGGCTGCTATTGCCGTTGGATATCCTGAGGCGGAGAAGAGAGGAAGGTAGGTTATGAAGAGCATTTGGATATTCTCAGGACATAAAGTTGACACCAGCCAGGTATGTCGGCATCTGGATGGGAATCCGGCAGATGGGTCCACTGGTTGGAGGCGCGATCTCGCTTGCATTGAATGTCAAGACTTCGGAGAAGGGCAAGGTCACTTACACCACCTACCTTGGTCTGGTTGCCATATCGTCTCTGGGCGCTCCGCTGGCCTTGCTGCTGTCTCAACCTCAGCAGGTCGTCCGAAGTGATGGCACGCAGATCCCTTATATTAAGAAGACGAACTTTAGCATTGAGGCTCGCGCGATCTGGAAGCAGCTGCGGAACAAGTATATGCTGCTGCTGATTCCTGTTTTCCTGGCCGGTCAGTTTGGCGTGACATATCAGGGTAACTACCTTACCAGTAAGTCCTCGCGTCGACATCTCTTCCCGTGCGCTTTGAGCAATGCTGATGCACATTTGCCAGCATACTTCACCGTCCGTTCTCGAGCACTCGCTTCCTTCCTCACAGCCATCGTGGGAGCTTCAGCCAACATTATCACCGGCCTCGTTCTGGACGTTAAGAGCTTCCCACGACCAACAAAGTCGAAAGTAGTATACGTCTTCGTCTTGACCACAGTCACCGCATCCTGGGTCTGGAACGCAGTGGTGCAAGTACGCCTCTCATCCATGTCCGAAGCACCCTCCTTCGACCTTGGCGATGGCGCGTTCTTCAATTCCGCTTTCGCCGTCTACATCTGCTTCAAGTTTTTCTACGAAGTCCTGCAGACGTACATCTACTGGCTGATGGCCGAGATCAAAGGCGCGCAGGCAGACGGTGATATCGCTCGGACAACTGGTATTTTGAGGTCCTGGGAGTCGATTGGGAGCACGATTGCGTACGCTGTTGGAGCTACGCACTGGCCGAACCAGAACCAGATGATTCTGGGATTCTCGCTCTGGGCTTTCACGGTGCCGTTTACGTTGCTTGCTGTGTTTGGAAATTGGAACGTGGATGAGGGGTTGGAGGTGAAGGCAGCAGACAGTGATGCTGAGATGCAGACTGTTGTGGAAAAGGCTCGGACGAAGGATTGATTCCATCTTTATTTAGATGTCAGTCCGCGACTGAGCATTAAGCCGATTGCGGAGAACAAGTCGGATTGAGGTCAGTCCTGAGCTGCTAGTATGCGACAAATACGTTCAAGAGCAATGATCATGTCCAATAGCGCAAAGTAGACGCCGTCAGGCGCCACATGTCGCACGAGAGGCTTGCGTCAGAGCGCGAGTGGTCGTCACTGTTGGTGTAAGCTCGTGATGTAAAGAGTGTTTGAGCACTTTTGAGCGAGTTCGAGAGGATCTTAAGGTGCAACGCCGAAGATGCATAAGAGGTGATGTCCGCTCTCGCTGCCCTGCTGTGGCTGCATCAAGTGTCAATGTGGCGACCTCAAGAGCCCTACAAATGCAAGAAGCCCTACAGCGTGAACCCTATGCCCTGGGTAGATCTCCATAAGTAGGCCTTGCTTCTCTCGACCTCACCTTCAACATCTTTCGACATCTGACTTTCTCTTCCTCGGAGAGTCTGCTAGCAACAGACTTGACCCTTGACGGCTAGACTACTGACAGAACTCCTTCGCGAACATGCTTTACATAACACGCAATTCTGGTGGCGTCTAATTTCGGAGTCTTATCCGGGCACTGGCCGAGGCGTTTGCCGGGAGCAAGGACACCGATGCCGTGAGCGAGCAGCTTTTTGGACGTTCTCGAGGTTTCGCTACTGTTACTCTCGCTACTGCGTGCTGCAGCATTGTGGATACTGGATCGCGACTACACACTCGGCTATACTACTGCCAACTGGGGAGCGGAACTTCTCAGCGGCAATAATATCTACACTGCACAACACTTGCGTATGGATTACGAAAGACTTCGAACATGTTTGTCGCTTGCCAGACTTGAAACTGCTGAGCCAATCGCCAAGGCTGGGCACGTTTTGCCTAAGCGCTCTGGGCCTCGACGCAGACTCCACGTTGTATGTGCACGGCAGCTCTCGAAAGTGGTCTTGTCCTACTTTCGATCGGCATGTATTGCAAAATGGATTACGGCCGCTCGGAGGCGTTCTGAATATATTGCTGATCTGCCGGTCGATGTCGCGTGGAAATGGATTCAGCTCTTGTAGTTATCCGCCAAGTCAAACTACCACCCGGGCACTCTCCTGATTGTGTTGATGGTATGCAGTGCTGGGCGGTCGAGAGGTAAGTATATATGCTCGTGCTGCTCGGAGGAGAGAGGAAGGCATCAGCTCACTCACATTCACTCGTTCAATCATCGCTCTGGTAGCAATTCCTTCTCTCGTTCCTTCAGATTCCGTCTCAAAGCAGCCCAACCGACCAACCAACACCAACACCGACAATGTTCCCCAAGCCTCTTTACTCTCTCGCCGCGGCGCTGCTGGCAGCGCCCATGGTCCACGGCCACTACATCTTCTCCCAGCTGCTCGTCAACGGCCAGGCTGTCGGCGGCGACTACGACTACATCCGCAAGAACACCAACACCTACATGCCGTCTTTCACCGCCGACGTCATCAACTCTGAGAACCTCCGCTGCAACGAGGGCGCTCTCAACTCCCCCGCCCAGACCATGGAGGTCAAGGCTGGTGACGAGCTCGGTGCCAAGCTCTGGTACAACGAGTTCATCGAGCACCCCGGCCCCGGCATGATCTACATGTCCAAGGCCCCTGGTGCCGTCTCTGAGTACATGGGCGACGGCGACTGGTTCAAGGTCTGGGAGAGCGGTCCCGACAACGGCCCCGCCAACGTCGACGAGAGCTGGGGCACCTGGCAGAAGGACAGCATGTCCTTCACCATCCCCACCGACCTCCCCGACGGTGAGTACCTCGTCCGCTTCGAGCACGTCGGCATCCACGAGAACCACGTCGGCAAGTCGCAGTTCTACATGGAGTGCGCCCAGGTGAGCGTCAGCGGCGGTGGCAGCGGCACTCCTGGCCCCATGGTCCAGATCCCCGGTGTCTACACTGCCGAGGACCCTGCCTTCACCTACAGCATCTGGGGCGGTTCTGACCCCGGCTACACCATGCCCGGCCCGGCCGTCTGGACCGGTGGCTCATCTGGCGGGGCTTCTTCCTCCACCGCTGCTTCCTCTTCGTCCTCATCCGCTGGCAACACCACCGCTGCTCCCTCCACCGGCAGCTCTTCCACTGGCGCTTCGACTGGCTCTTCATCTGGTTCCTCCACTGGCGCTGAGGCTCCTGCCACTGGTGGCTCCACCACCGGCCAGTGGGGCGCACCCGCCGGCAACTCTGGCGCCAGCACCGGCCAGTGGGGCGCTCCCTCTGGCGGCGAGATGTCCGCCAGCACCCCGAACCAGAACACTCAGGCCCAGCCCGCCGCTGGTGGCTGGGGCAGCTGGGGCACTGCCAGCTCTGAGGACAAGCGCGATTGCGATGTCGAGTACGTTGGCGGTGCTGCTGCCCGTGCTCGTCGTGCCGTTAAGGCTTAGATGCTCATTGTGTAGTATGAAGGGCTTTTGAGCACGATTTCCGACAAGTTTTGGCCGTTGCCTCGGTCCTCTTCTGAGCAGATGCATTGGTGGTTTCCTCTGGTTGACATTGGGGCTGGGATCGTCTGCATGGAACAATCTTACTTCTTCTGTAGCACTATACACTTTACCAATTCGGAATCTGAATAAACACGTTTGAGTGGACCGAGACTCCTTTTCATTTCGCTGTGAGATTTCGATAAGTTTGCGGTGGTATGGACAAGATTAGTTCTGTGCACGATGAGGTCTTTGCATTCATTGAATTCATGGCTATTAGACTTGGCAAAGAGCGTTACTCGTAGTGAGTGTCGCGAGACATAGCACGCCGCTTCCACTCGCAATAGACATGAAACTTACTCACGCTTCCCCAGATTCTCCATCGAGCTTGACAAACCATCCATCTTCTGTCCCTCAAGGAACTTCTGCATAGTCTGCGGCTTCACGTGTGGATACTTGTCATTGTCAAGATTGTGAGCGATAGAGCCTTGATCGCTAATGATGAAGTACTGGTAGAACCTTTTGTAGTATTGTAAGCACATCGATTAATTGAAGATAGCGTCTGACCACGCTATAGAGATACTTACATGGCAAGCCAAGCAAAAATATTGGTTGGATCCTGCTGCAGCCGACTCTGCATCGTCTCGTAAAGGTCATTGAGAGAGCCCTGGCGCTTCAAAGCAGGCTCGAAGCCGTAGACGTTCTTGAACGCCCGAGCAACGTCGGGAATGGTCTTCTTGTCGCCGAGGACTGGAAGTGTCAGCTTGAGCTTCCTCGCACACTTGAAACCAGAGGTCAGGACTGCTTGGAAATTACATTTTTGCAACCCAACAGCATTTGCGTCAAGAGCAACGGCCGCTGTATACTTCGCAGCATCTCCATAAGTCGTAAACTCCCACTCCTCCTCTCCGCTTCCCCAGTACACCAAGGCTTTCTCCTCCGGGTTCCAGACCTGGAAGTAAGCGCTCCAGAACGTCTCGATGAATGCGCCAACAAGGACGTGAACTCCCTCCACATGACTCTTGGTCCGGATGTATTCGTACACGATCTTCATCGGATCTTTAGGCGGTAGCTGGCCCAACTCAAGCTTCGTGAAGTCCAGCGTGTAGTCACTGGCAATGTAGCGAGGGACTCGAGCCTCTTCGCAAGCGTCGATGAGAGCTTTCTGGGCGTTCACCATGAAGTCGTTGTCGCCTAGGTAGGCGCAAATGACGACGTCGAGGCCTTTAACGAAATCGTTGAGAGAGGCTTTGTCGTAGGCATCACCTTCGATGATTTCGATTTGAGAGGCTTGGGTGTATTTGCTGGAGAGCTTGGAGGCGTTGCGACAGTAGCCTTTGATTTGCACGTTGGGGTTTTCGAGGAGGCTGTCGAGGACGAGGCCCGCGAATTTGCCTGTGATGCCGGCAATGCCAATGGTGGTGGGTTTGGATTGGGACATTGCGGCAATGCTTGATTGTCCGCCTGAAACAGTTCTTTATTGAGCGATGGAGTCTTTTTTTGGTGATCTTGCTGATCTACTTGATTTTGGGGTGAAAACATGTGCAATAAATATATTTTGATACACCAGTCGCTTCTCTCAGGCTACCCATGCATTATCTCCATGGACTGCGCTGACATGATCAATGGCTGTAGCTTGTTGACCGAAGCGCCGAGCATACAGCCTCATGTTGTGTATCTTTGGAGCCAAGGCAGCATGAGTTGTATCATCATTGCAGCACGGCATTATTGACCAATCGTCACTTTAATGCAGTCAGCTCGCGCGCTGCAGATCTTTGTCTGATCCGGTCATTGCTCTTTGTGTGAGATGAAACACAATCTTTGCGACGGCAGGTTCGGTCTCCGAAGTGTGTGTTGTGTATCATGCTTACAAATTCCAAAAGCCGACATATGAGATCGACTATGAACTCGCTCTGGCTGGAGGCCTACAGCATCTCTGTTCGAATGGCCAAAGCTGTACACATGTATTTAGCGAGATATGACATCGACTCTTAGAGTGCAAGCTTATGATCAACCGCAATTACTGCAAAATCGAGAGCTAAGAATGTAAGTATACCCCCAGAATTAGACCGTTGGCTGACGAGCTCGTGGATGTTTCATGACGATTGCGGGCTCACATACATTTATACCACCGACGTAGCAGCCCTTAGATCTTATCATTCATTGTGAAAGAATGGAGCACCTCTCGAGATGTCGAGAAAAGGGACCCGCCTTGTGGGCGTGGCGTTGTCCGAGCTGTAGCGCCGCTCTACTAGCTGGTAGTGATGCCGTGGAAGCTCGTGCCAGACTTCTTCTGGGATAGAGCAGGACTACTTCGCTTTTGCCCATACGGCGCCATGCACCAATAATCCGAGAAATGAAATCGTGCGATTGGTCAAGGCCGCTTGTATTTTTCCTCAGACTTTGAATGTCGGGAAAATGGCAACGCTTCGACATGTCTAGTCGCAACCACGATATCGCCGTGTGTGGCTTGCCTTCTAAGGCTGGATGTTTTCCACGGCTCAGAAAGGCATGACAGACGATGCAGCGATTACCAAGAAGACCTTGTCCAGTAAAACACTTCTTACTGCTCGCAATGATTCGTTTGCAATCGCAGCCAAAATCACAGCGGTATCGAAACTCTAACCCTTGTAAGGAAAACAGAGGACGCATCCATGTCATTATTCGGGGAGAACGATCATGCGGCTCATCGGACGCGTTCCGGGTCGCATACCTCCGATGTGAATGGGCGTCGCCAGTCACGACTTTCGTATAGCTGGACCAGTTCAGCGCAGGGAGTCTCAGCCACAGGGCTATTCTAGACGGCAACGGATCATGAGCGGACGCAGCAAGACTCTTAGCGCGGCGATTGCTCGCTTAGCGACGATCTGGAGCTCTCCAGGTTTTGGCCTGACGGAGTGCAGAGACCATGCGCGCAGATGGTGAAATGGTGCATGCGGTATGCATCTGGCATAACGTGCCACGGAGCGGGCGATGGCAGATATCTGGCTGCACTAAGGGTGGATATCTGGCGTGCGGTGGCGGCATAGAATCGATAGACTCCCAGACTATGCGGCGTTTGGTAAATTGCAGCAAGCCGGAAGCCTCCGTGGCTAACTGTGTGCAGCTAGAGCCTTCAGCCACAGCGAGTCAGGCCCTTCCAACAACACCTCCCTACTGGGCTGGTATAGCATTCTCACCACCGCGCACGCTTTCTCCCAGCTGCCTGCAGACCACGCCCACTGCCGCCAGCGCCACGCTAAGTACGCCTTGCCACCCGCTGCCATGTGTCTGGCGCGGCTCTGATGCACGAGAGTTCGGTACCTGCATGCTCTGTGCCTGGGTAGCCCGGTGTTATGATCGCTCTCGTTCGAGCCTCTGCCTGGACTTCACCCGTTTAGGGACTGCAGACTCGTGTTTGGACACGCGATATGGCTTCTCCCCTCCGTTTCCGGTCGCGTATGCTGGGCTAGAAGCGTCACTCTTGAGGCGTCCGCTGGATGTGGCTTGCTATGGAGTGACTGCCATCGCTTCGGTATGCCCGCGTGCCCGACACGTTCGTGGTTCACCGCGTGTCAACCGCTTGACTACGCCCCAATGTGTATTTTCGGCATCAATGGATCCCTTATACTTCGCTAGCCACGAGGATGGCGGATCGAGGTGGAGTGTCTATAAGACCGCCCTTTCCTCCCCTCGATCCAACGTCTCTCCAGGCACGCTCCCATCTCATCATCCACCTTTCCAGCATCGTCGCAGTCTTCTAGTGCACCATGCGCTACCACCACGTCCTCTTGCCGGCTCTGGCAGGCCTTGCCTTCGCCCAAGATCAGGCTGCCGACGCTGATACCCCGAGAGCGACTCCGGATGCCCTCCCCATCGATGATCTGCGTGACATCCCAGTCCCTACGTACACCGTGGCGACTGGCGTCAAGGAACAGGACATCCCGTATGCCACTGCCGCTGCCATCGCCGACGTCTCTTCCGCAATGGCTGCCACCCCGTTGTCAGTCATTCCTGCTGCCACCGACGTCCCCCTCAACAGTGCCGGCACCAATGGCGGCAGCTCAGACGCCGACTCCAGCCTGATCACCAGCACCGGTAGCAAGCTGAAGCGCGCTCTTACTGGTATGGCTCGCCAGCCTCTCAGGAAGCGTGCCAGCTGTGACCCTCAGCCGACCCTGGACAACAAATACAACGTGAAGCTGGACACTCCTGACAACTTCAACAATGACCCAACGATTGCCAGCATTGCAAACAATGCCAACGCGGCACCCAAAGGCTACTACCAGAACTTCAAGAACCTTGCTGCTGCTAATAGCGCAATGAACTATCTCGGGTACAGCGTTGTCCCCAATGGCCAGGGATATGATGTCGACTGGTGTGCTGCCAAGTGCGACGCCAAAGAGGGCTGTCTCTCCTTCAACATCTACTTCGAGCGCGACCCTACCATCGATCCGGGTCCCGGTTGCCCCAACCCTGCAGGCTTTGCCAACATCAAATGCTCTTTCTGGGGCACTGGTCTTGACGCTTCCACAGCCACCAACGTTGGACAGTGGCGCGAGAAGTTCTGGGTGTCCATCGCTGGTAGCAACGCCTACACGTCTTACAAACTCGGTGGTCCCGTTGACGGCTGGAACGGACCCCAGAAGCTGGACAAGAAGGCACTGAACGCACCTCTTTGGGACTGCGAGAACAAGTGGTCCTACCTTGGCTACAAGCTCCTCCAAGCCGGTTCCGTCGACCCTCGTCTCTGCTCCGCTGCCTGCGATGCTCTTACTGCCTTTAACGCCGCTCACCCCACCAACGCTGACCCTTATGCCTGCAATGCCTTCGGTTCATACATCCTGACCAAGAAGAACTCTACTGGCTCTTACCAGCAGGGTCAGATGTGCACTTTCTACACCGCCTACTGGGACGCCAAATATGCAACCAACACTGGCGCCTCCGATCCTTCCATCGGCGCTACCTACTCGTACTCCTTCAGCTCGTTCTACGGCAAGAAGAACACTCAGCCTAACTGCGGCTCTGACTACGTCTCTCCTTCCGGCACTTTCATCAAGGGTGGCGTTGACAAGAAGGCCGCCATCAAGCAGGCTGTCCAGACCATCTCTGCTTCCTCTCTCCAGCCTTACTGCTCGTCCATTCTCGGCTACACCATGCCTCTTGCTTCTGCCACCACCACCACCACTCTCACACCCCAGGCAACCGTGACAAGCATTTCCACCATAACCGAAGAACAGGACTCCACTGTCACCGTCACTTCCACAGCTGTCGTCAATGCCAAGCGTGATGTTGAGGCATCCTCAACCACCATCGATGGCATTGTCGTGCCGTTCACCACCATTTCTGGCATCGTCGCCCCCGCTCTGCCCACCATGCCGGCCAACATCTCGTCCGGCGTCGAGAAGCGCGCCGTATCCCAACCCAGCGCTCTGTCCGCCTTCCCAGCTGATATCGTTACGTCCGCTTGCTCTTCTGCCGTGTCTCAGGCCACCTCCACCAGCACCGTCTTCAGCACCGTCACCGCTACCGCTGACACCTCCTTCGCCACCTCCATTATTGCCACGACAACGACCGTGAGCTCAACCGTCAGCGTGACCACCGTGGTAACCTCTACTGCCGCTGCTTGCACTGGACTGTCGAAGCTTATCGTTTCGAATGGCCCATTCGCTGGCAAAGCTATCGACTCAATCTTCCCAAGGGATACAAACTCAATATCCTACAGCGTTGACACATTTGTCGACGCCTCAAACGCAGGGCCATGGACCTTCCGCAAGGACGGAACCGTCTATGGCGGTAACGACAAGTTCGCTTTAACAGCAGATCTCTATTCACCCTTTTACTACACCTTCGCCATGTCTGATCGCGTACTGCAATTCTACTCCGGTGGCGCTGTGGCTCTGTCCTGCTCCGTCGACACCACCAAGAAGCCTGTCTCTGTCTCTGGGGCTGCCGGCGTCCTCAACTGCAAGAGGCCCAACGACAACGTGTCAACAATGTTCCTCAGCTGCCCTGGCTATTCCACTTACCTTTTGTTGAAGAATGTTGGAGCCTATTCGCCTCCCGCTTGCACTGTTCTTGACGTTGCTGTCGTTCCGGTCAGCAATACTTGTTGAATGACTCGCATACCGCCACGTTTTTCGGGCTTTTCTTTCCATCAATGCGGCCTCGGGGCCACACTGGGCTTCTCGTCGCTTGCGCTGCAGGCATCGAGTAGCGGTTTCTTCTATCTCGTTACTCTTCATGGGATTGTCTCTCTCGACATGATAGAGCATTCCATCCTTCTTTACATCTCTTGTCTTCTTCCCTTTTCTTTCTTCACCCTTCCGCACAGCATGAGAGGGATCACAGGATAACGAAATTCATAAAACGTAGACCTAAAAAATCTAATACTAGTAAACATGTATCTATTTCTGTACAAACATGTTTCCACGGCTGTGCTGGGTTCATAACAACGGTCGCAGTCACACCTGCTTGATGAGCGGGTGCGCATTTCTCAGTTGTTCTCATCCTCATGTGACAATAGACTGCAAAGCATCGCAAGCAGTGTGGTCGTTATCTTTGAACTATTCATTTCGGCGTCCGAGAAAGAAGCCTGCTTACCTCGTCCCGCTTGCCCACTGACAAAGCACGCTGGCTGACAAACGCAAGGGACCAAGCAGACCCCTCAGAGTCGTTGCACCAACCCGTGAATGCAGCATTCATGACATGCCGATCAAAGACGATTAGGAAGAAAGATGATCTATGATTATCAATGATCTTGCCTACGGGAACTGATCGCGCCGAGATAATCGTTATATAAATTTAGCCCTAATTGCTATTCTAGAACATGGTCAAACACAGACACATGTCAACAATCACAAGCACTCCACTACTCACATAACTCGACATCACACAATGGCAGCAAATTCCCCAGTCGCTCTGATCATCGGCGCAGGCCCAAACATCGGCCAGGCTCTGGTCCGCAAATTCGCATCGAAAGGCTTCAAAGTCGGCGTCGCTGCCCGTTCAGTCAAAGAATCCGACAGCACTGACAGCCAGCTGAACATTCCAAGCGATTTCACAAAGACTGAAGATGTGGTCAAAGCCTTCGACAAAGTGAAGCAAGCCTTCGGCATCCCCAGCGTCGTCATCTACAATGGCAAGTCACTCCATCCAACTCAACACAACTCTCACAAGCCAATCTAACAAGTAAACAGTCAGCCAAGGCACCTTCTCACCGCCCGACGACCCATTCGCTGTGACCATCGAAGAGTTCACCCGTGACACCAACGTCAACATCCACAGCGCTTTCGTCGCCGCTCAGCAAGCCGTGGCGGGTTTCGCTCAGCTTCCCTCATCCGCGGCGCGCACGTTCATCTACACAGGCAATGTGCTCAACGTCACCATCTTGCCCAGATTCTTGGAGCAGGGAGTCGGCAAGTCTGGTGCTGCGCATATGATGTGGGCTGCTTCGGCGGCGTACAAGGAGAAGGGCTATAGGTGAGTCGTTGTTCCGATCAAGCT
Organism: Cladosporium sp. BF-F; assembly: GCA_030463185.1. Lineage (NCBI taxonomy): Eukaryota > Fungi > Ascomycota > Dothideomycetes > Cladosporiales > Cladosporiaceae > Cladosporium > Cladosporium sp. BF-F. The sequence continues at coordinate 343,249 of JAMRMS010000017.1, read as the reverse complement.
TTCGGCAATTTTGAGACTGACGATTTGAGTAAAGGTTCTACTACGCTGATGAGCGCAAAGAAGATGGCTCGCCTAAGTATCGCGTTGATGGCGATGCGCATGCTGATTTGTACTATGCGCTTTCGCAGGAGAAGGCGCAGCTTCCGTGGATGCAGAGTTTCGTCAAGGGAGTCGGGTACAAGGACTTTGGAGATAAATATACGCCTACATCCTTGCTTTGATTGATTGGACGTTGCGGCATGAGCGATGGTGTGATGTTACGATGAGAGATGATGCTGTCTTTACAGCTTGCGTTCATGAGTCGATTTGCAGAGATCAGTAATTAATAATGCGACTTCTGAAAGACCTCGGAGTGACTCGTTCACTTTCAATTCCTCTTCCAGAACAGAACGTGTCTTTTCGAATAGCTCAAGTCGCCATGTAAGCAAAGCTCTCCTTCAAAGTAAGAACCTCCAACGACTAGGGTGTATACCGTCGAAGAAGAAGAACAGCCAAGACGGCTTTCTAATCGCGACGTCACCCTGCATAGCGTTACACATACCCCATCTATACGTGATCGGTGTAAATTGCGCCGAGAGCTCGCAACTCCTCCCGTCTTGGTATACATGTACCTGCATGCGAGCACTCACATGAGCACGACATCAATATAAGTTGCTACACAAGCGCGTCGCATACTTTCGCTCGAACAAAGGCTTTCTCTTTGAGGATGTTCCGCGTATCAAGTTGTTGCACGTTGGCGACGATCGCTCTTGGCGGGTGATGGCGGGTTTGGGTATATGTATGGTGAAAGAGTGGTGGGTATTTGGAGGTGACATCCTGTATACCTGGAACTCTAAGGGCTGAAGCTTCATACTCTGTTGCAAAATTGCATATTCACTTTACTGCACTGAAGATCAGTCATCATGAGGTCAATTGCAATCGTCTCCGCCCTAGCTGCGGCCATTGAGTTAGCTGATGCCGCTGTCTATCTTGCCGGCGACAGCACCATGGCAAAGAACGGAGCCAACGATGGCGTAACCGATGGTAAATACACCCACTTCCTCCACAATGTCAACGACCACTAACAGCTTCCGTCCAGGCTGGGGACCCTACATCCAATCCTACCTCACCGGCACAACGGTCGTCAACAAAGCCATCGGCGGCCGCTCAGCCCGCAGCTACACCAACGAAGGGCGCTTCAGCGAAATCGCATCCCTCGTCCAACCCAACGACATTGTCGTGATCGAGTTCGGCCACAACGACGGCGGCTCGCCCAACTCCGCCAGCGACAACGGCCGCAGCGACTGTCCCGGCACGGGCGACGAAGTCTGCATCTCAGGCAAAGACGGCTCGACCGTGTACACTTTCAACAAGTACGTCTCCGACGCGGCGAATGCTTACATCGCTGCCGGCGCGAAGGTCATTGTCAGCAGTCAGACGCCAAACAATCTCTGGGAAAACGGGGTGTATTCTGATGCTGCGCCGCGGTTCGTCGAGTATGCTGCGCTGGTGACGGAGGATATCGGTGAGGGCGCTTACTACATTGACCATTTTGCCGCTGTGGCAAAGATGTATGCGAAGCTGGGAGATGGGGCGACGAATGCTTTGTACCCGAAGGATCACACGCATACGAGCCCTGAGGGAGCGGATCTTTCTGCTAATGCTTTTGCACAGGCGGTTAGGGAGGGGGAGAACCCGCTGAAGCAATTCGTGAGGGATGACATCAAGCTTGTTTATTAGATTGGTTGGGATGATGGCGTTTGTGTTTCCGATGCGCAGACATCGCGGATGTAGTCGGGTCAGAATAGCAGCTTGAAACAAGTTGATGGTCATGCTCTGCATATCCCCGGCTTCAGTGCCGATGTATCTTGACCTACCATCCTCCAAGCTCACCCATTGATCAAGTCCAGCGTAGCCTCCTCCTTGACACTTTCCCAGACCTCATCAATAGCGCGAATCGCAGTCTCGCTCAGCGGACCCTTGTCGATGATTGCCAAAGTCTTCTCCAACTGGCCCAACGAGGATGCGCCGATGATGATGGCATCTCCATACTCTGGCTTGAGAGCACTGTTGTACCTCACCCAGCGGTACGCGAGCTCAGCTTTGCTCGTGCCTTCTTGCTCAGCGGCTGCGGACCACTTTCCAAGAGCCTCGAGATAAGACGGCCTGTTGAGACGTTTGTTGTAGTGGTCACCGTATGCGGTGCTAGGATCGAAGCGGCCTTTGCGGGCGACGATGTCTTCTTTGGACTTTACGAGGAAGCCGCCTGCGAGAGGCGAGTAGGCGTAGAAGCTCTGATTGTTGTTCTATCAGCGCCATTTATCTATTTCGTCCCGGACACGGATGTTTGCACTCACAATACCCAACTTGCGCAGGGTAGGAAGCATTAGCTCCTCCTGCTTGCGTGTGATGGGGGAGTAGTCGCCCTGATACACAGAAGGTAGCGGATAGCCCTCTCGCTTGCAGATATCATAGATCTTTTGCACATCCTCGGCCAGATAATTTGACAAGCCGAACCTCTTGAACCATCCTTTCTTGTAAGCCTCGTTGACACCCTTGAGCGTTTCCTCGATCGGTACAGTATCAGGCGCATGCAGGTACCAGACGTCAACCTGCTCGATCTGGAGCGCTTTCTTGCTCTGTTGGGCAAAGTCTTGCACGCCCTGTGTGGTCGAGGAACCGGGATAAATGCCTCCAGGAGCTTTGGTGTCGATGGTAAAGCGCTTGCTGCCTCCGCTTTGCCCGAGGATCTCTTCGCTCGCACCGTACCTGGTTGCTGTGTCGATCGTCTTGCAGCCGGATTTCTCTAGAGCTTCGTAGACGCTTTGTAGTGTAGCTGGGTCTGAGAAGTTACCTTGGTTCTGGAACATGGCACCGCCGAAGACGGTTTGAACTCCAGACATCATTGTGGTATTCGTCGTTGGTGGGGAGCAGTTGTGAGTTGTGTGAGTAGTTTCTTCAAGCACATCGGGTAGTCAGTCCTGGCGTCTTAAGTATACTTGTACCTGTCTCAGGACATGTTCCCAAGCTTCTCAGACTGGTTGCCCTTTTGGGCAACTGCTGCTGGCTTTCTACACATTTCCCCACTCAGCTTTAACACACTCCCTTCTATGAATAAGCATGTTCACAAATCTGTATGCCAGATCGAGGCAGTGGTAATAGACTATGGAAATCTAACCCTATGCTGGATTTGTAATGCAATGTTGCGGGCGGAGCAAGATTCGTGAGGCTGGTCCGGTTCCGTCTCCGGCTTTGTTCGATCCCGTTCCTGATGAGCAGCTGGATAGCATCGCTGGCTTCTTAAGCAGACAATCTTTCAATGTACAGCTATCTGCTCGCACCTTCGCCCTGCAAGGTGTTTGCGCCGGTTGAGAATCTATATGCATCTCTTCAGTACATGGTGACAGTGATGGGTCTGTGAGATAATATCGTACTATGTACGTCCTGAGGAGAAACTGGTAACTGTACAATAGTTTCACCGACAGCGCGCTCATATAGTCCACAATAGACCCATTAAGAAGACTACTGATACACTGAGAAAGAAGCCAATCCACTCTCAAACACCACTGCTGTCAGTCCTCGCAAACCTGTTCCTCGGCTGATCTGCCACCATTCCTCCCAACGCCTCATCAGGACCATTCATCGCGGCAAACACCTCATTGTGCGACGCAATGGCGGGGCTGTCATTCCTACCGCTCCCGCGCGGAGTCATACCTGGTCGGGCCACGCCCGCTTTGCCCAAGTAGCTGTATCTTCCCACCAAGCCTGGGCCAGCCGGGCGCTCGTGATGAAGTGTCTTGTCGCTGCCAGAGCTCGTTGTTTCGCCGCGGAACCCCGTCCCGTACATTGTCTCGTGGTGCTGGACGTCGAAGCTGCTTCGTCCTTGGCCGTTTGCGAAGATCTTGCCGTCAGGTCCTCCATTGCCGATGGGACCCTCGGCGACTGTCTTTTCGCTATCCGGTGCGCTTTGCCCGGCTTGCAGCTCATTCGCCACTTGGTGCGCATCAGCTTCGTTGATTCCAGCGGCCATGAGAAGGTGCTTCTTGTGGCGAACTTTGGCGGCGTGATCGTTGTCCTGGTCAGGGTTGGCGGTCTCGTATTCCAGGATTTTGATGAATTTGTAGAAACCTGCTGCTACGATGGAGCCCAAGACTGGACCGAGCCAGTAGATCCAGTGGTAGTGCACGAAGCTGAGGTTGACTACTGCGGGCCCGAAGGAGCGTGCCGGGTTCAGGCTGCCGCCGGTGAAGTAGACGCCTGTCAGTTCGGCGATGAAGAGGGAGAGACCGATGCCTGCGAGAGAGGTTAGTATTGTTTGTCAAGAAGCAACCGACGATCCGGAAGAACTCACCAACAGGCGCAATGAAAGTTCCCTTGTGCTTCTCCGCCGCCAGCATGAAAATCGTAAAGACCAGCTGCGCCGTCAAGAACATTTCGATGAAAAGCCCCTGCACCACACTCGTTCCGCCTCCCAACGAAGTCTGCACATTCAGCCCGCCAGGAAACATACATTGCACGAGAGCACTCGCGCAGATCCCGCCCAAGACCTGACTAAAGAAAAGCAACACGCCCCTCACCCAAGGCAGCGCACCGATGAGGCACATTCCGAAAGTGACGGCGGGATTGAACAGGCCGCCGCTGATGCGGAAGAAGACCCAGGCGTTGACGGCGAGCGAGAAGCCGAAGCTCAGAGCGATGTATTGGAGTTGTTGCGGATTTGAGCCCGTTTGCTCGACGGTCAGACCGGACGAGGAGGGAATCGAGTTAGCGACTTGGGCGCCTGAGAGGGCAAACCAAAGGAAGAGGACGGTGCCGACGAATTCGCCGCACATGGCCTGGGGGAGGGTTAGACTTGATTCGGTCTATATTTCAGGGAGTCAAGGGGAAGTAAGGTAAAGTACTTACGACGAAGTGGTTGCGCAGCGAGTCTGGGATCTTGTTCAACAGTGGAAGACGAAGGTCCGAATCGTCGAGAGCTGCGTCTGGGTTGGCTGCTTTGGTGAACGGGATTGCTAGGCCACGGCCTTGAAGAGGTGACTATTTCGTGGCATCGTCAGTCTTGGTCGTCGACGGTATGCTTGTAGTAAGTAGGTATGAACAGTCTTACATTGATGTTCATCGTAGCTGTCTTTTCGGCTTAATGATCTATCTTCGCTGGGCTTTGGGAAAGGCGCGAAGAGCTTTGGACGAATCAACAGATCGAAGTTCGCGAGGTGAGCACGACGGGCTGCTGCTACTCTTTCCACCTACTGGCCGTCAGGTCGAGGATATAGACCCAAGAACAACCACCAACATACGCTTGCACCGCCACACGTCACCGCGACGTCCAGCTTCGCATAGATCTACACCAACCAGAACCAAGGCAGAGCAGCCACGATACCTTATTTCCGATGGCATCGCATGAACACAGATCTAGCATGAGGACTTCGACGTCGATCTGCCTTCGAGTGTAGATCCGTTGACCCTCGCAGATGTGTGATCACCACATCGCGGCGGCTTTCCAATGCGGCCGAGACGTACCACCAGTCCCACATGCCGCCCAGCGATACCTCCGTAGCGCCGACCAAAGCGTGCTGGAGCTGTGGCAGTGACGGCATGAGCTACGCATGAGCAGAGCAGAAGCACGCGAGGCTGGTTGATCATGCGCCACTGCAGCTTGCTGATACTCCAAACTACTCACCAGCAAGCGCGAGTAGAGCTTCAAGGTTCAGCAATATTGCTCCGGCGAGGCCGCGTGGGCTGCGCCACAAGGTCATCGCTTCTGTGCCTTACTCCACTTTGTTGAAAGATGAAGTGGTCCTTGGGACGAGTTCGGCGAGGCTGGTGCATGATGGAAGGGAGAAGCAATGCATTTAGCCTTTGGTGATGACGAACGCAGAGAGGGCATAAGCGGCTGAGATGCATATCTCTGTTTAGTCTGAGAGCGATGAAGCGGCGGGAACATTGGTGATGATGGCATCGAATTCGATTTCGCAGGGAAAGCGGCACGAATTGGCGGGGCGCACGGCAGCGGTTCGAGATGGACCGTCGGTGGGAGTCTCATAATGCAGAGAAATATCACCAGTCTGCTGAAGAGGTCTCATATGTTGTATGTATACAAATAAATGTGTAAAGTGGCACAGGTGGCGCGTTGGTCTTCACGAGAACCTGGTTGCTAAGGTCTGCGTACTGCGTTCATGTGGCATCCTGGGGAAGATCCCCGCCCTCGGAAGGTGAGCTGGTGTGGCTTGGAAACCTGGCTGACCTGAAAATCGTCTAATCGGGCGAGAACAAGATTAGGGCAAAAATCTTAATTCATAGTTTAGATCGCTTCGAAACGATCGGTCCTGTTCACAGAGCCACGTGCGAGTGGAGCACTGTTCGTCGCCAGATGTGGTAGATCTTTGGTCTGGAATCATAGGTGGGTGCTGGTCGACCGATCTGCACCTGATGCGCACTTTCCACCTCTTCAGATGTCTTATTAATCATTGAGGCTTGCAGCTGTTGGCATCGCCGCTAGGTGTCGACTCTTTCCTTTCCTAAAGAGAGCAGGCGTGCATCATGATACATGGTAGATTTCCCAAGAATGTTGCATTACTTGCATCAGTACGAAGGCGGGGCAGCTAGAAAACCACGAGAGCATAACAACCAAATAGGCTACGTGCTGCGTTTATGCTATCTCGAAGGTAATGTATATGAGGAGATTTGGTGCATAAACAGGAGTACTCTGAGGCTTTATCATAACCAGTGCACGAGATATTGTCTAGGTGTAAATGTCGCAAGCTTTAGAGGTCGACAGACCAAGGAAATACTGACGCAGATACATTATCGTGGACCAACAGCATTATGCAATGACCACTATGCACCTACCAGGGACAGTGTCAGTTGGTTGATTCACGAGACACTACCGCCTATGAGAGAACAATAGACTACCACCCTTAGGGAATAGTGGTGTCTGCAAACGCCTCATGACCTGGGGTACCTCTGAGCAAATGACCAAAGCGTCGTGCCTACGGCTAGAGTAACCTCTCTCCGATCGTTGCGAAAACATTGGTGTTCCGATAGCCAGTCTGCATGAGATCAGCCATAGCTTCTCACGCCTTGCTCCACACCATGTATAAGTCTCACGACACTTAATCTAGTACTGTGACCCTCCTCCGCATGGTTTTCAGCCTTGTCGCTCGCGTAAAAAGGCGATCTTTGCAGGCCGAAAGGTCATGGCACGACGATGAATTCTCCGCCCTTTCTAGTGAAAGTAGTCGCGACACATTACAGGGTCACGCGCATGCGAAACAGGCGCTGCACAACGCAGGCGCAGATGTCAACATCCAAGACAGGTTCGGCTGTACAGCGTTACAGCGTGCATCAGCCAAGACTCCAAACAAAACCCAACGGCACTCCAATGGTCACACAGAGATCGTACAAATGCTCCTAAGCACAGGCGCAAATGTCAACTTTCAAGATCAGAGCGGCTGCCCGGCCATTATGATAGCGACTCATCATGGACATACAAATGTGACGAGACTACTGCTAAGCGGGGCTATTGTCAACCATCAATCTAACACTGGCTGGACTGCACTGTTGTCGGGAGCAAATGAGAGACACAAACTTGCTGTTCAACTCTTGATGGATAGAGGCGCAAATTTCAGACTCGAAGCCAAGGATGGGTGTACTGCAAGATCATTAACGGAGTACAAATATGAGGGGATCTATCTCATGATCAAGGGACGTAGTACCATGGGGAAAGTGGAAGGCATATCTGGTAAATTGAAACAGGACGTCCTTTCAATTGAAGGGAAGTGCGAATACTATATTAGCACAGCAGTGATCCTATTCGTAAGATAATATAACGCAACGGCACAAAGCTTGAGGAGGTCAATCATACTCCGGGAATCTAGTACTGCTGAATATGGACGCTATATTACTACGGCACATACGGCCTCGTCTACGCCGCCATCCCCGAACCGAGTATGCTTGCGAACAAAACCAGTCTAATATCACAGATCAGCAAGACATCGTAGTGAAGCTTGCAACAATAGCGGGATCAGCTTTGGGCGAATATCCTGGTCGAGACCTAAGATCGAGGCCTCGTCGAACAGAAAAGGACAGCTCGACAGCTATGGAGGCACTTCCGGGCTGTCGACATATCCGATTCGAGCCATCCGGAGTCATGTTGGGCTGAAAACGTCCTGAAGCTGTACGATGGCGTCTCGGCCAAAGCTGTCACTGCTAATCAAACACCGACCTCTCCTGCACAAGAAATTGTATTCACGGCAGCCTACACAATTTTCCTACGCCGTCATCGGTATCCTCGAACTTTATCAGATAGTGTAATTGGGCAATAACTGTTGGACAAGGACTTCTTGCGCGACTGCGAAGGTGTGCAGGACTTTGAACGGATACTCTGGAACCGCGTCGAATCATGCTAGCCCAAATTCTAGACTTTCCGGTGACCGATAAGGCGTAATATTGGGAACTACTTCATCACGGATGGCGAAGACGTTGCTTCAATGCCGCGGATCTCTACTTGTGGTTACCAGCTAGCAGTGATATAAGACAATTGCGTTCGATGAAAATCAAACCTGCGCTACGGCAGTCTTCGATGATTTTACTGTCGATCGTTTTGGTGGGAACAAGATCGTTGTTCGGGCCAACGCTGCCGAAAGTACCTATCTGTACCGCCTATGTTGAAAGCAAGTCAACGATGGCCTATGCATCCCAAAGTCTCCGAACACTATTGCGACCTTCGCTTGCCCTCAAACTTCGCTTTGAGGGCAAGCCAAGGTGACTCGACCGTCATTTTTCAGGGTAAGCACCAAATCGTCCCTTAAGTGTATGCAGAACGAGAGAACCGCAACGTGGGAGCCTTGTCGCACCGTAGGCGACTCTTTTTCGCTTTGGAGTTTTGATGTCATTATTGCATCTGTATCAGAGGCAATACAGGGTCGCAGACAAAGCTCAAGCACGCGGATTTAAGATGCGGCGACCCAGCGTGGCAATGCTTGTCAATTAATGACTAATGAAGTCCAAAAGCGCAGATATCATTACATACGAGTTAGGGTTGAACGTCTACCAACCGCGGAAGAGCGAACAGCCTGGAGTGCGAAATTTTGCTCTAGCGGGCTACCGCACCTTTGGCGACACCACATTCCTACGAATTGTATTCGCCGCAGTCGGCGAGCGCCAGTCCCTGTGTTCTACCGTGATATGTCCTTGCAGGTATCTAAGAATGTTTTTTCATCATCCGCTTGTTCATGGATTGAGCGTTTTTCTAAAGTTTGTCTTTGCTATCTTGATTTTCTCTTTTCTCCCTTTGACCCGCAACCACTAAGCTGGTCCTCAGGAATTCTGTCACATAGCGCTGTGCATTTGCCGTTTAGTCACTTCGGTCGGGCAGCGATGAGCACTAAGGAGAATGCTCAGCCAAGCACTTGCGCCGACCGAGATGAGCCGTCGTCTGAGAACGGTACCTCTGGACAGGTCGCTACCAAGAAAGTGACCTCAGCGCCGCTCCAACGGCGTTTGAAGTCACGCCATCTTCAAATGATCGCGATTGGAGGCACTGTAGGTACAGGCCTGGTACGTTAATACCTGCTAGCTTGTTGCACATGTATACAGGGAGGCATGAAAGGTTGGGACAGCTGCTACCACTTAGTATACTAGCAGCAGCAGCAGCTGTCCCAATCTTTCGTGTCCCTCTTCTGTATACCATCTGCAGTCAACGTAGTCGCGATCTCGTCGCTCCGAGCAAATGAATTCATTACTGACCATCGAAGTTTATCGGATCTGGAGGTGCTCTTGCGAAAGCGGGACCGGCCGGAGCCCTGATCGCATACGCCTTTGTTGGATCCCTTGTCTATTCAGTTATGGTTGCTATCGGAGAGATGACAACGTACATTCCGGTCTCTGGAGCCTTTACTATTTATGCTAGCCGTTTTGTGGATAGAAGCTTAGGCTTTTCAATGGGCTGGATTTACTGGTTTAACTGGGCAATCACTTTCGCTTTAGAACTCACAGCATCCGGCCTAATTATCCAGTATTGGGTACCTAACGTTAATATTGGAGTCCTGATAGGTGTATTCTGGGCTGTAATTTCAGCCTTAAACCTCCTACCAGTCTCCGTTTATGGAGAAGTCGAATTCTGGTTTGCTAGCGTCAAGGTTGTTACAATAACTGGCTTTCTTATCTTTGGGATATGTATTAATGCGGGTGCTGGACAGCACGGATACCTTGGATTCGAAACATGGGATCATCCAGGAGCTTTTGCTCCTTTCCTGACAGACTCAAGCGATGCTCTTGCAAAGAATCTCCCTCTTGCTAAATTCGTTGGCTTATGGGCAGTTATGATTCAGGCTGGCTTTTCATATCAGGGCACTGAACTTGTCGGAATCGCTGCTGGGGAGACTGCGGACCCACGCAAGAATGTCCCTAAAGCTATCAAACAGACCTTCTGGCGTATCCTCTTCTTCTTTGTGTTAACGATATTCTTTATTGGAATCCTTATCCCATACGATAACAAGCAGTTGCTTAATAGCACCACCGACGCTGCTAGTTCGCCCCTTGTTATCGCTGCTAGGCTAGCCGGCGTATCTGTGCTTCCAGACATCATCAATGGAGTATTGTTCACTGTCGTCTTAAGCGCAGCGAACTCTAATGTTTTCTCTGGATCCCGTGTCCTCGTCGGCCTTGCGAACGAGGGTTTTGCGCCGCAACTATTCAAGAAGACATCCGAGAAAGGAGTGCCTTACTATTCGGTGGCTTGTACCGCTGTGTTTGGCTTGCTCGGATTTATGAACGAATCTTCCGACGGCGGTGTCGTCTTTAACTGGTTTATGAACATATCTGGAGTTGCTGGCTTTATCACATGGGCCTGTATCGGCCTTTCGCATATCGCCTTCATGCAAGCGCTCGAAGCCCAAAATATTCCTCGTTCGAGCTTGCCATACAAAGCCTTACTTCAGCCCTACTTCACCTGGTACGGAATCGGCTTTAATGTCCTCATTATCCTCACGCAGGGCTTCCAAGCATTTGTACCATGGAGCACCTCGAACTTTTTTGCAGCATACATCAGCTTGATATTGTTTGCTCTGCTGTACGTCGGTCACAAGGTCGTGACAAGATGCCCATATATCAAGCCGGGTGAAGCTGACCTCAGTACCGGCATGCAAGAGCCTGAGAAGCTTCACGTGGATGAACCGAAGCAGGTGGCCGCTTGATCTTGCACGGTCGTCATTGGGCTGAGACATCATCCTTGATACGTCAGTTTGGACCTGTTAAGGAAGGCATATATATCGATATGTATGGAAAGTCCGTTCAGACCCGCGAACTGATGTCTACAATTCGGTCGATGTGTTCTGTTCTACGAAGGGGCAGTCATCTGGCCAGCGCCAGTCACAGAATTCTCTGCAAGGTTGCGAAGGAGCGTCTGAAGCGCCTAACTGCCGGTCTCACGTTGTCTAGCCATCGATGTACGTCCGTGCAATGAGGAAGCTGCGGTGATCACAACCATAACGGATACGGCTTAGTATGATGAACGATGTCCGTTGTGAGAAGACTTTGCAACTTATGGTCAGCGAGCTCTGACTCACGTTCTCGATCCTCTTAGTGCTGATTACTGCTTCTCGGTTGTGGAATCTGTATATATCTTCACGATGAACGACAGGCGATCGAACTTCGAGAGCTACGATCTCGAGCGAAGCTCTCAGAGCTTTTGCGTTTCCACAAAGTATGCAGCTGACAAGCAGCCCAATTGAGCCTCTGTAACTCAAGAATATATTCTATGGGTCTTTAATATATCAAATTCGGGCCCGTACGTCAATTGAAAGTCTGAGATTTTGTTTGCTGGGGGCAGGTAGAGAAGAGACAAGAATAATACCGGAGGCCCCGACAAAAAGCCAGCCCGCGTCCGCTCTGCAAGTCGGTGGTGTGCGACTTTGGTGAGTTTGCAGATCCGCTCGCAATCTCGCTTGACGGCTCCTTCAAGAGTCGTCCCAGGTTATATTACTCGCCTCTTTCGAGTGAACGATAAACTATTTTCACCATCAAGGTAAAACCCCATTAGGTCCACATGATGGCAACATCTCTCATTTTCGGCTCGACCGGCGCAGTCGGCTCCCAAATCCTCGCCACCCTGCTCTCCACAACGGCCTGCACATCAATCACAACTATCTCGCGTCGCGCACCATCAACGCAAGATGTGAAGCTCTCTGCCATCGTCGAGAGCGATACCAAGAATTGGGCCGCTTTGACCGCCACACTATCCCCTCCGCCCTCCGTAGCATACAACGCCATCGGCACCACCATCGCCAGCGCCGGCTCCATAGCTGCACAATGGACAGTCGATCACGATTTGTGCGTAGAAACTGCAAGAGCGGCCAAAGCAGCAGGTGTGAAGACGTATGTGTACTGCTCGAGTGCGGGCGCAAGTGGAAGATTTAGTCCTTTCGCTTTGACGCCTTATGCAAAGATGAAACGGGGCGTGGAAGCCGCTGTCAGGGAGTTGGAGTTTGAGAATGCGATTATTTTGCGGCCTGGAATGATTCTTGGGAGGGAGGCGCCGAAGCATAAGTGGCTTGAGGATGGATTTCGGGGGCTAAGGTGGTTCGGGCAGGGTGTTCAGGATGGTTGGGGTAGGAGCTACTCCATTGTCAAAGATCTTTCAGCGAAGCTGACTGACGATTTTCTGTAGCGCAAGATCAGACCGTTATTGGCAGGGCGGCGGTTGCTGCTGTTAACATGGTGGAGGAAGGAAGAGCTCCAGCCAAATTCTGGGTTTTGGAGCAAGCTGACATTGTACGGTTGGGTAGATACGAGTGGAGAGCGTGAGATAGGAGTCCTTGGGTCCATGGACTGATATCGTCAGTAAGCCAGCCAGCAAATTCGCTGCGACTGTGCTGCAAAGACTCAATCTGGCTGTGCTACCATCTTTCGGAACGCGCTGTTGCCTACAGGTCTGGCGATCCCGACAGTGAAGACGGCGCTGGTGTTTTTCATCCAAGCTGGACGCAATACATGTCCCAGCAGACAGTCCAAGACTCACGGTACACGTCGTGGGCGGAGGCATACAGCCAGCGACTCGTAGAATGTTCGACTTCGAGCCAAGTCAGCAAGCGAGCGATCTCAGCTGTCAGTACCAGGCTGTCATTTGGCATGATCCTCGTTGGTCTGGTCAACATCCAAGTCGAGAGAGGCCGACGAGACAGGAAGTCTTCAGGCCAAGTGGTTGGAAACAACAAGTCCAGATCGCACGCTAGCAGCAATTAGATGTCCGCGGTGTAGTGAACACAAGCAGTCCAAGCCACTAAAGAATGCGCCGTAGCCTTGTCGTTTCACACAAGTACCATGCTCAAAGTGTTCGCCCGTCAGAAGAGGCCATGCGGCGTAAAGTTTATCAGAGGCAGTGGGTAGGGCGCTGGCTGGATGGAGATGGGCTTTGGGCGAATTTGGTAAAGGGTAAGGCTTGACAGCGTTCACTGCCCAAAGTGGTTTGGCCCCGTCTGTTTTTGGCGCTGAGGCTGTAAAAGTCAGCTTTGGGCGCTGAGTAGTCCATGCTGTCACGTGGTTGATGTCTTCCAAATCGGCGCTACGAGGCGCTGGCGTGCTGGCTTCTGACTTCTAGAAGTGCTCAAGACTTGCCCATGTCTTAGAGCGTTCTCAAGCCCAAGCAGTGGAACCGACGGCCAGATCAGTGTCGGAAGATTCACTCTTTCGAAGGGACAGATGCTGCGGCTCATTACTGTCCTTGCTGGAGCCATCTGCCCTTGCTTACCTTGCCTTATTAGCTCAGGCTGTGACCGGGCGCGTACGGTATAGGTACGAAGGATCGTCCGGCAAATCCCCCTCTGTGTCCGGCGGCGTGTGCATCGTATGGACGAGCGTGAGCATCGTTAGCCGCATGCCTCGTGCCCTCTTGCGGCGCTGCCAGGTGTGCGGTATCTTCCAACAATGATCATTGTGTCTAGACGAGTGGCCAAGAACAATCGACAGGTAGGTTCAAAACGTTCTTCCACCGAGCCACAGGCAAATGCCCCCACCAAACCCCCACAGGGTAAAGCGGAGGCGACGGCGCAGATCTGGAGCCGACAGAGGCGTGTGCCGAATGGAAGCTTTGCTCTTGGAGCCACACACCTCACCTCGCGCCTTGCCGAAGACACACCACTGGCCATCAGCCTGTCTGTCCCCCGCTCGCTGTCCGGCGAGCAGAGGCAGTGGGCAGTAGTACGTACCATTAAGAGGCACCGCAACGCACGTCGAGCGCAGCTACTGCAGCCGAGCTATTGCACGCCTGAGCGTAAGCATTGCATGATCCATCTCTCTCTCCTCCTCCCGACGCATAGAGTATTACACCCATCCACCTCACCCTCCCACACACAACGGCCTACGCGGCGCCTCTGACCGTCTCCTCTGTGCATCGCCTCGTCTGACGCAGCTGACTACTCGCTGCTGATCGAACAAAACCGCTCGCCGTCCCGCCTTCAGATCATGGCAGATCAACGGATACCCAGATACGAGCAGCCTCCGCCAGCATTGAGCAACATGGGAGACAGCAATCGAGCCTCGTTCATGAGTGTCATGAGCGAGCTCTCTGCTTCTGCAGCGTTGGTGGCATCGGCCAGCAGTCTATCTGCAGCGGAAGCCTCGAGCACCGCCGACTCCTATAGCGAGACGGACGAATACACTTCATTATCGGCGTCTTCGACAACAGAAACATTGGGTGTCGTAGTACCAGCTTCAACAGTATCGAATCCGGCTGCGACCCAAACAGATAGCTACGGCTCAACAATAACCAGCCCAGCGCCTGCAGCAGGGCAAACAACAAGCCTTCCAGCCTCATCAACAAAGTCCACGCCCGCGGTTGCCTCAGACCATTCTTCCAACGGCCCCGACAGCTCGTTAGCAACAGCAGACAGAGGCTATCACACCGGTCCGTCTTCTGGCCAGATCGCGGCTGCAGTAGTAATCCCCATCGTCATCCTCCTGGCTCTAGGCTTCGGCCTCTTCTACCTTCGCCGTCGTCGCCGCCGCCGCTCCGCCGCTTTGGCCTCGCAACAATTCGACCAGCACCACCACCCTATGACAGACCGCAGCGCCTTCTCCAAAGAAGCCGCCGTCCTCCCCAAACCCTCACAGCCCCGCCACCCACGCTCCAACCCAACAGCTCCCATCCTCACCACCACAACCAACAACGCCTACTACACCGGCCTCTCGACTCCCACCACCCCCAGCCGCGCCTCAACCCAAACCCGCGGCCACGCCAGCGCCGACACAGACCGCAGAGCAATGAGCCCCTACGACATCCCTCCCCCGGCTTACGCCAAACACGCCCCTCCAGGCTCCACCCCGACTCTCCCCCAACTCTCCTTCGCAGCAGATCCTTTCATGGACCCCATCTCGCCTGTGCCTTCAGAAGACCGCGATCCCCACTCGCCAACGGCGGCTGCTCTCGCCGCTCTTTCAGGCCGCGACTCCCATCCCACTGCGACCTCTCTCTCGCCCGTCTCCAATTTCTCGCGACCCCATGGAGGTGTCAGCCGGACGGGGACGATGAGGAGTATTGGCGCCGCGAGCTTTGCCAGCGACATGTACTCCGACACTGCTAGCGTGCATTCTGCCAGGCCGGCGAGGATGAGTGGTGGCGCGGCAGTTGAGACGCAGGTCGTTAATCGGCTGAGTGCCGGGGAAGGCAGTTTTGCGCCGGGCTTGGTGGTGGGGAGTGGGAGGGGAGATCCGTTCAGAGATCCCAGATGAGGGTCACGGTGCTGCCAAGTGGGTGTGTGACATGGCGTGATGTGCTTTGGGTTGGTCTCTTTGCTTTTCTCCTCATTTCTCCTATCATGTCCATCCCGCGATATTGTCTATATTCACGAACATCTTCACGAAGCGGTGGCGTTGGCGGGTGTCTCTGTATGTCTGCGACCAAAGCGAATTGCAGACGTTGAGCGCGGAGGCGCATTTTGCAGCAGAGCAACAGCTTGAAAACGGAGATGGACAACGGATTCTTATTATTATCGATATTATACTTAATGCACCCGTCATCACCAACAAGCTCGTCAATTCGTTTCCCACGCCAGTGAGGTACAATGAGCTCCGTGAGGCAGAGGCGCCTGCGACAGGGGACATGGACTCGCAGCGAAAGTCTTTGATCTACTTCCAGTGGGCCGCATACCTAAACAGTCACCTGCACTTTTGCAAGCAACGGCGAATACTGGTGCATTGCTCGTAAAGATGTGGCTGGCTTCCACATGCCGACTGGTACGCTGTTCTTTGACAGACGACATAGAAGCTGATAATTCTGCCTGCTGCTGTCCCGTCCGCTATTCAATCTCTGATGTTTCCATTCGTACTGGTCTCTTCTTCTGGTAGGCGTCCCTCCAGCATCCTGCCCTGCGGAAGACCGACGCCTGACTAAACCCCGACCTCTGCACCCTGCTGGTGCCCACTCAGAGACCCATTCCTTTCTCACTCATTCTCCGTAACCCACCTCCCCTCCTCCCTTCCCTGACACTCCCCCATAACCTCATTCAACGCCTCAATCCGCCCCACCAACCACCCACTCAAAGCCTGCTCCCACGCTTCAAACTCCTCAATCCGATTCCCCGCCGACCCAAGCTCAGGCCGGTTCTTCAGCGCCCATCCGAGTCTCACTTTACTCCCCGCCCGACAGGACCCAGGCCTCCAAGCCCACTGCACGCAGGACGGCGTTTCTTTGCAGAACGCTTCGCAGTCTTGAGAGGAGGAGGAGTAGGTGGATTCGGAGGAGAAGGACCAGTCGTTGCTGAGGTTGTCCCAGGCTTGAAGTGTGCCATTGTTACTTTTTGAGGCGGCGAGGATGCGCGGGTGGATAAAGGCGGCGTAGTAGTCTTTGAACAGGATTGGTCTGTTGGAGCCGTGTTCTGCTCGCCAGCGCTGGTCGAACTGCCATTGTCTGTCTATCCCTGCGGGGTTGACGTGGTGCCATGTTATCGCAGGCCGACACCAGTGGGTCGCTGTCCAGTCTAGCGAGGCGAGGGTTTCGCCTTGGATTAGTGGAAACGAGCGGAGGAGGTGGATGGGCGGGTCGGCGGCCATGAGGACTTCGGCCACGACTTTGTCGCCGCAACAGTCTTGATTGATCAGGTGTTCCCAATACTCTTTGTCTTTGCTGTAAACTTTGCTCAGAGCACGCGCGGCGGACGCGGAGAGGAGGAAGCCACTGCCGCCGTGGGCGAATTCGGTGTGGCCGATCATGACTTGGGCGCCGGCATAGATTGCTTGCTTGTGGTCGAGCTTGGAGAGCCAAGGAAGGAGATTGTGCAGGGAGACGTAGGTGTCTGCTTCGATGAAGAAGTACCACTTCTTGCTGTCGCCGAAGGTGGCGTAGGAATCGCTGATCATGGGGAGGAATTTCCATTTGTCTATCAGCCAGCTTTTGTCGCCTTTGAGCTCGGAGGCGTCGCCGCCGAGGAGGATGTGGTCGGCGAGGTGGTTGTGTTCTTCGAGGCCGGTGTTCTTGGTGAGAGTCCGTTCTGTGACGAGAGCTAGGGCGTCGCGGATCGTTTCACCGGAGAATGACTGCTGGACATCGGAGAAGATCAGGCGGTCCTTGATGCAGGCGAAGGTCGTCGGGAAATGGATTGGGAGTTTCTCGTAGATCTCCGTAGATCCTGTCTTGAGAACTATAGCAAGGTCGTCAATGCCATCAAGGTCAGCGCAGTCCACGCTCGTGGTGGCGCTCAAAGTTACTGCTTGTTCGAGGCGCTCAATGTTGGCGGCAGCAGGATTGAGACAGGCTACGAAGCCTTCTGAATCAACGTGTAGCCTGCCGTATGTTTGAGGAAGGCCTACATTGTATGATGTGGCAGTCCAGAGGTACTTCATGAGGGCGAGACATAACGAGCAGCTGACAACGAGCAGGATGCGCTGGGCGTTGTGCATACTGCTCGGCGCTGTGATTCTGCTGTTTGCATGAATGGAGGCATTTGTGATCATGGACAAGTAGAGCGAGATCATGCGGTCAATGACTTTTATCTCAACAAGCAGGATGTCAGAGAGCCACATTCCAACACCTAAGCAAGGGCGAGGTGGTGGTGAGACAACATCCGTATCCACCGAAGCTTACCTTGCAGTCACCACGTATGGGTACAGTATGCTATCACATTCAATGCGACATGGCAATCGATACCATAGTCACTACATGTACACGTGTGATATCGACTCAGCTTACCTTGCTCTTACAGAACGCCAGGTTCAGTTTGTTGGTGTCGCCTGTCTCCAGTACACTGCCGCATCGCGAATCTTGACATGATGTTGTCTCGTAGCCAAGGCACATAATATACGAGGTGTCGAGTGGCCTTGTGGTGGAGACTAGAGAAGGTGGCCTCGCTCGCGGACATGGACAAGATGCATCGTGAATTGGTATCGTAGATTGGCGACGCGTCGTTGTCGACGGGATGTCGGCAGAGCGTTGTGCAGTTTGATGTCACATCGTGAACAATGATATCACAATCAAGGCATCAGTATGGCCGTCGCCAGAATCCTCTCCGCTGATCATGGCAGCAAGCTGATGTTGTGTTTGTGAAAGAAGCAGAACCCGCCAGCTGTGAGAGAGCTCGAAGGAGGAAGCCAAGCACAACGCCGTGGGCGGAGCTGATCCGACGGGCAAGTTCAGCCGCCAGCCACGCGGTAAGCAAAACGACCGCACACCTCACCGCCGCCAACCTTGAACGACGCTCTAGAGGGCATATCGTCGCCGCTGCCGCTGGAGATGGAGATGGAGGAGCAACCCGACTCCGCCACGGCCGCGGCACCAGCCTCGCCCGCCGCCACCGCTGCCGCTTCAAAGTACGACGTCTCTAAAATCCCCAAAGGCGTGCGCATCCGTGCCATTTGCGATTGGGAGTCCAAGTTCCGCAAGAATAGTGGGTTCCACGCCGATGTCTTTCGCCATGTCGGCGCCAGCTACACGTCAGGATGGGAAATGCTGCGCGATCCCGGAAAGCTGGATGACGAGGCGCCAATGCTGGAGCCTGAACTGCGAGGTAGGAAGCGCAAGATCTCTCCCGATGATGTGCATGAGGTCGAGGAGTTGCTCAAGGAGCACGAATCGTGGGCCCGCGATATGAACTGGGACCAGCTTGCTGCTGAGGTGTTCACAGATCGACCTGTGATTGGTAAGACGTTGCAGAGACACTTGGGTGTCATGGACTATTTCAGATGTATCTCGTGTGCTCGCACATGGTGTACGAGTGACTTGGCCAAAGAGCGTCTAGAATTTGCGAAAGCTGCTCTCGACAAGCGTCCTCAGCCATCCGACTGGAACGTCGTGGCCTTCACAGACAAGGTGCACGTCGGCTGGGGTCCCACAGGCAAACCTCTAGTGACCCGTCGACCCGGCGAGAGGCTCTGCAGAGACTGCTTCCGACTGGAAGGCGAGCCGGAAGACATCGATGACCGCCGCATCCACGGCTGGGCGACCTACCACTGTGACTGGAAGTCTGAGTTCTACCCCTACAGCACATACCACAACGGCAACATGACGGTGAAAGCCTACATGGACGAGATTCTTGAGCCTTACGTGAAACCGTGGCTCGACGCTGTTGCTGTCGGCACTCTTCGGCCTTTCATCTTGGAAGAAGAGAAAGATTCTGCTTTCGGCTTGGGAGTCAACTCGCCTATACGCAAGTGGAAGCGCGAGCGTGGGCTTGAGACCTATTTTGGCGCGAGAGCTTCTCCCGATCTGGCGCCATTCGAGGATGGCTGGAGGCCATTGAAGTACCCCGTCAAGCGATGTCCGCGCTGGGATGGTGCGCTGGCTACAGAGCTAGTGGCAGACGGATGGGGACAGACGCATCAGGAATTCATCCAGCATCGCATACATAGTATGCCGGATCGACTGAAAAGGTGCATTGAGATGGATGGGCAGGCGGCCAATTATGTTGGTTTCTGAGAGTGGCCGTGGACATGACAATGATTCTGGTGCGAGATGGTAACGAACTTATGAGACCTCATGCATGGTGGTTTGGGCGATGTGGTGGGTCTAAAGCAACGAGAAACTTCTCGCTGGTCAACAAACAGCCTGCATTCATCTGGAAGCCCTATGATCAAATTTATAGACGCATGCACATGTGCAGGCATATCACGATAGTACGATAGCACATGTGCTTGTTCTCCATTATTGACGAGAGGCTGGATTCCACAGAATGCGACGTCGACCTCTCAAGCTGGTCTGGGATTTCTCCGACCACGACACGCTCAAGCCCTTCCACCATTGACCTCATAGACACTTCCGTTCACATATTTCGCCTCATCACTGCAAAGAGACAAGTCAGCATATAGCACAGCACATGTGAGAGAACAAACAACAAACCTAAACAGAAACGCCACGACATCCGCCACCTCATCCGCAGTGCCCATCCTACCCATCCCACTCTTCTCCTCCTGCCTCTTCACGGCGTCCCCACCCGCCACCACGCCCGCATTCGTCGGCGTGTCAATATACCCCGGCGCCACGGCATTGATTCTCACACCTTTCGGTCCAAGCTCCAACGCCATCGCTTTCGTGAAACCGTTCACACCAAATTTGGTCATGCAGTAGACTGAGATGCGCGAGGAGACGGATGTGCCCATTATGGAGCTTACATTTACGATGCTACAGCCGGGGTGGGTTTCGAGATAAGGAATTGCGGCACGAGTTATGGCAAAGGTTCCTTTGAGGTTTGTCGAGACGAGTTTGTCGAAGTATTCGTCTGTCGTGTCGATTAGGTCGATTCCTGTGGGGTTCACGCCGGCGCAGTTGAAGATGAAGTCGAGTTGTCCATCAAAGTGCTTTGCTGCGTTGTGGACGAACGACGTGCAGGCTTGCGAGTCTGCTACGCTGGAGACTTCGGTGTAGTGGCCTGTGCCGGAGCATTGTTGCAATGTTTCTTGAAGGCCGACGGCATTGATGTCTGAGAGGGCGAGCTTGCTGCCATGTGAGGCGAGTTTGATGGCTGTGGCGCGGCCAATGCCCGAGGCGGCGCCGGTTATCAATGAGACTTTGGTTGTGAAGTCGTGCGGCATCTTTGGCGATTCGCGTGAGGAGTGGCTGATTGAGTTGTTTTGCTTTGCTCGTGTTTGTTCTTGTGGTAGACTTCCATGTACCTAATGTTAATCGTTATCGGGTGTTTCGTCGGTTGATCTGAACGCAGCATGCGGGGTGGGTGGGACTGGATTTTCGATCAGCGTTGATTACATTATCTTATCTCGAACGATGACAACAGAGAATCAAGGGACCATTTTCCTGGGACTACCTGGCTATGGGCGCAGGCTGATGCATTGCCCGCCTTTATCGACATGCAAATACCGCTCATTTGTATGGTGAGTCTGGACGACTGCGAGTCTGTCCCAGCTCCATTCCCGACTCGTGCTTGCGCCACAACTGGCCTTCCGGACAATATCGCACCTAATTTGTGATTGAGTAGGGAGTTTGTGCTCATAGGAGACTAATCTCCAAACAGTGGGTACTATGCGAGCGTCCCTATCACTGCGCCCTCGGGTGTCAACATTGGTTCCCATTGCATTCTCGACGACAAGCCTCGACAAGGGATTTCGGACCAGGATGTCATTTTTATGCGTAACATGTCACAGACTGTCATGACACATCTACAGACGATTCGAGCATCGTCAGAGCGTTAATAGAACGATCAGATGGTAGCTGGTCTGGGAGAGTTCGTTAGAGGTGCTCCGGATTTACTCTCTGCAAATGATACACCCCAAAATCCCCCGGAAGCAACAAACATGCCGCTTGACGGTCAGAGAATTGGACATGTGCAGATCCTTGCGTATCAACGGAGTTGCCTTTCTAAACTTGGCTGTCGAGACGTTTGGTGGGCTCATTCAACCTGGCGAGACTACTACAGAAGAATCCTCGACAACTTCTGAAGATTCGAAGAGTCGCCAATTTAGCCCCGAGTCGAGGGTTGTAGCATCTTGGGCTGCCACCAATGCGCTCAAGTTCGAATCCGTGCTCAGTGTTACGGACAGTGGTCAAGGAATGTCGAAGAAGTTCCAGAAGAATCACGGTTTCCAGGATTTTGCACAAGAGACCACTATTTCCACGAAGCTGGGTCTCGGCCTCCACGTGGTCTATCGCATGGTACGTGCGATAGGAGGCACAATCAATGTCACTAGTGATCAGAATGGAGGCGGCACTCGTATCAGCGTGATTGTTCCGCTGGATGACCAAGCGGATGGAGTCGCACCTACTGACGGAGGTAGCGCACTGCTCTTCAAGGCGTTCCCTGAGACTGTGAATATAGGCATCGTCACGACCGACCAGAAGACACCAATGACCCGCAACGATCGCCTCACCGCTACTGGCTTGACAATGGCAATGGTCTCTGTTGAGAGGAATCTCAAGTACCTGGAAATACACCCGGAAAATGCTCCTGGACAGAGGAATCACCCTTCGACCTGAACATTGTCATAGACATCGACCTGGAAACCTGCCTTGAGTTTGTTCGGTCTGCCAAGCACGATGGGCGTCACCTGAAGTTCCCTGCCATGCTCGTCATCTGTCACAACAGCCCCTCCGCTCAGGCGATGCGGCGTGCATGGGCACGCGACCCTTTGAACGCAGACGTCGCAGTCGGCTTTATCGCTCTTTCTTGCGGAGTGAAGCAGATGGCTCGTGCGATTCCATACGTAACGGAGGTGCTTAAACAGCTTGCCGCTAAGGCCTCTACTGTGATCAAGACTACTAAAGCAGTAACTCACGTGGCAAACGAAGATAGTAGAATTGGTGCTTCTCTCGAGTGCAAACCATCGACACTGTCATCCGCCAACACTACGACCGATTCCAATGGCTCACATGTGGACTTCGCCAGACCAGCGGTGCCGCTAGAGGCTGCGAGCGATGCCCACACGCCGATTGACAGATCCACTGACTTGCACAAGCAACCCTTTAAGATCTCACAAATCCTCCCCGAAAGACCTATGGCCACACATCGATCCTCAACTTCGGATACCACCGTTCCTGCTTACCCTCAAGTCCCCAGCAGTCCAATCCTGCTCCTTGTTGAGGACAACGAAATCAACCTTAAACTCCTCGCAGCATTTGCAAAGAAACACAAGTACCCCTACACCACCGCCCTAGATGGCAAGCTCGCACTCGAAGCGTTCGAGGCTGCACACAAAGCGTCGCTATCGCCGGCCATAACCAATGGACCTGGCGAAGAGCAAGTCTCGGCGCCGCCGACTGTAGTCTTGATGGACATTAAGATGCCCGTCATGGATGGCTACGAAGCCGCGCAGCGGATACGGGCGTACGAGAATAAGCACGATATGGCTCCTGCGAAGATCATCGCTGCCGCTGCGTTGCTGTTCGAAGCTGCGCAGACTGAGGCGTTTGGGAGTGGGTTTGATGTGTTTTTGAGCAAGCCGATCATGTTGAAGAATTTGGCGAAGCTTGTTAGCGAGGGGTGAGAGAAGAGTTGGCATCGTGGAGTCAACTTATAGTGGCGAGGCACGTTATCAGCGTACTTGCGCTGGCGGCTCAGACTTTGAGCCTCGCAGGCTAGAGGCAGCTGGCACACTTCCATTGTGCCGCTTTATAACGGACGTAGTCTACATATCTGCCATTAGTAGTGTATCTGGCAAGTCCGCCAAATGCTCCTTTGAGCAGCGCAGGGAACCACTAGGTGTGGTTCTGCGAGCCGAGATGCTTTGCAGACCCAGGATTTGTCGGAATTGGTGTTGGAAGCAAGGTGCGAGTAAGGCGTCTGAGGAAACTGGCCACATTTCGGACGACTGCCAAGCTTGCTGCCTGTGTTCTAGCATCTGACTCAGAGCAATCAAGCAGCAGCGATGGTGACTGTGATAGCTCAACAGATCGTGACAATTGACGTGATACGTGTACATGTACCTATATTTTGGAAGGTCGTGTGCGAGAGCAGTACATGTACACTCGAATCTGTGTTGTATACTCTGAGAATTAAGCAAGCTTAGCGGCATTACAAAGAATCGAACGCCACACCCTCACAACAACCAAGTGAAGACATTCACAAAGACACAAGCATCGCCGGTGATCGGTCGAGAGCTGACAGGCAATATTTACTGCCAATTCAATCGATTCAAAGGCTTTGGGAACATTTCATTTTTCGATGACCCTAACCCTGCTTGCTCCAAAGCGAATGCTCCTAAGTGCACGTACGTTTACCATATCCGCGGCTGCTATAAAGGTATTCCAATTGGTCCTCACCCTCTGCCACACAGTATGAGTGTTGAGTCTACAGAGTGGCAATGAGATGTTGGCGATCGTTCACTAGCACAATACAGGTGGAGTTGCGCAGCAGCAGTTGACACAATCGTCGGAACATGAGGTATAATGATGCGTACAGACTTATGAGCTGAAATTGTAACCAGGCTCGATCCTCGAAGCTTCACAGGCACATACGTGCCACAATGAAATGTAAAGCATTGGTTGTATGTAGAAAATGTCGATTCTGTATTTACAATGGCCCGAGAAGCAGGTAGAGGAGCCATGCATACCTCAGTGCGATCATATACTGTGGGCACCTCCGACCAACAACAACCGTGGCGAATGTAGCACTGTCTATACAGACTGGCCATCGTGCCTGAGATCTTAGGCAGCGGATATTGCCAACACCGACTCTGTCCGGATCTCCGCCGCTGCTATAGACCAAGCGCTGAGCGCGTGCATATCAAGCCGTTGGCATCGACCGTTTCCAAGATCTCAGCCGCCACCCACATCATGCAATTGAACGCGTGGGGTCAGTGGGCGGCTGAATAGTCCGCTGGGCCAGATAACAATCAGACAAGTCTATCACATGTTGCAAACAAGATTAGCAGTCGGAGCGTGTTGGGCCGTACTACAGTTCGATGTCTCGTTGAGTAGCAGACGGTGAATGACACACGGCAGGAAGTTGGAGGCGGTATGCAACGCTAGAGCACTTGGATCCTCTTGAGAGGCTGTCGGTGAGTGAAATGCCTGAGGCAAGCATGCTCTGGACAAACTCTACTCCACAACGGCTCCATCTTTGCCTCCTTGCCGGAAAGGAGGATTGACACTACCAACTCTAGATGCAAGACATCAGTTTGGCACTTGTGGCGTATGATCCGCGCAACGGACTATGCGTTAAGCCCGTACTCGTATGTACTCCACACGAAGTGGTTCGAAGGCCATACCAGCAAAAGGCGGGTGCTGGACGCGTGACTGGGGCTCGTGCACGCCTGAGTCGTGCATCGTGATACTGGAGGTAATGTAAATAACGATCACATACGACGAGAGACCGCAGCAATCATGGCAGAACGTACAGAAGAGCAGCCTCATCGGCATTCTAAAACAATATGATTGGGTGCGAATAGCCGCTCTCGAATCCTCACAACAGAGTTTCCTCCCGCGCATCAAGATACACCGCCAGCGGGATCATCTGAGACATGGAGGGTCAATTAAGAATTAGCATCGCCATAGCAGACCAACACCATGCAATATCACAGAGACGCAACGGTGAACAACACAATCTCGCGCAGATGACAGTCGGTCAAGGAAAGGAGAACAGTAGCCACCAGAAAGGTATAAGAACACCCATCTCGAACCCCCAAACCACAACTTCTCTCCATCATCCAACAACATCTTCACTTCAATCACACTCGCTTTCCCAACCTTTTCCACCAACCAAACCCAAATCATCAACATGTTCTCCAAGACCATCATCCTCGCCTCCGTGGCCGCCCTTGCCTACGCCGCCCCCCAGGGTGCTTCCGATGGCGCCAAGAAGGTCTCCGTCGACTCCTCCGACTCCAAGCAGATGTGCGGCAACGGCTCCAAGATCGCCTGCTGCAACAGCGGCGAGGACCTCATCGGCCTTAACTGCCTCAGCGTCCCCATCCGTAAGTCACGATTACCTCTTCTGCTCAGCAGCGTTCTAGGACATCAGCTAATTATCATCGAGTAGTCGCCATCCCCATCCAGCAGGCTTGCGGCTCCAACGTCGCTGCATGCTGCCCCACTGGCGATGCTGACGGCAACGCTGTCAACCTCGAGGCCAACTGCATTGCCATCCCTCTTTAAGCGTTTCGCTTATAGGATGACAATGTTTTGATCGGCAAACTTCTTCTTTCGATCAACGACTTTCTCTTGGGGATTATAGGCCTCTGCTCTTTTAAACCACTTCATTTCGAGCACGTCTGATGATTTATGTGGGGGTTGGGCCCAGGATATGAATACCTCTTTTTACACCGACGATTGGTTGCAGGCTAGATACCTTTTCTCTCTCTGGACTGTGAATGAATGCAATTGTCAACCTTCACAATGCTCTTCCCTCTTTCTTTGCTCCTCAACTTTTGTCTTCTGCTCATATGTCTTGCACTCTGGCTTCTGCAGCCTCCAGTTCGCTGAGACTACTGTCTTTCTGTCCGCCCGAACAATGGTAGCGAGTCACTTGGTGCAAGCAACCCTTCAACTGAAGCCATGCAATACTGCGATATCTCTGTCAATCTCTGACATTCATCTCGACATGAATAGCACCGCTACGCCTCAGCCGTGGCAGCTGCTCGAATTCACTTGGCCAGGCGGCCTGACATGTCGCCTTACTCACCCTCCACTCGCGCAACTGTCAGACGCCAATACTCCCCGATCTAACAAAGCACCATTGCATCTCACCCGAAGTGATTCTTCAACACAATTTGAAACACGAGGCGGTGTGATATTCTCGCACCTCATCGGCATGCGATAACATGATGGCGGTGAAAACTGCGCTGGCATGCAAGTATGTTGCAGCAAGTTTCGCCCGTCACTCGCCCCGGTCCCTCATGGTGAATTTGTGATGCGTCGTAGAAGAGTGCCATGCTTTATGGACGGTGAGAGTATACAAGTGTGAATGTGCGTGAGAATCATGCTGTTTTCGCGACAGCCGTGGTGGCAACTTAGAGTGGAGTCGCGTTCTGGCATCATTGTAATATGTTGACATTCGTGCGCCTGAAACAGAGGGGATTTTCCTATTTGTTCTTGCGGTGCTACGTTCTGATGGCTTTGCGCGCGCATTCTGCTCCGGATGCTTGGAGTATGCAGTGGAATGAATCGGCTTAGGCGGGCGCCGACATCGGGAAAAGTCGCATATCATCAAGGTGCCGCGAAGCGAAGGCGAACTGCATAATCCCGAGCGAGCATATCGGGTATGCAGCAAGCCTGTTGAGCGCACCGAGCTCATCAACACATCTAATCTGTAGCTTCGGGTCAGCATCAATCGGCAAGCGCATACAATACTTTGGGTGTTTCTTTATCAGGGCATACCTGTGTTAGATTGAGTGAAGACAGGTGTTGACACAAGTTGTTTTTTGTTGAGGTAGAGCATGGCATTAAGTTTTCTCGCTCGCAATGATACGTGTCAGCATCGCGATCCCGTCGTTGTGGCATTTCCAAATCCTGCCGCGTTACAATTACCCTCGAGTGAACAAAGACGAATGTCTACAGCAAGTGACATGTACTTTTGCCAACGACAGGACCGGGCCCGATACTGCCTGGTATCAAGTCCTTTCCAATTTTTCCCGCCGTCATCATCAAAGCCGCCTGTGTTCAACAGCGGCCAAAAAACATCGACATCGTAAAAAGAGAAACCCAAGTTTTGGTTTTTTTTTAATTCAACACCCGCTCACTTTGCCCTCGTGTCGTCATCATGAAGTTGTGCGTTCGTGGTTTCATGCTGTTATTTTTCGCGGATCGTTGTTGCCGTGGCGTGTGACAACATTTAGTTGGCCTGGACCTGGGCGGCCTGCATGCCCTTCTGGCCCTGCTCGGCGACGAAGGTGACGGCCTCACCCTCCTTGAGGGACTTGAAGCCCTGCTTCTGTTGAGGTTGTTAGTGGTGTGTTCGGTAGTGAGTGGAGCAAGTAACGTGTGCTGGGCTGGATGCTGTGCGGTGGTCGCAGAGCAGCAGGACACAATGCACAGTCGTCGATCCTTGACATACCTCAATGGCGCGGAAGTGGACGAAGAGGTCGGCAGAGCCGTTCTCGGGGGTGATGAAGCCGTAGCCCTTCTCGTCGTTGAACCACTTGACGGTGCCGTTCTGGCGTTCTTGAGGAGCGTCCATTTTGATGTGGAGGGGTGGTGTTTTGGGGTGGTTTTGGTTGTTGGTATTGATGTGGGTGAGTGAGGGGAAGAGGCAAACGTAGCGATGTGTTCTCAACTGTTTTTTATCTGCTGTGCGGCGGGCGAATTGTAGCGGGGTACGCTTGAGCTGCAGCGTTTGCGCTTGCGAGCACGACTGGTGACGTTTGGCCGAGTCACCCGCAAGAGGTGGATGTCTCTCAGAAGGCCCCGCCTTGGTAAGGGTTCGGATGGTGTGCTATAGAAAGGACTGCCCTGAGGGGCAGATCTGGCGGCAGCTGGTCCGGCAAGTCAGCCGATTCGACGCACCAAGGGCTGGTGCAAGTATCTGTCGAATCACAGCATTCGAGCTGGCCATCTAATCTGTTCCTCTACAAGAGACAGGCTCGTTGTTGTTGCGTGCTTGTCTCAGAGAACTGCACTACTGTTCTCGCCTCTCAACCAGCCGCGAGCTTGACATATAAGTTGCTCGGTCTTGGGGACAAAACTCGCATATACTATCCACCTGCAACAATGCTATCGCTCTACAAATATGTGCCGTCAGTCTGTACACTGCCCATAGCCATGGTCATTTGCCCCCCCCTGTTAGTCAACAACCAGAATCGCTGAAATTGCTCTCTGAAATTTCAAAGGCCGATGGAGTTCGCTCGCTTCGGCTTTGCCTCGCACGAGGTCTGCATAAGAGGTGCAGATCCGGAGCGATGCTCGTTACTAGGCCTGTGAACACTTTAAATTGATGATCAAGTGTTCAATAAGGGCAGAGTAGCTGGGAATGTCTCAAGCTTGCTCCCGCATAGACTTCCACGCAACGCCTCGTTACATCCAGCTTGTGGCAAGGTCTGAGGAGCTAACGTTGAACCACCGCGAAGGCTTATTTACCTTTGTGGATACATACGTTAGCGCCAATGATATAGTACATGTACTCATCTATCGCGGGCGTATCAGTTACTTGGATCGAATGCGTAGGAGGCAGTCAGGTCATTGTTGGCTGCTGGCCCTTACCCCGCAGCGCCCACATCTGTGGCTTCGGGGCGGGAGACATGGTGAAAAAGCTGAAGGTGGTGGGCCTCGAACATATTCACCATGATCCTTGGAGACGATGTCATGCGAATCCTGGACATGTATCACAGAGTGCCTCCAGACGAGCGAGCTGCACATGCAAAGCGTTGCCTGTATGTACCTACGAGACCGCTCACGGCTCGAAATCCTCCAAGTGGCTCACCCTAGCTCAGCAGCGACCACGTTTGATTAATCCCATGACTTGGTCTTGTAGTTGTTCCAGACATCCAAAGTGTTATCCTCTCGCATTCTTTCTCCCTTCCGTCAATCCTACGTCTACCAGCGGCCTACTCCCTTATCTATGCTGCTTTGATTTTGATTGCATTGCGGAAGCGAAGACTTGACTTTACACCGTTGTAGAACCCACCACTCGGCCAAGATGCATCCGCATCTGTCTTCAAGGGCGGTAGGCGAATGCACGGGATCTGGCGTTTGTGTTATCAGATCGACACATCGATCGATCAGCTTTCCGAATCACTGCTTCAAGAAGGGCTAGAACGTCGAAGGCCTCTGGGGAAGCTGGATAGCGGTCCGGTCGGTGGCTGGCTGATGTTGGTGGATACCTTGCAGCGAAACCACGAAAACATTTGTCTGTTTCGTCGGTACACGAAGATGACCATGGAATGAGCCAGCTGTCTGTCAGTGGCGACTTGTGCAAGACTGTGTGCTCGATTGGAGACGGCACATCCAAGAAGCGTTTTGCTCTGTAGTCGCACAGACAGGCACGCGTCGGATATTTACACGGAAAGCGGATCTCGGGCCGTACCATGTGTTCCTGGCGCAGATGACGTCGGGTCAAATCATCATCGATGAGGAGGGCATCGATGTAGAAGCGCATCTTCGATCTTTGCCCTTCTCAGGCGCGGGCGTGAGCTTGTTGCACGTCACCCTCGCTCGCCTCCATGTGAGAGGCATCACGTAGTTCGCCGACTGGCGCTCCCGCTGCACATCCCCACGTCGAAATCTCCAAAGCTTCAAACATCACTTCCGCAACAGTCGCTGATCGCCTTGGGCGACATTTTCCAACCCCAAAGACGTCCGCGGTGAAGACATGGTCCTGCCGTCCGCCCAAGAGAACCAGGCGGATGCTGCCAAAGAGACGCAGGACTCAAGCGAGGCTCAACCGCCTCCCTCATCTCACTCCAAATCTTTCCAGAACCCGCTTCCGGGCGATGTGCATGTCTGGAAGGAATGCTCACTGGACTTCCATAACGACCTCTTCTTGCAGAGCCTGGCCACGACTCTTTCCAAATTCGACTATCCTGCGGCCGTGTTCTGGGGATTTGAACTGGTGCTCATCTACAACAAAGCCTGGGAAGACGCTGGAGGTATTGAGCAGCAGGGCCGCGCTCAACGCGGTCAACTAGGGTCAGATGCATGGCATGCTCTGCAGAAGTGCATAGCCGGCGGCAAGCCGGCCAAGATTGCGAGCCACGCTCTGCTTCGCGAGAAACAGCGACCTGATCAAGAAAACTACCTCGTCCTTGCAAGCCCGCTCTTCGGGCCTCATGTCGAGGATGCCAGAGGCGTCTTCTGCCAGATGATCAGCGCCAAGGCCGAATCAATGCGCGGGAATAGTGGCGGACCCAAGTCTGGAAAGCATGAATCCTCCCAGAAGAGCATCGTCGCCAATCTGAAGGACCTGGGCTTAGAGGATGACTCGACCCCACTGGACGAACATCCATTCTTCCACCGCTTCGCGGAAATGATACCTACAGGTTTGGCTATTCTCGATCACAATGCACGCGCCGTCTTCGTCAACCAACACTTTTACGAATTGACGACTCACTGGGGCAATGATCAGTCTTTCAGATCCTGGCCACAGAGTATTCACCCGGATGACTATGAACGTGTAATGAGCGCCTATCAGGAAGCGTTTCACGGCAAGACGGAGCTACGGGCTGAATTTCGCGCGCTGGGCAGTGACCATCCTTGGAGACTGTTACTACTAACCCCACTCGGCGACGAAAACTTGAGGCATGTCAGTCTTGGGGAGTACGGTGGTTTCATCTGTTCGGTGGTCGACATTACCTCTGAGAAGAGCGCAGAAGAAGATCAGAGGATCGCCGCACAAGAAGCCACCGAGAGGAAGCAACAACAAGAGCGCTTCATCGACATGATCAGCCATGAGATCAGAAACCCCCTCTCTGCAATGGTACATTCTGTTGAGAACATCAACGAGGCCTTGAAAGAAAAGGAGCAGACTGGATTCCTGGATCCTGAGCCCGTAGCAGAAGCTCTTGACACTATTAATCTCTGCATCTCCCATCAGAAGAACATCGTGGACGATGTTTTGTCATACTCCAAACTCGACTCGTCTATGCTAGCTTTGACACCAAAGTCTTGTCAGCCCGACCGCGAACTGCGCGGTAATGCTAAGATGTTCACGCCGGAGTTCCGCAAGCATAATATCGACTTCGAGTGCATAGTGGATGAACCGTACAACAAGTTGAACGTCGACTGGACCATGGCGGACCTCTCCCGGATTGGACAAGTCCTAATCAACCTCATCTCAAATGCGATCAAATTCACTTCACGCAAAGAAGGTCAGCGCAAGATCACCGTCAAGGTCTCAGCTGCCGTCGAACGACCAACATCATATCCGCCTAATGTTGTCTTCTTCACCAACGACAGTGGAACACCACGGCTCGATGCTACTCAACGACAAGAATGGGGACAAGGCGAAGCGCTGTACATCATGGTGGCCGTCACAGACACTGGGATCGGTATTGGCGAAGAAGATCAGAAAAAGCTTTTTGAGCGCTTCAAGCAGGCCACGCCCAAGACGAACGAAATCTACGGTGGTTCTGGCCTGGGTTTGAACATCAGTCGTAAGCTCGTGCAACTCCATGGTGGTGAGATTGGTGTCCAATCAGTAGAAGGCGATGGTGCCACCTTTGGCTTCTTCTTCCGTGTTAAGCGCACGGATGCCCCAGATAAAGAGGAAAAAGAGCAAGAGAAGAAGCACGAGGACAAAACAGCTCGTGGCCAGATCCGCCTTGGCGGTCTCGATTCCAAAGAGGAGTCTTCCGACATAGAACATCCGGCGGAATCGAGAAAACCAAACCCGAAAAGCCAACTTGGCCGGACACAGTCGAGTAAAGAACGAGCAGATCAGAGTGAGAACTTGGGCAAGGAAATCGATCAAGAACGGAAAGACAATAGAAAAAGACTCAAGAAGAAAGAAGATCAAGCCCGCCACGATCAACAGAGCCAACTTCATAAGACCCGATCAGAGTCCCAACGACAAGCCCAAGCGGATCAGCAAGGACAAGGCAGCAGAGACCAGAACCAACTTGCAGCCACTGGCGACAGTATCGACCCAACATCATCGTCCAATCCCCGCAACATAACAAGGAAGGCCACCGATAAAGCACCACGATACGGCGAGGACAAAGCCAAAGAAAACACCCAAGCATCACCTTCCTCACCCAGTACCGGCGGCGGACGAATGGAGCAACAACAGCTGCCTCTGCGCACACGTAACGACACTACTAAGCCTCCCCACGTCCTCTTTGTCGAGGACAACGAGATCAACCGCAAACTCGTGTCGCGCAAACTCGTCTCCAAAGGCTTCACCGTCAGCATAGCCAACAACGGCCGCGAAGCTGTCGACTTCGTCGCCGCTTCCTTCTCCGACCCCCAGACCGCCGGCAAAGGAGACGAGACCAAGAAGCAAGGCGAGATCGACATCATCCTCATGGACAAGGAGATGCCGTTCTTAGACGGCAATTCGGCAGCGAAGGAGATTCGAAGCAAGGAGAAGGAGATGGGTAGGGATAAGCGGGTTCCTATACTAGGCGTCAGCGCGAACGTCAGGGAGGAACAATTGCAGGAGATGATCTCGTGCGGCATGGACGAGTATATCACCAAGCCGTACGATATTGGCACGATGATCAGGAAGATCGAAGAGATGATTTGATGCATAAGCGGGAGGGAAAAGGACCTCTAATGATACCCAGAACCAAACAATTCTCTTTTCGAAAAGGTGTAGCGTTGTGAATTGTTCCATGGATTTGTGCCAGTGAAGATGCTGCTGTCTAGCGACCTGTCGCTACTTACGTGTCTGCAGATTAGGTCTGCTCTTCACGGTTGTGTTGATCGTCTTTGCTTCTACGCATGATGGTACGATCATTGTGTTCATGTTGAGACTAAGGTATAGGTGCTAATGTCTCGAGGGTGGACTCGCGGTTTTTCACTGCTGCCAACCTCAACTCGCCCAAGTCTGTATACATGCTCTCAATCACTCATACAGTCACCTCGCAGTTCCTGCCTGATGATGCGGACATGATCCACATGGAGACCAAAGAACTCTTGACGGTGCCTCAATGACGGTTACAAATACTTCACTAGAACCACTGCTCCTGGTAGAAGCATCAAATCCATACAAAGCTGAAACTCGGACTCCAAACTACTGGTATCATCAATAACACTGCTTTCACCTCATCTCATTTCTTCCTGCAGTTCCCACCCATCTAAGCCAACCCCAAAGTCTTGGGCTAGTACATTCTTGACTGTGCAGAGGAGAGCATACCGCTCCACTTACCACCATCTAGTACCGTAGTAGACAAGTCAGAACTGCAATCAAGATTGATCTCCAAGCCGAAGCGAGCACGGCTGAACTTGCTGCTGATGTATCGGCAGTACCGAGACTGGACCCTTGCGAACTACTCGCGCTGCTGGATCTGGTCAGATATGTTGTGCTGGTCGATGCCGTGGTGGTGAGCTCGGGGCTGGTGTTCGAAGTGGTTCCGGTACTTGCTGTGCTTGGTTTATGCTCTCGATGGACTGTTCGGAAAGCTCCCTGTCGGAATTGCTGGTAGCAGTTTGCTCTGGTTGGCTTGATGTCGCTGGTTCGGAGCTACTGCTATCCTCTGACTCGCTGGTAGTTGGCACGAGGGCAGGCTCTGACGTAGCGGTGACCGTCCTCGCTTCCTCTGTTGTGGTCGTCAAGCGAGCTGCTGTCCGCTTCAGATCTGTCGCAGAGCCTTCAAGCGTGGGCCAGTGAGGCGTGTGGGTGTTGGTTTCGGTGAGGGTCTCAGTCACAGTGGTGCAAGACTGCTCGCCTTCTGTCTCAGACGCACAGGATACGTGTGTCGAGACTGAGGTCAAGATTGTGGTGCAGGTCGTATGGACAGGAAGCGCGGGTAGGCAGGAAGTCAATGGGATATTGTTGAGTTGCTTCTTTATCGTTTCGAGACCGTTGAGGTAGCCGATGACGCTTTCGGGCAGAGGTCCTATCTTCAAAGTTGGGCTCGATACTCCCAAAGGGATGATGAAGGGGCCTGGGTCGAACGTCGGCGGTAAAGTGATAGCGGTGGTTCCGACCGTGCCGTCGCAGTCTCTGTCTTCATCTGACGTCTTGCTAGGCTCAAATGTGGCATCTGCTCGCCCGACGAAATTGGTCAAGCTGCTGTATGTGGTCGGATATGTCCTGCCAATTCAGCTCGAGGAGTACCTCAACAGCTCTGATGTACTACTTAATACGTGCGTCCATGGGTAACCTATGTGAAGGAGTGCTCATTGAAGAAGTCGGCGTCAGGATTGTCTTCAACAGTGATTGTCGAAAAGGATGTCGAAAGCCCTCCATCCTCGTACTGTGTAACGTAAGGGATGACAGAGACAGTGGAAGTCACGTTGTCGATATCGTGATATGGGAAAGAAAAGCACATGGTACTGGCGGCGATGTTGCATGGAGCGCATTTTGCCTCCGTGCAGGATGGCAGTGGAGCTGAGCCAGGTCAATCAGAGGTGATACGCTTACGATATTGCAAGCTTTGATAAGGTGCAGGCCTTACTCTCGCTCATATCGTGCCTACTCCGCGAGTGATTTTGATGTAACTGTGTGGTTACAGTCTTCTTGCAATTGTGCAGCGGTGATATGAGTGGAAACAGGGACGCTGTTCATAGACTTAGCAGGAGTTTCCGAGCCTGCTAGTTGGATAGCAACCTTTATCTGTCAACCTGCTGCTATGCTCATTCTCGCCAAGATCCAGTATCAATTCGAAAGCGTGGTGTATTCTTCGAGTACGATGCGAAGTCATACCACCTGTACGCTACAAGAGCCTATCAAATTGATCGCATCGCCTCATTTTGACAGAGGCGTGACTGCAGAAGTGCGTCTGGCGTGATAACTTGGCAACTGGGCTGCTGAGGTGGTCTGCGCAGAATTGCTGACATAGCTTCGAGATCATGGCCAATAAATGATTATTGAGCACAAGCCAGTTGGCGATGGTTTGTCGCATATCATCAGACTGTTCTAAAGCTTGATCGCCGCCTCGCGAGCGTCATGATTGATGATCTCGTCTTCGCGGTTGGTATAGACCATGGGGCGACTCTGCATTCCATACCAGCTCCTTGCCATCTACCCGTGCCTGTTGCGAGGATTGTTCCGTTCAGCATTGACTTGAGTCTTGGAATGTAGCAGCCTTCATGGTGCCTTTACACACGGAAAAGAGTATGACATGTTCAATGATGTTGCACAGATGTGGAGGGGTCCGACGAGTGGTGTGAGATCTGCGCAAGGATCAGGTAAGACGTGCAGTACCAGGTCTTCTGACGGGCTTGGCAGCAACCGCTACGACGAGACAATGGCGACAAGATCGCACCACTCACAAGTGCCTATGGCTTGGCTGTCTGGCGAGTTTTATTGTGTCAGCATAATCTCCTGATGGAAACTGGCTACGTGCGCCAATGCATCGACTGCTTTGAACTCACAACATCCCCCTCCTATGACAAGCGGTCAACACAGTATGCCTGCAGCGCAGCCACTAATCCTTCATGCAGAATCGTGGGCCGGTAACGACGGAAATTGGTCAACCTCGTCTCTAAAAGTCGGCAGCCCGCCGCAAGAATTCAACGTTCTGCCAGCAACATCGCATGGAGAAGTCCGGGTGCCACTTGTGGAAGGATGCGATTAACAGCCGTTCACAAACATCAGTAGCTGCGCATTTTCTCGTGGAGTTGGAGACTTCCAAGGCGTCCAGAACTCTGGTTACCAGCCCAATGCATCTACCGCATGGGTAGACATCGGTATCTATGCACTTCCTGTAAAAGATGGCCTGTTTGATGTTGACGAAAATGGTCATTATGGGAACGACACGGCTATCTTTCAGCACGAGAATGGCACTGCTGAGATCAAAGGGCAGAGTGTCGTTGGTATTGCCACGCAGGATTTCTGGCTTGGACGTCTAGGAATTGCGCAAAGGGCGGCGAACTTTACTGTCGAGTCGACAATCGTGCAGAGCTTGTTGGACCGGCTCAAGAATGAGAATGCTACACCGAGTGCTTCATTTGGACTTGACGTAGGAGCTTCGTACAGTATGTTCTCTTCGTGTTTGCACATCGTGTCACAATTCCTGACAAATAGATCATCGCAGAAAATGCTCCAGGCAGTCTGATTCTTGGAGGCTACGATGCCGGGGCTTCCAGCGGCCACGCAATAACAATCTCTGACATTGTCGGGGTGGACCTGGCTGTAAATTTCAGAAGTATCGTGATGAGCAACACGCCGCAACACACTCAATCCGCAACGCACGACCTTCTGAGCCTCCCGATGACTCTGGACTCGACTGTATCTCAGCTTTGGCTACCTCGAGTCGTTTGCGATGAAATGGAAGATGCACTGGGCTTGACATACGATGACTCGACGGAGCTGTATCTGGTCAACGAAACTGCCCATGCAAAGCTGACAGAATATGCACCGACATTCACGTTCAAGCTTGCGGCCAACAGCACCACCGATGAGACCACCTCCATCACGCTTCCCTACGCGGCTTTCGACCTTCAAGTCGGACCACCGATCTACAATCCCGCCGATTACTACTTTCCGATCCGGCGTGCGAGAAAAGGGTCTGTATTGGGCAGGGCGTTCCTACAAGAGGCATATCTCATCGTCGACTGGGAGAGGGCCAATTTCACCATCAGCCCGGCAGCCAGTGGAGAAAATCGCACGAGACATGTAGTTCCTATCCCATCGCACAATGAAGCGTCGCAGTCGCACGCTCTCAGCACCGGCACGATAGTCGGTGTTGTCATCAGCGTGACAGTTGTTGTTCTCGCACTGATTGCGTTCGTCTTATGGAAGCTACACGCTCGCAGAAAACGCAGAGAAAATGCGGCCGAAGCGATTGTACCGCCTCCGTCGCCGTACACTGAAGACAAGAAGATCGCAGACGTAGGGTTTGAGCCCATGGAGGCTGTCCGCAGTGACAGTATTCATTCGGAAGCCATGTCGATGCCTCTTTACGAATTGAACCAGGAACACATTTGCCAGCCGAGTCGTTTCGAGCTTGCTGCAGAAACAGTAGGGCCTGAGCTTGAGGCGAATCCAATGGAGCCAGAGTATCAGCCTGATCAGCCGCATCTGGAGCCCAGGACTACCGGTAACGGGTCGGATGAAGTGCGTTGAGTGTTTTCTGGCGGAGCAGCTTAAGACAGACAATGCGCCCAAAGCAAGAGCTTTCTTGATAGTCAGATGGACCAAAAGAATAAGACAGGCATGATCACCTGACCTTCTTTTCGGCGACTCCATCTCTTCTTTCTTGTGCTTTGTGCATCTCGAGATAAACCACTGGAAAGACGATCTCTGGCAACAGCGTGAGTCCCATGATCCACCAACTCCATTTCGAACCCACGTAGCTCCAGTTCTCTGGCACGTTCAAATATCGCCAGATGAAAACGCCGTAGGCAAAGATGCAACCAATGAAGCGAGTGATCCTACAAGATTCATTAGTCTCCCGCACCATGAATGGTTTCGTACAAGCAACGCATCGACGACTAACCAAATTTCCAACGAATGGCCCTTGGTACTGCGATCTCTAACGAGCACCCACAGACTTCCCCAATTAATCGGCAATTGCAGCAAGATTCCCGTCCAGAAACCAGTCAGCTGCTCTCTTTCATCCGGCCACTTCCTCGCCAAAGCCCAGAATATCACCAACCCCAGCAAGACTCCTCCCGCCGTCCTAGCCGCAACCCTCCTCCGCTCCGCCGCAGGATAGGCAAAACGAATCGCCACTGCGACAAATGCCAGGTCGAATGCAAACCACGCCATGAAGCACACGCGCTCAAAGACCGTGCTCGTCGTCGCGATCGCGTAGAAGATCTCGTACGACATCGTCGAGCTCATGTACTCCACTGGGCCGGCTAGGTGGCGGTCGCGGATTGTGCGGGTAATGTAGAAGAGGTAGCAGAGGAGGTAGAGGAAGCCGCAGGCGATGATCAGGAAGTCTTGCACAAAAAGGTAGGACTGTGGCGGATTGAGGCGGAGGTCGGCGGGTTGGACGATTAGGTGGGAGTGCTCGAGGGAGTTGGCGAGGCCGAAAGGCATCTTGTGTTGGCGATGGCGTAGAGGCTTACGAGTGCTTTGGATTCAATTGTCGAATGTGTCTTGCTTTGGTAGAGCGCTGACCGATGATTGTGGGTGTGGTGTCGGAAGAAAGAGATATTGTACGGCAATTAAGTGCTAAGGACAAAGTGTCGCGATTCGTCGTGCATTTGTGATATCATGGTCGTCCTCGTGCAAACGCTAAATGAGACACCGGGTGGCTGACAAACCCCATTTTGAGCCATCACTCTCACTTGAGTAAAAGGCTGAGTGGCAACGACTTCCGCGAGCCTCCGCGGTTCCACTCTTCGGTTTGTAGTCCGCGCCATTGTAGGTTCCGCGAAGGAATGGGCATAGCGACTGACGGAGTACTCATGTGCCATGTTGTAGTAGTCGTCAAGCCAGAGAAGAGATTCCTCCGGCTGAAGACGGATGTTATGATGTGCCAACGCAGTAGAATAAGGTGTCGCATGTTGGCAAACTCCCCAGAAGTTGACAGGCGCCGTGAGATCATCAGCCAAGACAGAAGACTCCGCATATCCGGCTCTTGTTCCGACCGTTGGAAAGACAAAGTCTAATCCGGAGGTAACAATCAGCGCTCATATTTCAACACACGCCCTTTGGCTGCTGTGAGTCTCTTATGTGCAAGCCTGATGGTACGAGCATATCATCAATAGAAGCATTGAAGCTTCCTCCGGAATGGAACATACCGCCCTCTTGATTCATGACTGAAAGTACAAGCATATTATAGATAAAAGCACTACCGCGCCCTTGGCAGCCTCTTCTTGGCTAAACTATTATCATCTCTGCCTGCCAGACGACCATACCATTGATCGATAGACTAAAGAGCCCTGGAGAGCCTCTCATTGACTAGAAGTTCGTTGTCTTTTTTTTTTCTTATCTGACCGCAGTAGCATGCCATTGATAGAAGTACTCGTGAGCTCCAGGGAGTCTCTCTTTGACGGAATTACTATCGTCTGTCAACTTATGCCCGAAGATACGAGCATAGCAGTGATGGGCGCACGAGGACCTCATGTTGACCTTTCTGCGGCTATGGTCGTCTTTTCTCAAATCAGGCATAACGATACAAGCATAAAATTGATGGGCCCACTCGGAAATTCTTGGTATTCTCTCCGTGGTAAAAACGATTTCAAAAACTACGGACGCGGCTGGTATCAATCTCCCAAACAATGCCGCCCAGCTAGACGGAAAACACGACCTCTCCCTCGAACCAAGTCGCCAAAACGGTTGCGTCCGTAAAGCAGCCCTCACTCAAGTCGCGGTCGACGGCGATGAAGTTCGCCTTCTTGCCGACCTCGATGCTGCCCAGGTCCTTCTCTCTTCCCACAGCCTCCGCGCCACCGAGGGTGAGCATGCGACACAGAGCCTCACCTCCCACGCGCCTGTCGCCATTGCCGAGGATAGCAGCAGTGTTGGCCAAGCATGGCAGGAGATGCGGCTCTGTGGTCGGGCCCCAGTCGCTGCCAATCGTCATGTGTGCGCCGGCCGCGAGCATCTTTGTGAAGTTATGCTCGATCACGCCTTCGCTGGCTGCTTTGGGGCAATCGAACAACAGAGCAGGCGACATCTCGGCAGTGACGCCCAGCTCGTAGAAACGCCAGTAGTCATCGTCGTGGACGCCGCTGCAGTGTGCGATCTCGTGGCGTGGTCCGTCGGGGTTACTTTCTCTTGCCGCGGCGTATGCGTCGAGGGCAGTGCGCGTGGCGCCGGTGCCTGTGCAGTGGATCTTCATGGTCATGCCGCGCTCGTCGTACTTCTTGACTGCCTCGGCGATGTTAAGGACGAGTAGTTTGGCCTCGTCGACGCTGCCATCTTCAGGCTCCAGAGGCGCGTGTGTATAGTATGGATTCAGCGGCACACCATCGAGGATGATTTTGACGAAGCGGGTGTCTACGTGCTTCGATCTGAAGGACTCGGCGTTGTCGAGTAGCTCGTGTAGGCTTTCTTGCTTCTCTTCTGCGATCCAGTCTGGCGCATGGACGATGTGAGGGAAGATCTCGAGCTTCAGCTCGTTTGTGGCTTCCATGGCCTGCAGCCCTCGCAACAGCAGCGTGTTTGAGGAAGCTTCTTGGCAAGATGTTACGCCAGCAACGTGGAGCCTCCTCTGGGCTGCGGCGAGTATGC
Organism: Cladosporium sp. BF-F; assembly: GCA_030463185.1. Classification (NCBI taxonomy): domain Eukaryota; kingdom Fungi; phylum Ascomycota; class Dothideomycetes; order Cladosporiales; family Cladosporiaceae; genus Cladosporium; species Cladosporium sp. BF-F. The sequence goes on along the minus strand of JAMRMS010000017.1, from coordinate 302,675 downwards.
GTCTGATGTGCTGGAGACCAGGTTGCGGGATCGAGGTCATCACTTTGCTCAGGCCATTCTCGGCCATCTCGCCTGTCAAATGGCCATTGTGGTCGAGCACATAGTAGGCTCCTTGCTCGACTGGCTCGTTTTCGATGTCGTAGCCCGATCGCTTGAGAGCTGCGCTGTTGAGGAAGGTGATGTGCTCTGCGCCGCCTTTGATCACGACGGGTGTATTGGGGTAATGCTTGTCCAATGTTTGCCTCTCGAAGTTTTCAACCGTGAAGCCGCGCGCTACGACCCAGTCCTCATTGACGTAGGCAAACCTACAAGCACAGACGCTGTTACACAGTTCCTGGGCTATGTTGTCGTTGGTCATTCTTTGTTCAGGCAAGTGAACCTGGGACAGTGCCATGCCAGAAAGCAGCATATGGACGTGAGCGTCGTGGATGCCTGGCATGATGAACTGTCCGTCGAGGTTGAAACAGATGAGGCCTTCTTGTTTGGCTCTCGCTCTGATCTCTTCGTTGCTCCCGACCGCGGTGATGATGCCAGTTGGAGAGACAACGAATGCGTCGACCCATGGCTGCTGTGGGTTGATCGTGTAGACATGGCCGTTGATGTAGGCTGCACCGTTGTCGCCGTTTCCCCTTGCCGTGCAGGTCTCCATGGTCTCTGGTGTGTGAAGTTAGTGATGTCGATGGAGGGCGCGCGAAGAGGTGAGTAAGTAAAAGATCTGGGTGAGCAATTGGCATGTGATTGTGACGTGCGTGCGCGCGACTGCCGCGCGCAACTTGCTTGCTGTGCCGTTTCAAGCCGTCTGCTCGGTCGTACAGGAGTTGTAATTTATAGTTCTAGCTCAAAAGTGTGCACATGCTACTATATAGACGTGATGACCATATCAGCTGCCATGGCTCTCCAGACTTAGGATATCTCTCAGTGAGATACTGCGAGTATTAGACAACGCCGCTAAAGATCCTAAGCTCATATCTTCGGCGATGAATCAATAGATAGACAGGTGACGCAGCCACGGAGAGTGTATGCGCAGACCTACGAGCATCGACTGCATCTCCATCGTAACATTCGTTAATTGATTGAGCACCAAATACTGTGGAGGCAATTATCAATGATGTTTTCGAGTCTGTCGTCACGCTGGCTCTCCTCCCTTCACAGCACGGCGAAATGCATAGCCAAGCAATCACCCCGTATGGTTGTCGATGCCGAACTTTCCAAAAGGCTTATAAAACATGGTTCCGGAACAGTAACACACATGAACAATCCTTTTATCGCCACTGTTCACTGCTCTGGATTGCCTGTCACGTAATTATACGCTACCGCACGAGCCGCGCACACTCTTGCTACAGCTTTCAAATCACCTAGAGACTGGCAATGGCAGCAGGTTCTGTTTGCAAGGAGCAGGAGGAGCTAGAGAGAGAGGACAAATGGAGAGCTGAACAGCGTGACATTCTCGAAGCTCACGAGATTAAGCACTTGAGCACCCGCTTCGAAAGCTGCGATCCGCTTTGCTCTGGAAAGCGAATAAGATTGCCGGCAGAACACGATCAAGGTGCAACTTCTTTGTCGACGAGAAGACTCCCTCTCGCGGACACCCTTACGCTCTCGTCGCCACCGTGGGACTGGCATGATGGCGAGACGGTTTTCGTCACATCTTCCGTCTCCAATACATGACGAGACATCCTAACAATGACTGTCACGAGGATGGAAATACCCTAACGGGACAGCGGTAGCTTGTGCTGGCGCTTCTTCTCGGTGCTGGTCTTGATGCGGACGAACTCCTCACGAAACGACGAAAGGAAGGTCTTTTGGGTACACCGACCCCGGAGCATATGAAGTGCAAGAGCGATGAAAGGTCGACAATGCGAAGATTGGCATGCTGGTGGATGTTGTTGGTGTTGACTCGGTTGTTGCTGCAAGGTTTGCTAGAGAGACTCATGTTGTATCGCGCAATAGGGTCTCAATCGGAGTCTCGCAAGTTATTTCCGTGGTGAATGAAAGATATCCCGAGGTCGAAAACAGTACTGCAGACAGAATCGACATTCCAAACATCCGGGCAATGTGGACAAGTCGCCAGCGGACATGAGTGTAAAGTGTTTTCTGCATTATCTACCCAGCCATTAAACGGAACTATACCGAATCAACTCAAAAAAGTTATTCTACTCCATTCCAACGATTAAACAAAGTTATATACATGACGCTTGGAGCTTGCGAAAGTTATCGATGTTAACCGCAGAATATATCACGTGATCCTTCCGCCCAGCAAATTCCCAACACTGCTGTAAAAAGTCCTCGACAATCGCGAAAGAACACCTGTCGCGCCAAGAATCCAGCAACAACAATCGCCTCCGATGCGATTACGAGAAAAACACCGCACAAAGAGGTCGTCAAATAGTCAAGATGCCTCAAGTCGCTGGCAGAAGGGTTGGACCTCGCGAAACCGCCCGCATCCGCGCGTATCTCGAGGACACCCAGAATCCCCTCACCGCAGCCGCGATTGCAGACATAATGGGCCTATCACGGCGAACGATAGAGCGAATAAGGCTGAATTTCGAATTATTTGACGCGCCTTACCCTCCGACCACCATGAAGCTCGGAAGACCGCCGAATCTGACTGAGGAGCAGCAGGGCGTAAGCGCTTTCTTCTTTGCCTCTGCAAGCTGTGCTGTATCATGTAAAGTAATGGGCTAATGCCTTTCACTCCCGTAGTTCGTCCTTCAATTCTTCACTGAAAAGCCGTATGCCAAACTCGAGGACGCCACTGCTGCTGTCTGGGAGAGGTACGATGTCAATCTCAGTGCGAAGGGTGTCTCAAACATTCTGTTTAAGCACAAGTGGACGAGGACGGGGTTCAAAGGCAAAGACCGAAAAGCTCCTGGCGCTGCGCGACGCCCACCTGCTCCTCCTACCACTGATGAGGTCGTCGCAGAGCAAAGCAGCGCATCTGGACTGGTTCGGTCGCCAACTGCAGATGGGGATGTGCAATGGTCACCTGCGCAAGAAGCTGTGGTTGCGGAGGCGCAGGAGCCGCCATTGCAGCCTAGAGTGGAACTGCCTGAGATCTCTATCCCTGCTTTCTTCTTGGACGCTACTGGCCCGCCGATGAATGCTTCGAGACCAGCTGCTCCTGCTGTGCGTGTGCCTTGTCCAACGTGTGGATGTTCGTCGCGGGAGCATCAGAATGTTCGATAAGTATTGTGACACTTTTCGTCACAGCGAGTCCTTCTGCGACTAGTTCGACAATACTACAAGAGCAAGACTTATCATCCATCCAAAGAGCAAGCAATGACGATACCTTCTTGAGCAGTCTGGAAATCGCGGCTCATCAAATGTGCTCACACTGATCAGCCCCTCCACACAGCCCAAAGGCAGCCGATGGACAAGCATTACGACACCTTCTTCAGAGGCCTGTACTCTGCAGCCCTGATCTGCTCGTCCAACCACTCCTCGAACTTATCGTCAGCATACGGCCTGCCCTCTTACTGCGCTGCACCCTCTTACTGCGCTGCACCCTCTTACTGCGCTGCACCCTCTTTGATGGCTTGCTGAACAACAGCAGCCGCGAACTTGACGCTGACCTCACGCAAATCCTCGACGTCGGGCAACAGCGCCGCATCCGGATCCTTCATTGCTGGAGCTCGCGATGCCAGCGGTTGAGTGGCGTCCACCAGCATCGCAGTCGTAATCAGCTTAGCGCAAGAAGACAGCTTCGAGACCATACCCGGGGAAGACGAAAGGGTTATTGCATTCCACAATCTCGCGCCCCGACTGGGTCAGATGCTATGAACGTACATGAGTAGCAACATTGATGGTGAAGGCGTGTAGATGCAAACTCTTCTTCCGCTCCGACCGCATCGGCACAGCAATCGGCATCAACGACCCAGCCTCCCGCCTCGGCTTGAAGACATCGCACGGCTGCAGAGTCGAAACAAAATCATCGAATGCTGTCTCAGAAGGAGCTGAGCTCATCCTTCCTCGCACGAATGATCGATGGGAAGACATAGAATCCTGTAGGAGCACTGCGACGCTCCGATTGTTCTCAGAGGCAGTCAGAGCGGTGCAGACGCTGAAAACACCTGTGGAAGTCGGCGTGAAGGATACCTTTATGAACAATCGTGATGGTGAACAGATCAGCAAGGGTGTTTGCTTGCTGAATATGTCGCTTAAGATTGCGGATGCGGTGGAAGACGAGGTTGACGTGTTCCTTGACTTGGCGACTGGGCGTGTGGCGTACATTGCTGATTCTATGGTTTTGGCGGCTGAGATGTGTTTTGTTGCAAGGCTGTATACATTTGGGCTTGTGCTGGGAGGGCAGGATGTCGTGCTACATGTTTTCGAGTCGCTGCTTTGTAGGAGTTGTGCTTGTTGGGGCCGAGGGTTGGGACTGTGATGCCCTGTTTGTCTTGATAGCATACATACATGCTTGATGCTGTGGTTAAGGCATCGGTTTGGACGATGAGGCCGTCGCATTGTAACTCGTCTTTACACTAAATTGTACCATACCGAAACCTCTGCATAAAGGTGAGTGTTTAGTCGATTTTTATGCTATGGTTCCCGCTCTCCAAAGGTTGGAAGTGATCCGATGAGCATATCATGTACCGGTCGGAATTTGACACCGCTGGCGCCTGACGCACTGCCTATTTTCAGGTGTACGTTCTCAGACAATAAGAAGAATTGCGAAAATGGGCCGACTCTCTGGCGTTCGAAATACATCCATATCAATGTACCGTACCATGCAAGGAATTTATTGATCCCGGCGCTAAAAAGCCTAGAGTTGATTGTCTGCTGAGGTATATATTCACATTAAACGGATATCACTGCATCCCTCATGGCGCAATTGGCTAGCGCGTTCGACTGTTACTTTCACTGGTATCCAGTGTAGCAATCGGGAGGTTCATAGTTCGACCCTATGTGAGGGAGCAGCTTCTTTTTGTCATTTCCGGCGCTGAACGATCAAAAGTGCCAGGGTAATCTACTTTTATAGATTTGGCACATGTGCTACTATACCAGTGGATGTTGTCGTCTATCAGAGCTGTAAATGTTAATCTTCCATTTGATAGCGAGCGACCCTCACTCGAAGCCACGATGTATGAAACAGCAAAGAGAGCTTCCTTTGGCATTGGACTCTTGGACGACGCAGGCTGTCCCTTCCATAGAATGGCATTATCTCAAGCTCATAGCCAAAAATGCTCAAGGGAAGATCTTCGCGCCAGCATGCGCAACGCGGCTGAGAGTGGCTGGCGTGGGCCAGTAGGCAGGCGGTGAGATGATTTGTGCAGAACAACTCGATCTGGTGTACATCATCACTAATATTTCGTTGTTCGGCCCTCTGGTACGTGCTGATTGTTAGGAAACAAAGACAATGTTTTTATGGCTCGAATGTCTACAGCTGTCTACGGAGGCCTTGCGGATTGGCATATCGCAGGACACCAGTGAGGCCGTGACGGCAGTACCATACAGGAGTCCGAAACTGTGACAGATAGCTGTATTGTATCACACGCACAATTACAAATGGCATGACGGAGAGAGTTGTCGTACATGTACATGTAGTACAAGTTGAACTGTTGCGTGTGCAGTGCATGCCGTTAGGGTTTGGGGTTACAGCGTGGACAAGAGAAATGCCAATAAACACGTTTTCTGTTTGCAGAACTTGTCTGCAATACATCAGAATTGTGGCATCGGCTATCAAGATAGGACGCCTTCGTCTATCGTAGATTTGGTAGGGTTCCGAGGACAGGTGGTTGAGTTATTTGCTGAATTCTGTTCCTGGAATTCTTCAATTAGAAGATGACCACAAAAACAAGGTTTGTATCACCCTCCAATTTCCGCGAAGAACGTTCAGACATGCAACGTGCAAGGCTACCTAGGGATTAACCGCAAACGACTGTTCTTGAGCATGCCGTTCATGTCTTATCAGACGCTCTTCTCTCGATCGATGACCAGATACATGTATGTCAATTGAAGCAAGCATAGCCTAAGGATTGGGCTTCTTAGCTCGAATTGCGAAGGAGTATCAGAGTTTGGCTGGCTGCGGTAGCCCGTCATTGACTCGGCCCTGATGCGAATCCGACCAACGATGGAATTCTCCACCACAGGTACCGACATTCTTCTGGCACCAGCATGACCGTCGTCGTCTGCTTATTCTTGCCGGATCCGCCATGAGAAAGAGACACGCCATATAGAACGCCGGTATACTAGCAGGGCAGCGGACTTGTCCTTGTTCCGCCCTCCAACATGGCCTCGCGCACGCTCAGCTCGAGGTCGTCGGTCTCTTCCCGTGAGCCGCCAGCATACGGCAACAACGAGATCCCACACTTCGTGCAATACACTTCTCCCGTTTCAGCACATGACCATGGCGCCCAACTCCCGCTCAACCTGATCGCGCGCATTGTGAGCTACCTGGACGATTTGGGCGACATTGCGCGCGTAACGCGCACTTCACGCCTACTGTACTACATGACCCTACCACAACTCTACCAGCGTGTCGCTTTGCACTCATACCCCGAAATCAGATATGTTGACGGGCGACCGGAAGGCTTTGGAAGCGGGAGCCCATTCATGATGGCACTTAATGGGCTGGTGACCAAGAGCTTTGCTTCGCTGGTGCAACACTTCAAGGTGTGGGGAGAATGGAGAGAGTTGGGCGTGGAAGATTTCGCAAAAGGCAGGGTGCCGGACAACTCCATGATGCTCAACATGATGCTTCGCGCTTGTATCGACAAGATGTCCAAGCTGCAGTCTTTCAGCTGGGAGCTGGACTGTAAGCCACTCAAGACACTGTACCAAGGCCTGGCTGCTCGGGATACTCTTACCAGCTTGACTATCAAGTTCCCTTCGAGTCGTCTGCCCAGGCCTTCTGTGTGCATACCTCCAATGCCCAACTTGAAAGCTTTCGCTGCTATTGATGTCGACCCGCTGTGCTACCCAGACGATATCTCTGTGCTGATCCTTGGCTCACAAAATTTGATCGATCTTCGTATGCACTTCGCACCGCGCATGCGCCGAACAGCAGAACCTTCGCTAAATCTGGAATCTTACTTTGGTCGTGCCTACAAGGCTGGGAAAATGCCAAAGCTCAAACACCTCGCGATGCAGAATTGGTTTGGTCCTAATACCAATCAGATAGGCTTCGCGTTGAACAACCCTACCTGCGCGAGCATGACTTTCCTCGACACTTTCGGTGGCGTGCAAGGTGGTGATGCCAATGTTTACGTCGATGATACGTGGAAGGACATGCCGCCGGACACTAAAGTCTACTACACCACCATGCGCTTCAACGAGTTTGCACCGCAACACGTCAATATGATCAAGAACTCGACAGGAGCTGAACGAGTGTATATCGTGGGCGACCGTACCGGCGCGCCTGCTATGTCTTCCACTAGCAACAACCCAACCTCCGCTTCATCCGACTACATCACACCCGAGGACTCGCCCTCATCCTCTACAGCTATCGCCTCAGCCTCCTCATATACGGCACAACAAACACAAGCCTCAACCTCCCCCAGCAAACACTCCTCCGCCCGCTCTGCTAACATCGCCTCATATGGCACTCTCTACCTCAACGCCTTCACCACATACCACGGTTCCACCCTGCAACACCTCCTCCTCTCACCCGAATGGTGCCTCACCGCCACGGACCTCAGCACGCTCATCCGCTGCTGCCCAAACCTCACACAGCTTGGCCTCGCCCTCGCCACAGACCAGCACTCCACTCTGCGTCTTCTCGTACCGTTCCTCCCCGAACTCTACGCCCTGCGCATCCTGGACTCTGACGAGATGAAGGCTCCGCAACACCAATGGCCTTCTGACGCAGAAGTTGAGGCGGGAATCAGTCGCCAGCTAGGCCTTTCATTCCCTTTGAAGCCCAAGATAAAATGGATTGGGGATTGGAACAAGGTTTGGCGTGTTGACGAGGAGTTTGACCAGGGGCTCTATGGGGATGGTTATGGCGGCAGTGGCGAGATGAAGTGGGTTGTCAAGAGGGCGGAGATGGAGGAGGTTAAGGACGTGGAAATCTGGAAGCTGGATACGTTGGATTTGATGGCGGATCGGGGCGCGGGTGTTGCTGGGTGAAAAAGGTGCATGGTATCTGCACAACTGGAAAGATTTAAGGATGATCACTGCTGGAACTGGATGTTTGCCGAAGCTTGCAGCGCTGGGATGAATGTCAAGCTCGAGTCTGAGCGGAAGTCTTCACCAAAACACGCACCGCGTTACGCACTGGACCAGAACGCCACTCCGCACCGCACCAATACTCTTGCGCGCGACAAGAGAAACTAGAGACACAGCCTCAAACACAAAAGTGCGTCGAAATCGACGCTCCGGCAGCGTACTGCGGACACCCAGTGTGGAAGTTGACAGGCCTTAATGCCATTTACTTTGGAAACAAGGTCGAGCAAACATTTTGTTTCCGCTGCTTCGAGGCAATGAGCCGCAACAAAAAGGCGGAACGATTAGCGATCTTTCCAAGAAGCATACGAGCTGCATGAGATACTCCGATTAGCCAAGCGGCTCCCCCCCGACAGCCTCGTTACCACCAGCTGTCAGGTTCTCATCGGCCGCCATGATAAGCCATCTTGCTTTTCAAAACACCTTCGATGTTAAAGCGAAAGAGGAGGTACACACTGGCACCGGCACCATCCATGTCCCTGACCGGGTCGCCAAGTCAGTTTGGCACCCATTGCGCCGCCAACTTCGAACAAGTGCTCTCCCTACCATTGCTCACATTCCTCCCACACACCCAATGCAGACCATAGTTGCGGGATCGCGGTTCGTGATGGCACCCAGCAGCCAGATTGTTCAGCACGGGCACGGGCACGCGCGCGCGTAACGCCAGCGCGACAAGCACACACAGGCATGCATGCATCTCGTCTCAACAACGCAGAGGGCTATGAGCAAACTCCCATTACACGCTTTGAACACTCTTGCCTCGCAGCAGACGTCCAGTACTGCGATTGGCATCTTGAGTGAACAAAAAGTATTTGGATAGAGGTTGTACACAACCTTTTTATCTTTGGGGCGGGACAGGAGATATCAGACAAAGTGTTTACAGCTTGAACTTCTTAGGTGACCCTTTAAGCACCATTTAGTAGTCAATCTATCTATACATCGTGTTGTGCACTCTTGAAGATTTCTCCCTTGAATATCGTGCTGGATTTCGTTCCAATCCCGTGTGCGATTGCGTAAATTATGCCTGATGTCTTTTGTCGCCTGCTTTATTCGCTTCTACAAACTGCAAGAAGAGAAACACGTACATCGCCTTTTACAATTGAGGGTACAGGGTGCATGTCTTTTATCGGTTTCAAGTAGCGGGCAGGTGAGCAATACAAAGAAAGTGAAGGTCCTTCTAAGCTGTCAATTCATCGAAGGACGAATGGATGTAAGAGATTTAAGTGAAGTATTTTGGTTGGTATGCTATCTATCGTAAAGGTCTTCTTTCTCATGACGGTCGGTCGCTTTTGCTTAACAGATGCCTTGTCTGATGTGCTTGCGAAAGTCATGAAGAACCCAAAAATGCAAACGCCATAACGCAGAATTTGCCAATTGATAATGCTTTCGCTGCTGATCCTGGCGTCAGAACGGAGATATTAGTTTCTTTCTCCTTGTGAACCTTGCTTTTCTTCCCGCAGGACCAGCATGCTCAATTGGGTGTTACTTCTCGCAACAACTCCTCAATGCTTAGACAAATTGGAAGCGCTCGATGGCTTAGCCAGTCGATCTTAATGCGCAACGGACGTGACTTGTGTAATGAAAGATGAGAGGCCCAGCAGCCTACTCGTCCTGCATCTCGACATCTTCACTCTCCACCGCGTTCTCGTCGTTATGGCCCAGAACCGCCCTCTTCAAACTCACCGCTTCCTCACTCTGCCCCGGAATCATCCTGGCGAGGAAACTCGAGTAGTCCGGCTCGACCCACGCCCAATTGAAGAAGATTTCTGGCCTCATCTCGATGAACGACGCGTCCAGCTCACCGCGACGGAAGTTCTCGAGCATGAAGTCGATGTGCTTGCGAGCGTAGTCCCAGCACATTGCTTTCATTTTGAGAGGGGCGTCCGCGAGCATCGTGGGCCTGCGGCCGCTCCATGGCATGTTGGCGTTGATGGTCAGGTTCACGATGGAGATGTCGGTGAGGCAGCGCAGGGTTTTGGTGAACAAAATGCCGCCGCCACGCATCTCGAGATCTTCACGGCGAGGGAAGGAGATAGCTGTGGCGGCGTCATCGTCGGTCTGGCCGTTTTGTAGAATGGGGGTGGGTTCACTGAAGAAGACATCCCAACTCGACTTCAGCTCCACACTCTTCACGAACTTGCGCCTGCTTCCCAGCGACTCCGCCCATTGCGACAAGTCAAACTCGCTGTCGAAGTGGAAGGTGTTCTTGCGGTAGTAAGTCAGAATGCCCACATCTCTCAGCCCGCGGCAGATGAGGAAGAAGTGCGTCGGAGAGGCCGTGTTGACGTCTTTCATGACATTGCTCTTCTTCCCGCTGCCTTTGACTGGTGGGCGGGTGATCTTGCCGAATCCGACGGTCAGAACGTGGGATCGCTCAGCTTCGACCGTGCGGCGGTAGGGGCCCTTGCGCTTTGGTTTGGCTACGGCGTTGGGGTGGATGAGAACGAGGTCGAGGATCTTTGGGAGGACATCGGCGGGCAGCTGGAGAAGGCGGGAGTCGGGGTATATGGAGGCGTCAATTGTGCCTTCTTTCTTGACGGGCGGTGCGGGTGGAGGAGAAGGAGATTTCCTAGCCTTCTTTGCTGTCGTGAGGCGGCCGCTCCTCCTCTTGGCCTTTGGTGGTGGCGGCGATGACTCTGGAGCGGGCGAACGCTCTGGCCAAGCGTAGATGTCGGGCACTGGGAGGTTAGGCTCGTCATCACTGCTGTCATAGTCATAATCTGCTGATGGGTCTTGAGTCGCGGCTTTGCGCTTCTTGTGAGTCGTGGCCTTGATAGGGGTGGAATTGGCGCCCTCCTGATTGTCTGCGGTAGGCTTCGCAATGGCGATACGAGCGCTGCGTCTACAAGTGGCGACGAACTCTTGCGCGATGTTCTCTTCATCTCCTTTCTCGGCGGCAGACTCAGTAGGGTTGATGGCAGTACCGCTATCTTCCTGGACAGGCTGCGCGCCAGTTGAGACTGGCCTAGCTACAATACTGGCGTCGTATTGTGTCTCGTTGGTAGGCTCTGCAGACGTGTCGATAGTATCGCCCTCTTCCACAACAATCGATTGCGCAGCAGTCAAACCTTGTTGAGATGAGACGTTGAGATCGCTTGCTTGCTCGATGACAGGTTGCGTAGACGTATTTTGGGAGCTTTCACCTGCTTCGTCGATGGCAGACTGTACAAACTCGTCGTGGACGCCGCGTTCGACACCAACAAGAGTCTGCGCAGAAATCGAGATTGGGTGAGATGTGACGTCCGCGCTGTCTTGTCCGTCGATAGGCTGCTCAGACGTTACGAGGGCACCATTTTCGTTTGCTGTGACAGACTGTGTGAGTGACAGCAACGGGATGATACTCGAGGATGTTGGCTGCCCCCCAGGCATGATCGGAGAGAATGACGAGGCTGCCGGAGTCTGGTCGCCCGAGGGGGGTACCATAGTCGTGGTTCTGACCCCACTAGCATCGGCAACTGTTGCTTCTGTCATATCTTGACCTTCAAAGTTTGAAGAGGTTGATTTAGGCTCCACATTGGAAGAGTGTTGAGCTTCTGGGCCGCCCATAGCGGACAATGGGCCGTCTTCAGACATGATCATGTCGATGTGATTAACTGAATCTTCGCGCATGCTGCTCGGTGGACCGACAGGGGACGATGAAGATATCTTCTCTTCATCATACACATGTGTGGCCGAAGGGCCGTTCATGATGGCTAAGGCGCGCCCGATCGGAAGGCTGGAGGTGCGTTGGCGTGGTTTTTCTTCAGGCAGATCGAAGACGCCATACAGGCCGTCGATACGTTGGGGCGTGTACTTGTCTGGATCCATGTTGGGGAACTGTTGACGGTGTATCGATCTTGCGTGGTGAGAGATGCAGGAGCGGTGGTTGTGCTGGCTGCTGGGGTGTCTTATAGAATCAACTGGTGATTTGTGAAGGCGAGCGGCGGCCAGACGTAAGTGAGTTGAAATGACGTCGCGCGGGTGTCGTAACGCTTGGCATAGTGAAGTGAAGGAAAAGCCGTCTCCGCAGTAGCTAGGCAGTTAAGCTCGCATTCATTCCAGTGATGGCTCGTCCAGCACTCGGCGGAAGTGTCGGAGATCTCAGAATATTCCGAAGAATCTCTTTGTGCTGACCTTCACTTTCATCTTCGCCTCGTATTGAGTATGTTCAGCATCGCAAGGAAACGTGATCTAGCGCGCAATCAAAGAGGTAGGCCGTTCAATAACACAGCAGAGGATACTGTAGACTGTGCTTGGGCATTGAATACTAGGATATCGCACCTAAGCGGTTCCGACGAAGACGCGGCGTTAAGTATTCCACGAATAATGCTGTAAAACAAAAAGTTCAACAAAGAGTGCCAGGGTGGGAACACTACTGCTAGATGGCTTGAGATATGATCTCATATTTGTGGTTGCCGGCTGTCTTATGGCATTTGATGTAGAAGCGAGCCTCTGGTAACACTACAACTCGGGGTAACGAGTTTAAGCACAATTTCTACGAACGACTAGACGACTAGAGCGCAGAATACGAGTCTGAAAGTGCTGAAAGTATCCAAAACAACCCCATTTAGCACTCAGGAAGATGAGGGGCGGACATGGACTTGCTCCGTCATCCAGTTCTGTTGGATAGTGAACGCCTTGGTTCTTGCGAAAGGCGTCCAGACGAAGAGTTCAGCGCCAAGTGGATACGATATTATACTGTCATTGGAGTGTCTGAGGTGTATGGAGACGGACATCGTAATACTTCGACCCCAAGCTGGGCAGGAAATATGCTGTTGAATGGGGAGCATCAATGGCATGGGTCGGCTCGCTGCTCGTGAGCAGGATAAAGCTCTGGCGGTGGATCTGCAGTGTCATCTTGATCCGTGGTCAATCTTGATCGCTATTATAGTTATTCGAGCTCAGGTAGCGTATACGGTCTTAGATCCTCGTAGGGGCCGCGGTGGATGCAACCATGGCGGCCTTTAACAATTTGATCGGTCCTCATCTCCGGGACTTGTCGCGCACAGTATCAGCATAGCAATTTCTTGTCATCTACTACTTTCGATGTAAGGTTAAAGAAAGCATCGAGAACGAGTAGTCATGATGCGCCAATTCACAGCTTAGTCTTCCTGCATTGCGTCAGGGTAAGTGCTCGAATTCTCGCAGCACCACTTGCTTGGAAATTAGCGAGCATTTGATAAATTGTAGGGTCATAATGCGCAGTTGTTGATTGACGTCATCAACATGGGGGTAAGCATTCACCGAATCCACCAATCACACAACAATGTACTAACAATTCCACCAGATGTAGCTCAGTGGTAGAGCGTCCGCTTTGCATCTAGCAGATTGCGGAAGGTCTAGGTTTCGATCACCTACCTCTCCAATTTTTTGCTTTTTGGGAGCTGGAGGCATTTGCTATACGATCAACGATGTGCGACTATGTTTGTGCAATTTTAAGAGTGTTTTGATGCTATTACCAGCAGCTGCTAGGTTACGGCCTGGTCCTGCTTGCCCCATCGGGATACCGGCCGAACTATGCTTGTACCTTGCATCTTTCCAATGATCGATAGTGTATACCCTTGGAGCGCTGGCAATATCATGCGGACCTCTTTGCTCCGGGTATGCTGCTACTGACAGGGAAGACACGAATGATACACGGAGATGTCGTAGAAGAGCCTGCGGATCTCCCAATACGTGCTATACTGCTCCAAGCGAGATTTACTTTATGGAGGGTGAAGGGAATATTGGAGAATCTTAGGAGCATTCGACGATCGATATGTTCCTGCCAACGAAGACGGGGCCAGAGAAAGGTACGTCGACCACTGATGAGCATGCCGATCTCCCAGACGATGCTATGGTCCTCCCAATGGACAGAGTGCTGTAAAGATACAACCACCACCGAATAAAATGCTAGTGACTCAAGGCAAGTCCTACTCATACTCCGAAGTCTCTGAGCAAGGATGGACGTTAGGAACACTCAGAGACCGTAATTCTCCCATTGTTCGGTATGTCTATGCAAAAAGGCGTGGGGGTGAAAACAAGTGGACAGGCCACGAAGCAGCACTGTTCCTCTCGACAGCTGGTATGGTCCGACCGACAAGCAGGTCGACAAAGATAAGTGAAGATACCACTGGAGAGTTCCAAGCCTTTAAGTGCTTACCACGCTGATGCCGGCAGAGCTAGAAACAAGGAAAGGCTTTCAGCAGCCGCATCTGTCCCAGCAACGGATATGTCTTTATGGACTGAGTAAAGCCTTCAATCGATCATAATGACATTGAGCAATTGGTAGTATACAAAAATCAGCTATACCGCTACCTGCAGGAATCACGTCAAATCCAGGTGCAGCGATTACCATGAATACAGTACATTCTCAAAAAACGATAGACTTCTACCGAAAGTGCAAGAATCAAATATGAGTGTAGTCTTGCTCTAGAAGCGACAAGGCTTCCAACAATCTGCATGCCACTGCTGAGAGAATAGGCCACCTAACAATGCAGCGACCGTCGAAGACTTCTGAGTATCCTGACAATTAGAATACTTATACCATACGGTACAGAAACAAAGACCAGTGGAGCAGATAGTGAGATGCTGCAGACTGAAGCAACATTGTTAATTTGATATGGAGAAAATTGCTATAGGAGATTTTTCGAGTTTTCGTTACATTTCTACATACCAGAACTCAAGGCCCCTCTCAATTCGCAGTAATCTTGTACGAGCCGTTGATAACTCGCTCAAAAGTCGACAGAGGTCTAGTTGGTGCAAGATCATCCCACGCTCGATACTCGCTGGGAAGAAAAGCAAGATGATACCTTGGAATCCAATCTCCTCGACCAATGCACTCGAACATCTCAGCCAAGTAGAAAGCGATTTGCTCCTCGTCCACTCCTTCCATACCACGGCGGTCCCATATGTTGTTGTACTCCTGCACGGTGAGGCTGCCTTCAGGAGATCTGCTGGAGACAAACGGGACCACCAGCCCAGTCCTCTTTTTTTTCCTGTATCTTACTCTGACCGTGATTGACTGGAGGTTCGGGAAAATGGCCTCTTCCTTTGGACAAAGACACAGTCTGCTCACCCCGACATGGCCCCAGATGCCCTTGACAGTCATGAACATCCACCTTTGTGATCCAGAAATCCAGAGTCGACTGTCGATCTCGACAAGCGCTTCAAGGGTGACATGACGCACGAAAGCTCTTTTCCTGTCATCCAGCAGCTGTAGAATATCGTCCAGATGGGTCCTTCCAAGAATCATGAGGGAGTTCTCGCTGTAGAAGTGCCTGGTACACTCCTCATGGTGGAAGTGATTCAACAGTAGAAGATCCATTGTTGGTACCGTATGGGCCAGAGTTGGCGGCTGCTTGTTGGAGTCATCGTCGCTGTCGCCACTGTACCCAGGCGAATCGTGCGAAGAACCATCCAGATATTTACTGTCGATGGATTGCTTGGGACGCAGCAAGATTGGCCCGTCTTGGACGAACAGATGGCTCAAGATCTCCGATTGGATCTCTGGAGGGATGTAAGGCAGTTGTCCCGTCTTGACATGCGAAGGGCGCGGTTGAGTTGGGGTTACCACACTCATTTCAGAACGTAAGAGCGCCGTAGACCAGCCTTGGGCCCGGATGTCGAACTGACGCAGTGATTCAACAATTCGGCGGTCTCTCTCTGCCTCGCTCAACTCCTCTTCCTCTTCCGCGTCTTCCTCCTCTATGTCCGGCACGTGCTCGGTCACCGGAAGAGGTGGGCACCGCAGATTGCGAATGGTACGATAGTAAATTGGCGCCATTACATTAAGATGGAGATGACCTGTTGATCGCCGTGGAGTGTTATTAGGTGCGGTTGCTCTGCAATTTATGGATTCGTTGGTCAGAAGACACCCCCGGCTAGTAATCAATCACTGATCTGCTGCGACTCTGACGAATGGTTGCAGTGACTGAGAGCAAATTTTAAGGGACTTGCTTCACTTTCGTCTCTATAATTGCGGATCCTACCGATTTCAGGCGTTCAGTGCTATATTCCTGGCAAGTTGCAACGAACGCTATGCGTGTAAGGAAAGAAGCCATCAAACTGATTTATGTTAGCGAATCGGCTAATCGAGTATAGGCTGCTGAAAAAACTATGTTGTTCTTAGATATGTCTTCGAGATCATTGGCCCAGACGTGCTGACATCTTGATTAAGCTCGGCTTTGTTTACACTACTTTACTGCTATAAGGTTTGCTTACCATGGCTTCGACTTATCAGCCATTGGGCACAGGAACACGGTAGTTTAGGCGCATCAAGAAGTTAGAAATTTCGCAAAAAGAAAGTGGTGGAAGAATTATTGGGACTTGGGAATTGGAGTGTTGGAAAGGATTATCACTGATTTGGTTTGTATCTATTCCAGAGTAAACCCAGACATTTCTTCATCGGTAGGATCGGTCCAGATATCGTCGCCATTGAGTTGCTGAAAGATCATAGCCCTAGTCATGTTGTTGGCCTCAACTCCACTGAAGTACTGGCAGCGATCGATGTAGAACTTTGCAAATTCGAGCCAGACGACCATGTACCTGGTATCATGCTCACCATACGCACCAGCTGCGCGCTTGGCCTCAATCTTGCTCGAAACTGCTGGCCAGTTGCTCCTCTCGAAGGTTTCGATGAATGTCTGCGCATCCAGCGCGTCCGAACCTTGGAACTCACCGGCCTCAAGCTCTACTACTGTCCCGAGATACTCCGCCATCGCATCATTCAGCTCGGAATTGCTGCGACGGTCCTGGTAGTACTGAATCAGGAGCTGAGGACAGCCGATAGACTTGAGAAGGTCAATCAGACCGAAGCTAGGATCGCAGATTTTGGCAAATAGCTGCAAGAAGTCAACTTCCGGAGCACTGTGGCAGAAGGTCACGATTGCTCGCGTAAGCAAGATTTGCATATAGATCGCATCAAAGTGCAGTACGCCCTGATGCTGCCTGAACTCGATCGTTCCGGAGGGAGAGGTAGTGCTGTCCCAATCACCGAGGGGCGAATTGTAAAGGTTATCAAGATTTAAGGTGCTGAAGTGAGCATCTGTCTTGTCCTTGTAGCAGTTAGTGTCACCGGGAAGGTCGTTGCAGAAGAACTTACCCAAAGCTTCGAGGGATGGAGCCTCTTCAATTTCGGTCAGCCAATGGAAGACGTTCAGACCAAAGTCAGTTCTCGGGTTGTGTTGGAAGTGCCATGCCAAACCCGCATTGAAGTGTTGGCCTGGTTGTACATTCTCTGCGCACCTCTCGTTGATCCGATCGATTGAGTAGATCGAGTCCAGCCTGTCTTCAAACCCAGTGCAAAATTGCAAGACAGCTTTCGCGGTCCTTAGCGGGATACGCTGTCGGTCAAAGCCGATGTGAACGTGGAAACCGGTTGTGCTGTTGATCACGAAGCTGCAGCCTTGCGTGCGCAGTGCTGTAAGGACACTAAGCACCTTCCGAATCTCTTCTATCCAGTTTCCCCTGAAGTCGAGGATACGTGAAGAGATCTCGAGAGGCTGAACATCATACTCGACACCGTTCGCAAACCTCTTCAGAGTTCGCAACTCCGCTTCTGAGAGCTCCAGGCCACCCTCGGCCTGCACAATCCACTGAGAGTATTCTTCACCTTCACCCCAAATCGGGACGTCGTCTTCCAGGGTCTCATGGCCTGTCGAATTGATGCCCATCGCCTTCATGCCAAGAGATATAGCGGTGATCGCATCACCAGGCTGGCCAGGGGTGGCCATAAGGCCCGTAGGATAGACAGCAATGCATTCGAGTTCGATTCCGAAGGTCATACCCAGGTCGAGGTCAGCATAGTTCGGCGCACCAGGCGACGGCATGGTGTTGGTGAAGTCTAAGCCCTCCATGTTGGTGCTGAGCGTTTTGACCGTTATCTTCTTCTACAAGTAGCCAGCTACCTGTTGGTAAAGAAGGTTGTGTTGGTGTTGTCTTGGCTCAGCGTGTCTGATTGATTGCTGCTATACACTGAGAAGACGGCGTACGATTTGTATGGGCAATGAAACAAAGAGCTGCGTTAGAGGAAGTTCACCATTGTATTACGCTGGTCTTTTGTTCCGCAGTACCACACAAGAGAATAATGACATTGTTTCGAGCAAGACAAAGAAGATTGATCATGAGTTGGACTTCCTATACACAACTTTGAGGATGCTGGAGAGGTTGAGACAAGCGATATGGATAAAGCGAATTAAATTCGTAGGCCAAATTTAGAATTTGCAGTCGTTATGTACGGCAAAATGCAAGCTGACAATGGGTTTCAGGATACCGCACTATGGGCCGTGCATCAAGATTGAGTAAGAAGTGCAGAAAATGTGTGTGTGACAAGAGAGACACCTTGTTGGATGACAGCACTGTCAGACTCGGTATCGCCATCGTACCCTTCGTCGCTGGTGGTCAATCTGTCGCAGCTGACAATCGAATAATTCGGTGGATCCCCACTCTCTTCTAACCAACGCGGCACATCAACCACCGCGCCTTCTTCCTCTTCTTCCTTCTTCTCTTCTTCTTTTTGATCCACTTTCGCCCCTGAAAAATCGCTGTCTGACTCGTCATGAGTGCGGCACCACCAATCGTCTTCGTCATTGAAGCGCTGTGCTCCGCCAATGTCATCGTCGAGCCAGTTACGCAAGATGGCTTCTTCGCCGATGATGTAACAGAACTCGGCGAATCGGGCCCGAGTCAGAGTCCAGAAGTTGGCCTTGACGAGTGCTGTCGTATACCAGCCCCCCGCCAGCGCAACTGTCATGGGCGACTCAGCCTGCAGATATCGAATCCATGGTCTGTATGAGGCTAGGCATTCATTGGCTTCCTCGAGAGTGATTTTGTGTTCCTCGCAGGTCTCTGGCCTGTCGGCGGTGAGGAGAGGTAGGAGATTACGTCTTCTTCGATCTGGGTACTAGCCCACAGCTCGTGAACAGGGAAGGTGAGGCATGCGCTATCGTTTAAGCTAACGACGCGACAAAGGAGCTGGTAGCCATTGATCTCTGCATGCGCAGAGAACTTGGAGAGCGGAATGCCGTTCGGGGCGTGGTAGCGGTGCGTCATGGTGATCGATGCTTTTTCTAAGTTACTTGGTGTTGTAAAGTGATTGAGCTTCAATCGAGGGTCGTTTGGGCGCCTGTACCGTCAATCGATCGTGGCGCAGTTGTATCTTATAGTGAGGGTAGGTCAGGTGTCGTCACAGAGTGTTTCAAAGCCAAAGCGTTTGTCATGTGAAAGACAGTCATCGGAATGGAATCTAGGTGGACATTTGTCATTGTGTCTCTGCATAAAGTATGAATGGGAGAAACATGCAAGCACGTTTACATTAGCAATTTCTTCCTAAAGTACCAAGAACTATGGATCCTAATTGTTTGTATCGATAGGCATTGACGTTGACTAAAACATGCTATGGGACAGGAAGGTCGCTTGGTGTAACCGAAAATCCTCTGCTCCTCAAACTTTTTCACAATATGTCTTTTATACGCAACATGAGTTTTAATATAACGCGATCCATATGTCATATGTCGTATAGATTGAGGACGGACTGTAGGCTCTTGGTTATCGAATGCGAACCAAGAATCAAGGCTCGATACCTTGGACGCTCTCAAAGACCAGACAAGGCCGCTACCCGAAGACTAGCATTGAATTCGGAGCGTATCATCTGGCAGGAATACGCCTTCTCCAAGCAATATAATAGCAGTAGTGACCAGCCGCGACGGGAGTAACATCTGGTTCCACAGTTCCTACCCTGAAATCGTCGCACACGGCAAGGATCACTGCACGTCGATTGAAGGCAACTAACACTACCAATTGCCCTCCATGAAAGAGCGCTACCACTTGAAAACCGCGTCTGAACAGGTCTTTGCACGTATGTATGCCTGTATCATTGTAATGGTCTATATCTCGGCATGCCTACCGCTCTTTTCGGCAGTCTGAGGGTATCACGAAGAACATCAAGGCCGCCTTCATCTAGCACGGAAGACAAGACGTGAAGGGCTCCTATCAAGCTCCATGACTGCCGCGATTGCGCAAACAGAATTTCCATGTCCACCCTCGTCAAGCAATAGCCAGCTGCGAGGCAGCGACTCCTGGTGTTTGCCTCGGGATATAACTGTGCCAGCTAATGTGCGCGAATAAAGCGAGTGTTTTCGATCATTTTGTTTTCGCCGTATATCGCCAGTATTTGTGGAGACGGCAGGAATGATAAACGAGACGGAAACAGGGCTCTGACAGGCCTGAGCAGGCATATCGGCGAATACTACGCGTGTCCCACTTGCGCGACCCTTTTCACTCTTCTGCCCGCTTGCCAATACCACTTTTACTTCTTCTCTTTATGTCTTAATTCTAGTCTAGCCGCTCGTCTGGCTGCTGGAAACGGTGTGGCAAAGAGGTGTGCTCGGTGGTGTTCATCAGGAGGGCGCAGCAGATCGAGTGAGACGCGGTGCGGACTCGGACCGGGCTCATCATCCACGCGCCTGTTTCGATCAATAAAACGGGTACGGAAGCAAAATCACAATCCGTTCGCGCATTTCATAGAGCGGAGAAATCTGAAGGGGACCTTTCTTTGTTGAATTGGGTGGCGAACGTGTTCTTGGTATTCGTGCTGAGGCCCGCCAATCTGCGCGCTCGTTCAGTGCCATCGTCTTGTATTCTCCGCCATGTCCCAGTGCTTGGCTCTGGTGATTCTTGTATTTATCTGTAGGTCTTGTCGAAGGTGAAGTCAAGATAAGAAAGCAAGGGATCGACGAAAGGGACCACAAAATCAACGGACTTGACTCGACACACAACCCCGCCCCCACGTCTCGGCAGGATGCATGCATGCCTGCACGACCAAGAACTTATCTCATGACCATCTCCCTTGCAGGTCCAGTAGTTACAACAGCGGCGTGCTGATGCTCAGCCATGTAGCTTTGTCGCCAGAGCTTACTCTCTCATAGACCCGTTTCGCGTCGATTTCTAGTCCTGGAGATGTCCAACGCTTTCGCTTTGCGTGCTTTTGCCACCAAAAGATGCGCTATCCCTCGCTCGACACAGGCAGCTATTTTCGTCCCTTCGCGCCGCGCGAGTACAAGCGTCCCTCACGGCATCTCTGCTCTCAGTAATCGCCATGAGACTCAGTATCTCAGCAAGTTGTCTCGTCTCCCACTCATGGAGCACAGCCCTACGTTGAAACTCATCCACACTAGCGAAGTGCTGCAAGGAAATTCCTCCGTCTCGTCTAGCAGCTCGAATACCAGCCGATCGCACCGGGAAGAGCTTGGAAATATTGAGCAAGAGAACGAGGATGTGCAAATGGGAATGTGTAAGCAAGGCGACAAGCTTGCGTACACAGAGCTTTTTAATGAGAAGATAACGTCACGAGAACATACAAGACTCCCGCACCGCAGTATGGAGGAATACGAGTTCAAAATCTACTGCCTTGAGCAACAGCTCGTGCAAAGCAAAGAGCTTCTGTCGGTGCTGCAACAGACGAACAAGAAGCAAGAGGAACGCCACCTTGCAGAAAGCCTAGCAGCACACAGAGACAGCAGGAGGAGACATGTGGACAGAATTTTCAGTTTCCTATTGTATATGGTGGGGTTATATGCTTTCGGCGAGTACATAACCAAACAGAACCAAGCGAACGCCGTGCAAGAACGGCAGAGCAGCATCGAGGACTTGCTCCAAGAGATAACACCACTCCTAGAACAGGCTAGGGGTTCAGCAGAGAATACCGTGAGCGGCAACGACAATCTCCAGTCGGGTGACGACCTTGCCTCGCAAAAGCTAGATGGCACGGATGCATCCTCGCTGCTAGATAAGCCAACACGCAGCTGGGGTTCGCTATTTTGGAAGAAGCACTAGCGCTTTGCATGGTCTAGATGGCTATCCTCATTCATGAACACTTCCATTGACTCGGGCACGGGTTCAGCCTGTCAGGGGGGTTTTATATGGGACAACAATACTACAGGGACGGATTTCGGTTCACGGAGTGACACTTCAAGCTGCGAGCGATCGTGTCAAACTAAGAAATGGTCAGTGATTTCTGCATGAAACTGAATTCAATCGTTATGCTCAAATACTTTCAACTCAGATTATTGTGCGAGACTAGGGATGGTTTTTGATGAAGACACAGAACATTTGCATTCTTAATCGATATCATTGCGACCAGACTCGCTCCGACCAGAATCTAAAAGTTGCAAAACAAATATAGAACTCCAAAACTCCCAGAACACCTAAAAGTGAACTTGCAAAGGCTAGCAGCGCATGGGAACAGCCTCGTGCTACCATTGTCGCGTCTGTCTTTATTCATCGGCCCATGAGTTCGGCACCTTGAAACCGCCAGAAGCGTCCTTGCTCTTCTTCTTATCCTTTGACTTTCCCAATCTATTCAACTCCACGCGGCAGTTGACCATGGTCTGGCAGGCTTCCGCAACAGCCTTCATGTCAGCATCGAAGCTCGGCTTGCCCTCATCCTCCGCTTGCAGTCTGGTCTTCTCGGCATTCAAGACTTGCTCAGCTTTGCGGACAAAAAGCCCAACGGCCAACTTCACCTCGGCGACCTCTTGCTTGGTGGAGTAACAAAGGCGGACTCTGCGTGCTTTGAGGTTTGCAACGGCGTGTTCGGCCATTTTCGCTCCCTGTCCCTTGGGGGCATAGTCGCAGAAGCCGTTCGTCAGCTCCTTGTGCTGAAACTCCTCGCCGAACCACTCAATGGTGTCCTCGTCGCCAACGCCCATTTCCGCAAGACGGCTACTGTGGCCCTGAACCCACGCCTCATCATCGTTCAACAACTCCTCGACAGAGTCAAACCGAATGAGATCATTGTTGCCGATACTGATGTCGTACTCCTCAAAGTCGCTTTGCAACATGCTGATCTCTGTGTAGAGGTCCGCAATTTCGATGATTGCGTTGAAGATATCTTCCGGAACGGTCGGGCCTTTGTGCCACGCGATGATGTGCCAGACGCGAGTCTCTGAGGGCGAGCACTTGAAGGCATTCACGAAGCCGGCTTTCCACGTGAAGTAAGCATGGTGAGCCTTCTCGTCCTCCTCAAGTGCCCAAGCCTCGGCGAGTTTGGAAAGTTGGGCTTTGGCGGCCGGGATCTTGGCTTTCCTCTCCCTGATCTCGTTGAAAATCTTGTCGAGTTCAATCTCGACCTCGAGCTTCCTCGCGCGCTCCTTGTTCTCGGCTTCAATGATCTCATTCAATTCTGCTTGGTTAGCTGGGAACCACGTCGACTCGTAGCGGCGACGTGCGGCTCTCTGCGCGCGACAGATACGGAAGTCAGCGGGCGGTGGAGCTTCGGGCTCCCCCAAAGACGTGTTCTCAAAGTGGTCGACGTCCGGCCGAGAGGTTCGGATCCTGACAGGTGGGAGTCCACGATCCAGAGGGTCACGCTCGCGCGGGTCAAGAGCCCGTTGTGGCTGGTGGACTAGGAACTGGTTCTGTGGAGTGCTTCGTACCCAATTCCGACCGCTGACCATCATCTCCAGCATCATGGGGAGCTCTTCGAAACATGGAGGCGCAAGCACGTTGTTGAGGGCCACGAGGAACTCGTAGTTCTGCATCACTGGATGGTCTATGATCGGACCGACCGGACGGATCCAAGCGTTTGACATGTTGTCGGTTTTGGACGTACCTGTGTTGTGATGTTGAGCTGTTCGATGTATCGATTTTCGTCTATCAGATCCTGCTGAGAGACGATGCTGGGTGGTAGGAAAGGGTTCGAACGGCCATCGCGCGCTTCTTAACACATGTAGCGCGTTTACAATGACGCTTCACAATCGCCATGTCTACGTAGCGATTTCTTTGTTCGTACACCCAAAGTCACTTTTTTGACTATGTAGAAGGCGATCCACCGTGAATGAGCTGCGGGGCGCGAAGTCACGGAAACAATGACTTTGTACCGAAAGAGCGTTATCGAAATTTACTTGTTGGCAATACTGCTTGGAAAGGTGGGATATGGTGATTTGCTTGTGCTGCATCGCTACTATTCTCCCGTTGATACCATCGTCGAACATACCTGTGCTAGAATCTTTGACAATTGAGACGCAGCTTCTCGTGGATACGCTGTAGGATGTTCACTTGTCTTGGGAGTTGTCAAAATGTCCGGGTCCACGCACAAGGTGATGGGTGTGGTAGTCCATCAGATCAATCTCGATCTCCATGCTGGCCTTCGAGGATGTGTTGAGAAGGCCCGGTATAGCCCTGATCATGAAGTACTTGATTTATGTGGTTGGTGAGCGTATTTGGGTTATCGTCTTCCATGGGTTTTGCGAAGGGTGTGTTCGGCGTTGCTGATATGCTGGTAGTCTTGTAGCAGTTGCTGAATGTGAATGTTCAAGGATTTTCCGTCATCATTTCTACGTCCGTTACGCAATAATGTGTGCTGAACTCCTGAGATGCTCATAAGAATGCAAGACTCCATTAATCTGAACGGCCGATGCGTTTCCAGTGCTGTCTCTCTGTCTACTACAGAGGATGTGTTGTGTACTCCTGACAATTCCATGATCACGCGGGATGGATGGGCATATTCAACCGAGTCTCGCTCCAATCTCTACGCCCTTTTGCGAAGAATGTGTCGCCAGATCTTGTTACTATCGTCACCATACTGTTATTCAAGAGCCTTTGTCTCCAACAACCATGCATCCTAGTCCTCTGCTTGTCTAAAAGCGTTTTATAGTGCAATATTGACAATATCGCTATCCTCCCGTTGTTTCTCGAGGTAGTTGGACGCTAAATGAGGAAGCGAGTCTCCAGTGGCTGACTTGATTTCTATGGAGGCGAAATTAGCGATATCGAACGAATCAACGCAAGAGGAAAAGAAGATGAGTAAAACGAATGATTTGCGAGGTTGTAAGGTAATTAATAGCAGAGAGCGCTCAGAAAACATCGCTTGCATTGGTATATCTATTCATCAGCCTCTCTAGCAGAGGTTGGAATGCCAGTTCTAATCGGAATAAGATCACTTGCATCGCTCTCCTCCCCATCATCTCCTTCTTCCCCATTCACTCCTTGAACCTGGAACCTCATGGATCGATAGCGGCGCAAGAAGTGATCGACGCGGTCCAAGTTCGCACTGTTCTCAGGCCCATACTGCCTGAGAGCGTTCCTTTGCTCGTCGAGGATACTGATGGCGCGGGAACAGAAACAACGCATCCTGTTCGTCAACTCCTCGAGGTCCTCGGGATCAGCATGGTATAGGCGCATTACTCTGGCCTCCATGTTGGCTTCCAGGTGGTCTAACAGAGCTGGGCCTTCGCCTCGAGACTGGTAGTCGGCGAATCCGTTCTCTGCCATCCCAGCCTCGTAGCCGAAGGTGTAACGCCGGTTGTTGGCGGACCAGGCGTTGTCGTCGCTGGCCATCCATTCCTGGACGTTGACCGCAGGACGGGAACCGTCTTGCATTTCTGCAACACGGAACCTACGTTCTAGGCGCGCGTCAGTGGTGTGCCAGAGCTCGACACGGCGGAGTTGTCTTAGTAGAGGACGAGGAACGGAGCCGCCTTGGTCACCACGAGGACGGCGGGTGTACCACTGCATGATCTGCAAGCGGCGAGCCACAGAGGTGCTGCACCTACGAGCAATGGTAACAAATTCGTACCACTGCGCGAAGGCGGCAGGATCGTCAACTGAAAAGTGTTGTGCGCGACGAAAGAGCTCTTGGGTGAGTGTTTGGCGGTCTCCAGTACGTCGATGTTCGTTCAATCTGTCTTCGGCTGCATCGGTTTGCGCCACTCGGAGTCTCTGTCTCACTACAGCTCTAGCGGCGTCTTCCTCTTCCTCTAACTGCCTGAGCCTCTCTACCTGCCCTTCCGCAATGGTGTTCAATCGACGTAGTTCTGCGCGGCTCTGGGGAGGACTTGAAGGAGGCAATTCCGGCTCTGTGAGGGAGGTGTTGCGGATAGCATCCATGGAATCGCCATAGATGCGTCGAGAGAGCTCTGCTCCTGCTGCAATGAGAGCGGTATTCTCCCACCCACGGCCGCTCGGCTGCTGGACACGGCGATTTGCTTCGCGGAGTTGTTCTGCAGCAGCCGCGCGACCGCGAGTTCGGCGTCCAAAGGGGACTGCAGTATTTGTCGTAGAACTGGGCTCAGAATCAGAGTCCGAGCGGTTTTCTTCGATCGAATCGATCTCTGCAGCTAGGCGCCTGTGGCGGCGGCGTTGTTGCGGCCAGGATGTATGCTCTTCGTCGCTGTCGTCGGCGTTCACGCTACGATTGAACTCGGCGAAGATAGAGTCGACACGCTCCGCAGCAGTCGGATTAACAATCGAAAGCTCGTCGCGGATGAGGGAGAACTCGTACGACAATTCTCCAGAGTTGTTGCGCTCGTTGGTAGACATTTGCGCGGGGTTTGTTGGTAGAATGTGTATTTGGAAGTGATAGAACTTGCTATTTGAGGAATTCTGTGTAAAGGCTTGTATCGAAAATCGTATAAAACCGGAAGTGTAGGTGGTGGGTGTGCAGATTCGACGTTAACTCGAAATGAACGCCGCTCGACTGACGCAAGAATAGGCCCCAGCCCCTCGTTGGGGCATTGTCAATCAGTGAAAGCTATATTCGGAATTATTGAGACTTTCAGCATTCACTGTTACTCGAGGATTCATGCTTCTTTTGTGTTATCATACTCTGAAACTCCGCGGCCGCCAATACGACGTCAATTGATAGAAGATTGCGAGCTGGTATCTTACTGCAGGAAACAATCCGAAGGCATCATCACCGCTGAGGCTACCATAGGTGAGTGCTTGAATGCTCATATTCACTTGCATACCTCATAAGACATATATGCATGGGCGTAGACAGCTCCCATAGAGTTATGCTCAAAGCTTTCCTTCGCGATTAGTAGCTGACATGCTCGTACCATCGTATTTGTATCCACAATAGGTAGGTCTTGCTATTGAGCGTCTTTTGAAGTCTCTAGCTGGGTTCTGTATATGCTACGGAATTTACTACCACACGTTGGCACAATTCTCCAATCAGCCTTTTTTTGAATCTTGCTATCATGGCAATGCATAGAGTGCAAATTATATCCTATGTATGCTTACAACAAGAAGGATGTGCTGCTGAAAGGCGAGCTTGATGTGATCTTCGTGTCCACTGGCTGCTTTACATCATTTGTACTCGATCAACTTCGATGATGCCCGAGGGTGCTAGGCACCAGGTAGCATGTCTGTCAACTGGGCATCACGTATCTGAACGAGATGTTCAATGCTATGTACCTCGTCTCCTGCGCCTCAAAGGACCATACTATCGACGCTGTCAGCCGCCTTGCCTAGTTCGTCACCCTCGCTGCCGCCAGATTGTACCCTGCCTTGACTACGAACAGCCAAAACGAATTCCGTTTGAAAGAAGCCAGGTGCGCAGAGTAGATGGGCTCATATACCGAGTTTCATAGACAACTCCAAGAGTACTCTCGAGTTCCCGATCTTTTTCGCATTGCACATTGATGGTAAAGTCCCCAACAAAGAGGTCAAACCGGCGGTCATCAAGCAAGCATTGCGTAGGATTGCGCAAGCGTCTGGTCGCAGTGAAACAGTCACGGGGTGCAAGGCCGCATCGAGCTGATAGTCCATTGCCAGCTGGTCGAAAGGTACATTACATTCCTGGATAATGGTCAGGTCTGTGCACGTGTGAAGTGCGATAGCTGCGAAGACCTGAAGATGAGGTGCTAGCTGGACGCAGTCCGGGATGTCCCGCTGCGCCCTGGTCGCAAACACAGTCAAAGCCTTATCGAGTTGCTGGATGTGCTCTGGCGCAAGAATCGGTCGGGGTGGCGGTGCTGCCCTTGCGGCCGTGCATCCAGGCGATAATCTCCCGATCAGGCGGCTCGAAGTTGAGCCCAAGAACTTCATGATCCGGGGCTGGCAACTGGGTGAGGTTTGAGCGATGCTGTTAGTGGTCATAGACAAAGAGTGCAAAGTGTTGACCAACATCCAGTGTGCGCAATCCTTGAAGTCTTTTCGGCGCTTGGTTCGACATCTTAGCGTGAAGGCTTTCTGCAACATGCACAAGGCGTTGGTGACACGCAGACTGCAGCTAAGGTCAAAGGCTGTTACGCATCGCTTCTGATTCCACGTTTTGCCACTCCTAGCGTTCAATACTACCTCCATGTTCAGGTATGTGAAGCCTTTGTCACAGCGCATGTCCCCTCACATAGCACTAGCTAAGTTTGACACCACGGGATGACCGTCTTCAAGCTCGAGTTTCTGGAAGTCGCCGTCGGCCGTTCAACAACGGACTTGGTGACTTCGCCATTCGTCGCTCTAAACACACAGCGGCCCAGGGTGGGAAGATGCAGCCGGTTCAAATTCTCGAGGTTAATCTCGGCGATCAGCTCACATTTAAGGCGGAAGGTAGTACCACCACCTTGACCGAGCTCTTGCATCGTTCGTCGAAGAAGCTTCAAGCATGCAGCTTCCTATCAAGACAGGATGTGTCGCAACGGACATATATGGGGGTCTTAAGGATACTCGATAATTCATTACCACATCTGAATATAGTGTACACATTTCCTCGTTTATGTGGTTATAGAAGAGATGCTTTCCGGTAAGGATAGCTTGACTGCTCAGCTATCTTTGTGTATGTCTAAACAATCTTATATCAACCTCAGGTGGTTGGCTCTGACGAGTAACAACCATACCTGTCCTTCAAATTTTCCTAAGCTCTCGGCGATCTTTGCGTGGATGCCGAAAATTGCACACAGATGTAGAAGTTTGTACCCGATTAGTCATCCTTGACAGTGCAATCATTTGTCTATAAGCATTGTACTCATATCATCGTTCGTATAACCAATGAAAGTAAGGCATGACTTTGGGATTGTTCCAAGTCCTAGACAATAGCTGCGTACACGCCGAAAAATTACACAACGATCTTGGATGGTTGGATCCGATGAGCTACAAATAGAGCTTACTATCATGCCTACAAACACTATACATATACCTTCATTTAATCATCTGTAATAAGAAGGGCCTGCCAGTAAGAGCACCTTGCGATTTTGGGGGCCCCTACGTGAATATCGAGAAACCCGAATGGATCAGAGGCGGATAGATCCAACGAAGTGATCCCAGAGCTTCATGTCATGTCGGTAAGCATCATGCTCTTATCTTCCTCTGTGCGTCCATGAAGGAGAAAGTATGCCATTCAGGAAGCGCTCAGCTCCTAAGATCTTCTTCTGTAATACCCACCATTCCATATCCAGCCCCGGAAGTCAAGTTCCATATGTTAGGTGAGGTAGGGTCAGTCACTTGACCTCAGTCTGCCAAGCCCGCCACGTTCGCAATATTTCTTGATGTTCCATTGCCTGCACACTCACCCTCCTACTCCTACATGACGCGACCAAGGCAAGATGGCGACCCTCGCCAACCTGGAAGAGGATGTCCTGCACCTGATCTGCGAGCACTTACCTCTCAACGCACTGAAATCTGCGAGCCTAGCGCATCGCGCTCTGTCTCGCGTCTACCTACGCCACTGCATCCGCCACGTCGAGATCGTCACCTCCATTGGCAATCAAGCGAAGAAATTCAAGTTTCTCGACCGCTGCGAGCGCAACGACTGCCTCAAATATATCCAGCACTTCACCATCGAGGACACTAGTAAGCTCACGCAGCATACCGACCACTTGTTGAGAAAGATTTTCTCTGACACCTTGCCGAAGTTGAGCGGCTTGAGGACTATTACATGGAACTTTGCGCGAAACCGTACCTGGAAGAGCGAGCAAGGTCCTGATCGTACAGGACTTTTGTACCCTCAAAAGTGCCTCCTACCGTCAAGCTCTCCATCAAGTTCTCCGAGAAACACAGCTATCCGTGTGGCGCTCCCAATAAACACAGTTCTCTTTACACGCTCTGCTCAGGGATCCCTGGCCTCAATCACCTCGTCTCGCTCGAGTTGGACATCGTATCTCAGAATTCCACATTCATCGGGATTCTCAAGGGAGTGCTGTCAGCGTCGCCTCAGCTTCGCAATCTTGGTGTGAGATTCGTGGTGCGAATAGTCTGCGAGCGGTATTTGGAGCTTGAGCAAGCAACGAGATGGACTGCTTTGGACGTGGCAAGATTTCCTGCATTGAAGAGACTGGACATACCATCCTGGGGCTTGGATGCTCTTACATTGATGACCTGGGCAGTCTATGGTGACTGGAGCTCGCTCGAATCAATCAGAGTCCCTAACGATCTGATGCTGCAGTATATGGTAGGCCAGACTCCACGCTTGAGATCTTTGACAGTGGATCAACTCTGTGCATGGCTCCCTGAGCTCCTGGTCCAGGCGCCTCGACTGTCAACTCCGATCTTCACCAGCCTGAGGCCGGGCACGCCGTCTGCGCCGGTTGGCGCGCAGGCTATTGGGCCAGATCACTTTGGTGGATGGGAATACGTTGATTTGGAGAAAGATGCTAGGACAAAACAGCGCGATCCGGACTGGATGGACGATGAACAACGTCTGCTTGGCAAGAACTATGCAGACATCGAAGCTCTGCTAAAGCTCTCTTTCGCGTCGAAGTTGACATGTTTGCACTTCAATTTGCAACAGGACGACAAATTTCGTAGTCAGGAGCCCGCGATCATCGAAGCCGATCTTGTGGCATCACTTTGTCCGCAACTGACTGACCTGACGCTGTCTGTCATACCTGAACGCTACCACTCTGAGTCCTCAAACGACAACGATGCGCTCACGACAGATTTGATCGGACCTATCGCTCAAGCCGTCGTAGAGATGCCGTGCCTCAGCCGTCTCGAAGTCGTGATTCCGCGCTGTCTACGTATCAAGGCCTTCACTTCCAGCATGCCCTTCTAACCGAGCAATGTGACCATGACGTCACTACAACAACTGGTCACGGACATCCACATCCTCCGGCCGCCACGTCCTCTCCTTATGGAGGTGACCATCACTTGCGTTCTGGGCGGTAGCATACTTGACGGAGACCAAATCCCCCTTGGCTCCTGGATGGAGCCAATGATATTATTCGATTTCCAGATAGACCCTCTGTCGCAGGGACATCTGAGGTTCATTGCTACTCTAGCCGAGAATCAGGAAAAAGCCACACAGGGAGAGTACATTCTCTCTTGCCCAGAGCTCAAGAAAGTGGAGAACGCCCTCAAACGCGGGAATCTCAATCTGCTGCTGGAAGACCACCGCTACCAGAATGCCACAAAGGTTGTGGACGACGTTGAAAGGTTGGCCTACCACGGCCAGTTAGTCCTCCGCGGCTAGTTGACGTGGGTACATGATGAAAGCGACGATGACAACGATGATGCGGGGTTCTTGTGATTGTAGAGTATTAGCGGTAGCAAGAGCATAGCACACAAGACAAATTCCGCATGTATTTCTTTCGTGGCTGGTAGCATGGTTCCTAAGCTTGAGTCGACGAACGCAGCACATCTCTTCAGCTGGCATAGCAAGTCTCTCAATGATGGCAGGAAGAGGTTTCATTGATGAAGATACTGACATGGACGTGGAGTGAATGTTAGGCCGCAGCTGTACCCATCGGTGGACAATCCATTTTGACACGCTATAGCTACCGGTGGTAGCTGTATGCACATATCGAACGACAAAGAGCCCCAATTGTAGTGAAGCCGAGGTTGCACACTATAGGTGCTGATTCCAGCTCGAAGCACGTAGAGAATAGCACCAGGATCACGGTCTTGGAAAAGCAAGTTTAAAAAGACCAACAGCGGCTGCAATTAGCTTGAAAGAGATCTTAAGCTTCCGCAGTTCCAATCACAGTGCAAGCACGCGTGTAACCTTAATTTGAAGTTTTGCAATAAAGTCAAATTGTATGGTCAGCAGAATCCGGACGTGCGGAGTTCGATGAGGGTAGTTTGTCAATATTGTTATGCGCAACATCCAATCGAATTCGTTTTATAGCTACGTATCGATATTCGCGCAACAAAATACTCGGCAGACCATTTCTCCTAAGATCTACGGAGCGCGCTGCTTTTTGCCAATTTATGATCGCAACTTCACGCTCACGTATCGAGTTCAGATCACTGACCATTCAACTGGACAGTGGCTCTTCAGGTGATCGCAGCCTTGAAGCAAAATAAGCGCGATAGCCCACTCAGGTGGAGCCGAATGTGACATGTTGGCGAAAATCGAGCAATCTTTTGCTGCTCTTCACACGTAAGCATGTCTGCGATTTGTCTTGGACTGACCTGCTCAGCCATAAGATACCGGGGTAAGAAAGCTTCACCCACTTTGGCGATTTTCCTGCTAACCCTCCCAGTCCTTCTCCTTAAATGATCAATATCGGTCTGGTCAAGATAGCCTCAAATTCCTTCCCTGCCTGATCATTCACTCGACCGCGGAAAACGAGCACGACCGACTCCTCCTCCCTCGCTGACTGCTTTCTAGCGCCACTGTGACGTGATTCCTTGCAGTCGCAATAGGATTCGCAACCAGAATATCATCTTCCACCAAGATCAAATCGCGGCTGTGCAGTCTAGGGTACCGTCATCGACAACTTTCATGTACTGGACGAGCGTATCATCCATCATTCATGGAGTCCCAGCGATGGTCCTGCGCCGTCTGCTTGGAAGGCTTCTTCCGAGTCTCTGACCATCCAATCTGCTTGGACGAGGACAACATCTGCGAGCAATGCCTTTATCATCTGTTTGAGCTCGCCTTGACCGATGAAGCTCACTACCCCTCTAGATGGGGCGCCAAGATCATCCATCCTGCGCAATATGAGGACATAGTCGGCAGCGAGCTTCTGGAGACTTACAAAGCCAAAGAAAGGGAATGGAAGACGACAGCGTCCTACCGGATCTACTGTAGCTGTGGAAGATTCATGGGGTCCAAGTCATACTGGCCAACGATCTGGTGCCACACCTGCGTACGATGCGACACGGTGGCGTGCTCGAGCTGCCGCCTGATCATTGGGAAGCGACATGACTGCGAACACCACGACTGTCACAGTCAGAGAGTTCTACAGGCCAGGGAGTTCGATGAAGCGTTTGAGGCGCTGGTTCGCGGCAAAGACTATCAGATGTGTCCGAACACCAGATGTCAGAGAGGGGTGGAGCTCACAGAGGGTTGTAACCATATGATCTGCCAGCCTGGCTGCGGAACACATTTCTGCTACCGCTGCGGAAAGGAAAGCGACCTCGATTCGTATCATTGGGCACAAGGAAGCTGTCCACTGTACACAGCCAGCTCTGGTAACTTTGCCCAGTATCAGGAACCTGTGGCACGCGAGGAGCGCTTGGCTGCCGAGCAGGCCAGGCAAACGACGTCGTCCTTATCGACGAATGACATGGATTACGGCTGGGATTTCCAAGTCTGGGCTTGGAATGCTGCGATGCAAACTAGATTGGTCTTCCGTCAGCAATGGATGCTTCTGCGTGGTCGTTCAACCGATGCAGACCGCGCCAAGATACATGAAGCCATGCATGCTCACCATGGAGCGAGTCATGGTGTTAGCGTCGGAAAATGGACAAGCTTCAGCAAACGATACTCCGAAAAGACCTTGCCTTGGTTGATTGAGCTGGACGCCGCCATAAAGAGAAACGAGATGCTGCCGACAGGTCTGCTTCAGCGCCCAGTGCTCCATGTCATCAACGTGTTGACCGTTGAGGGAAAAAAAGTACTGAGATCCTGGGCTCGAACGGTGGCTGAGATGGACGACTACGAGCTTCAGGAAGTTCCTGAGGGAAAAGCTAGGAGGCGAAGAGACACAGCATACGAGGAGTCGCAAGTCGACTTGGCCTTGCCCACACTCTCGCTACAAGATCAAAGACGACAGCATCCTCTGGACATGTTGAACTGTTACCCAGGGGATGTATGGATGGGCATGGGACCGCAAGAGAACGACGAAGAAGCGCGAAAAGGTGTGCGCATGCTCGAGAATCTACTCCGCGAGCGGACCTTCGACACGCGAGTGGTCAGAGACAACTTCGGTCTTTACATGAGGGCCTGCAGCGCTATTCGCAACGAAGACCAGGCCACTGCCAATGCCAGATTCAACAATCCGTTCAACACGTACGAAGTGCTCGACTGGGCCGCAACGGATGTCTTCGATCCAGACAAGCCTATCATGGTGACAGAAGATGGATTCGTTCGCCCACGACGCTTGGAGGAGGCGCTTGACTTTGTACCGGCTGAATCGCTGAAGATGGAGCCATGGGGTCGTAGAATCCACGTTGGAAAGTATTACAAGAAGTTGCCTGGGCTTGAATGGGTGTTGACTCCAGGGCCGTGGTAAAACCTTTTTGCGAATCCGATCGAATAGGAGATAGTATATCTTGAACGGGCCAACGCGGATGCATTGGTAAAGGCATGGTGGATCTTGGTCAATGTGCTGTTGCACGAGCCCATGCTCATGGCCAAGATAGTGAAGTCCCATTGAGACCTAGTTAACCCTTTTATCGCATTGTGGCTTCGTCAAACTTGGTTCTTGCTAACATTGCCATTGTTGGAAGGCCAAAATGGTGAAGATTCAATTAACTTCTTTTTGTGAAATCTGGCCGGGTACGCGCGCACGACACGACACCTCAGGCAATATAAGTGTCACTTCTCCTCAGCGCATTTCATTACTTTCCAGCGTAACCACCGCACATATCGTGTGAGAGTAAAAACTGTCTCGTTGATCAGTGCACAATCACATCTACCAGACAGACCATACGACTATCACCAGTAGCCTTACCTCACTCATCCGATCGTACCACGCTCACAATAGCACACCACCACGATGGCGCCGCCGCCACCCCTCACTCCAGTGCCCAGCATGCATGGACACTGGGAATGCGTCACCTGCGCCATGGACTTCTCAGCGGCCGACACATGGCCTTATGAGACAGACGATGGCGATACCGTGTGCAGGCCTTGCATTAGGCACATCTTCGAGCAAGCCTACGAGCACAAATACAACCGCCCTGCTCGTTGGGGCGGAACCGAGCTAAGCATCTTGGATTTCACACGCCTGTTCAGACCATGGTTCGTTGAGGCGTACGAACGCCAGCGCAACAAAGACATAGAGGAGGCTCAGAAGCTGGCCAACAATGGACAAAGGCTGGATGATCACATCCCAGAAGGCTTTGTCCGTGGCAAAGACTACCAGCGCTGCCCGAAATGCATGAACGCTCTGGCGTTGGCCGACGGTTGTAACCACCTCACCTGCCCCTGCATGACCAACTTCTGCTTCATTTGTGGCCGTGAGGCACAGGAAGGGTCTGATCATTGGACTCGTGGAGGATGTCCCCGTTGGAACCAACCTGACAACTTCGACGCTCGCTTCGACAACGATGACGAGGGCATTCCCGACGAAGTGGAGCACCTGGCAGATGTTTTGATGAACCAAGACCCCTTTGCTGCTCCCACACAGCTCGTTTCCAATTTCTCGTTCGCCGTTTGGGCTTGGAATACCACAATCCAGACCACCGACGAGCGAACCCGCGGTATGATGCAACGCATCCTCGGCCAAGAGACCCCGAGAAGACTAATCGCCAACGATGGTGTACTTGAGGCCTTCGGAGCCGTTTACAACGCAATGCTCACACACCGCCCCTTGCACACTGTGAACGAGCAAGAGTGGCGTGGGCTAGTCTTGAACGGTCGTCAGTCCGCGCACGACTTGCTGCCCTTGCTTGCTCAACGGCAGCCGGACAACAACTCACCTGAGCCCATCATGGAAGCCCTTCTTCGCAGGCCAGTTGGTGGCGTCTTCAACATGGTCAACGCAGATTCCAGGCGCCGGGCCTACAACTGGGCGCACACTAGGCAGCAGAATTTCAACCCTTGGGAGCTGGACGATCCCCTAAACTTCGCCATCTTCGACGTCGGCCCAGGAGGCACGGCGCAAGAGCAGCTCTACGCTAGCGATCTAATGGAGTTCTTGGAGCACAATGGTCGAACAATGACCGAAGGTCGTGTTCAGTTTAGGACGCTCCTGCGACCAAGTGGCTACGCACTGCTCGCCGAATTCACAGGCGTCGGAGCCAGGATGGACAACCCTCTCCGCGACATCGCTTCTTGGCTCATCGTTCCTCCACCGGTCAGACTCGCCCTCAGCCCCAATGCGCGTCAGATCCCCGAGCAGAGACGACAATCTGCTCGTATTCAGGCGAACTTCGGCACCATCAGGGCCGACTATGAGCGTCGCAATCTACTCATGCCATTCTGGGTTCCCGAGAGCGTCGTACTCTCCGATGATGACATGCTCATTCCCGATAGAGTCGAGGAAGAGCGTGCATATGATCAGGAAGACGACGGCTCGTGGGACTTCATGGCTGATGCTCTTGAGGACGACATCTGGCCGTTCTGGGATCACCCTAGGAATCCTCCCAGGAGGGCACCCAATGTTCAGCCACATGCTCAGCGCCGGGATGAAGGACCCCGTGAGCGACAGGCTCCGCGCCCCGCTCAAGGATCGAATGCGACGTTCGGGTTCGGTGCTGGATTGTGAACGGACGAGGGTATGAGACAAAGGCTTTGACTAATTTCCTTGGTTCTTCATTGTTCTTGAGCACAGCGACATGACGATTTGATGCTTTTGTTCCTATTTTCCTTTGTTCTTGAGCACAGCACGACGAAGATTCGCTGCTATAGTCGGCTTCACAGCACGACTTCGCAATTGAAAAGACACGAGATGGAGATTGTGCAGTCGCTTTTGAGCGGCTTGCTTTAGTACTATGATAGTGGCAAACATGAAATGACGAATTTTCCCAAAAACTATATGTTCTTAAATTGTGACAGTGAAGTCCCGAGTGATCATCATGGTTTCCTGTCCCACAAGCTGTGATCCTCTCCGTTCTTCTTACTGCGGAGCGACCAAGACTTTGCGCTGGGAACAATCTTGCTGCGAGCGTTTGAAGGCCAGTCAGTGGACAGCTATCTGGAGTTACAGAAAGATGGTGCGATGTTGTATCGAAGAGATAAAGGCAAGCAACTGTATCTACATGACATTATCTCCAGGCGGGTTTCAAGAATGTCAGAGACAGGTATATAGCTGCGTGGTAACAAGAGTTTGCAGTCTTCAAGCTTACTATTTATAACTTCAGAGCAAGTTCCTGCCAATTCCTTGTCACAAATGGTAGCACTGAACTATCGAAGCATGGCGCCTGACAAAGGCCACATGTTGTAGCATTGGGCTTTTGCTGACTGCACCACACATAGAACCCAAGATGCGAGCCGCAGAAGATTATCCGTTCATTCATCAGGCTCTGGAGCAGCTATCGAGTCCTCTTTTGAATGAACACAAGATTATATCGTCGAGGCATAGTGCCCGGCTTAGCTTCATTGCTGTCAGCATTAACCTACTTCCAACGTCTCCAGATGTAGACTGCAAGTTGGAAGCCGCAGAAAGCAATGCGTTCATCTCCCTAGCTCTGAAACAGATATCTAATACTCCTTTGAGATAAAGGTAGAACCACTCCATCAAAGCAGAGACCTGACTTGATCCGATGCTTGCGAGCATTGAGCAACTGTCAGCATTCCCTGAAGCCTATTTCACCGTGCGATCTACTGAGAGTAAGTGGGCAATGCGATGCCTTTGTGACAAGTACACAGCATTTCATTGCCATTAAAGGCAGGACCATACCATAGAAGCCTACCAGCCCTTGCTATTATCGTAGAGCTACTGTCAGCCTTACCCAAAACACAATGTAAAGAAGGGAAGCATCACTGAGATCAATTCTTTGCATTTCATTTCTCAATTCTTTAACCAATTCTTAATCAATTTCCCACTTCTCCCAATCAAACCTGCTCACCAGTACGCAGGCCTCCTCGTCCAAAAATACCCAGGACCGCACCACTTCCTCCTGGGCTCATGCTCCTCTTCCATCGTCCCAGCCAGCGGTCTGGGTTTCTCCACCCTTGCCGGCCCAGGCCTGACTCGTCTATGAATCAAATTCGCCCTGCCGCCCAAGCAAAGCCTCTCCAAGCGCGGCGAGTCCAGCACCTCCGGCTGCGTCTCGTCGTCGTCGTCGAACATGCGATCGTCTCTGATCTCCGAGTCCTCGTCCCAGTCGCCGTCGGCGTTCTCGAGCGGGTCGACGAGCCAGCTGTGCTGCTCGATGCCGACGACGAGGTCATCCAGATCGACGTCCATTTTGCTGCGGCCCGCTTCGGAGGCGTTGGAGGGGTAGAATTGGTGCTCGAAGTGGTAGACTTCGATGCCGGTTAGGTGCAGGTTGTCGCGGACGAATTCGCCGAAGGCCGCGGTGCTGTCTGCTTCGCCGAACTCGGCGGCGTCGGCCATGGGATAGAGTTCGCCGACGCAGTAGACGTTGATGAGGTGGAGGGTGCGCAGGGTGGAAGAGTGGGCGCCGAGGACTTTGACGAGGGTTTTGTAGTCTGTGACCCAGCCTTCGAGCTCGAGCGTGCGGAGGCAGGGGAAGTGGCGGGGCGCGATGAGATCGTTGAAGGGCTGAAGGGTTTGTAGGCTGGCTACGTCGCCTTGGTGTTGGAGGAAGCCGTCGATGGGGCCTTTGGCGGCGAGGGCGAGGTGGACGATGGTGTCTGGGATGGCGTTGTAGAGACGGCGCAGGCCTGGGCCGATGCCTTCGTCTGCTGGAGGGAGGGAATCCTCGAAGAACATGGGTAGGCGGAGGGATTTGAGGCCGTTGAAGAGCTGTTTCCAGTTGCGGTGGGGGATTGGCTCGCCGTTGAGTCTGTTGCGACTGAGGTCCATGTTCGACATCGAGCCAAAGTTCTCGTTCAACCTCTTGGGATGATCTTTGAGCTCGTCTGTGGACATGAATTGTGTTTCTTTGTACAGCGCTAGGGGATCTGTGGAGTTGCAGCGCTGCTCGAATGGGTGAGTGCCGAGCGTGACGGAGCGGATTTCTCCTTTGATGTCCATGATGTGTTTCCACGCGTTGAGGATGTCTTCTGTGACTTCGCCGTTGTGCTCGATGTTGTTCCAGCGTTCAGGCTCGCGAACATTGCCGAATAAGCGTGAGCAGAGGTCCATGTAGCACTCTCCTGTGCGTGCGAGTTCGCGGTAGTCTGTGAAATGGATGTGGCGAAGTTTGGGAAGTCGTTCCACCGTCTGTTTGAGTGTGTGACCGTACTCGTAATAGAGATCGAGGTCGTCGTAGTACTTCTGCAGCCTCTTGTACGCGGGAAAGCTTTGTCGGGCACCCATGCGGTCACCGACATCAGCAATCTCGTGCGCTGTGCCAGCCATCGCGTCGAGGTCAATCATCCCCCATGCCTCATCCTCGGTCAAAGGCGTTCCCAGGCGCCAGAAGTAAGCCTTAGCAGCCTCGGCGCAAGGCTTGCCATTGTTATTGCGGAGGAATTTGTGATAGTCCGCCTCTGCCCGGGAGCGACGATACCACTCCTCGTCAAGGAACCGGCGGACACCACTGTCCTCGATGCTTTCGCAGTCGTCGACATAGTTCTCGTAGATTTCGGCGCTCCATGGGTCGAAGTAGCTTACGTCGTAGATGAGCGTGGTGATGTGGCGGCTGAAGTATGGGTGCGCAGCGACTTCCTGGGCCTTTGCGATCTCTGTCAGTCGCCTTGCCAGGACGATTCTGGTGATGAGGTACGGCGAGCTGAGTTCTTTGAACTGCTTGGAAACCAGACGGCAGGCTGCGACGTCTGGACGATGTTCGCCGAGATGCTCAAAGATTCTACCCAAGAGCTCGGGAGGAAGATCCGTGACGGTTTTGGCCATAGTGGGCGACGGTCGGCCGTTGATGGAGAGGTTATTGGCAACTAGCTCAGCCCTACCGTTGTGCGACGTGCTGGCGGGTTTTGTGAAAGTTTGTTAATCGTCCTTGCGCCTCGCACGGTGACGTTGGTGCTCCTGGGGCGAACGATGGAACAACGGGTGGAATGAAATGAGGTAAGTGTGTCGTAGAACGAGCGTACTTCAGCCAAATGCGGTCATGGTATCCAACAAGTGATGTGTGAGCGGGCGCGAGTGGGCCTTGCGGTGTGGTGGTGTGTTTTGGTCAAGTCACTTCATAGCTCGAGCTCGCCAAACAAACGTCGCGTCGCGATGGCATCGGTGATGGTCAAGTAGCCCGCCTTGAGCTAGCTGCGGACCTTGCCCCGCCCTGCTCGGCCCCTTCAACCCTTGGCAGCACTGCAGCAGTGTTCTGGAGTCAGCCCGTCGAACCTTGAGCTTATCGGCCTGTTCCACGCTGCTGGGATCCCTCCCACGCCGACTATCTCCTGTCGTGCCCCAGAGTCCTCCTCGAACGATAGAAAGGAACGTTGAAGACATCGTTGACGAGTCGAACCGAGTCCGATCGCGTGTCCTGCACGATCCCGCCTCTGCCGATGGAGCAAATTTGACCAAGTCCGAACTTTGCACAATTCTGCGCCAAACGGTTGCGACGGCTCCCCTCTTCGATCCAAGTCATTGTCAGCGCGCCAGACGAGCGCAAAGACGTGTCCAGAAGCTTCTTACTACCTTGTCGGGTTTTTCAAGAGAAAGAGGAAGTCCATGGGCACAGAATGGCGGTCACGAGCAGTCGTGGGGCGCGAAGAGCACTGTGGCAGCACGGCGGTGCGCACGACGGACACGAGAGCAATGCGCAGTATTGCAAGGCAACGGAGGCACTTTGTACAATACATGAAGAGGCTTGCGTTCAAGGGGAGTATACATTCATTGCACCGTATCACCACATTCATCGCGCGAGACAAGCCACAGGTGATCACGTACATACCACGTCGGCGTTCCAGCTTTGCGCCATCAACACTGTGACTGTAGACCGTGTTGCATAGCAGATCCCGTCGAACCTCGCGCGTGCGTATCGCTACACCATGTTGCGCTCAGGAAGTAGGTGACATAGCTGCTCAGATCCGATATGGTCGCTCAGATTGGGCACAAGAGACACCGGGAAGAGGCAGCGAAGCTATGGCCAGCCGCACGAGAGCAACACATGGCAGCCACGAGGATTTGATCGCATGACTCTGCTAACAAAGAGACTCGGAAGCTTGCATGAGCTTGTGTGAGCTTGTCTTCAGCTGGCATCCGTTTTAGTACCCGAGTATGTCTCAGCTATCCCTTGCCATGGCACGCCTTAACCCCTATTGGTCGCCACAGTGCCTATAGGCGTACAAACATATGCACTGAACGCTACCGGCCACTAAGATGCAGGAGGTAGGTACACAAACCCGCCATTATGCAATTTCTCCCTCTACAACACCGCCTCTTGCTCTTCGTCCTTCGTCAATACCTCCCTCTTGGTCTTCTTCCTTCGTGAATGCTGCCATTTGCTCACGACCAAAACTCCACGCTCCTTCCTCACTGACCTTCTGGCCCCACATCACCAACACAGAACTGACATCACACGCAAGCAAGCAGCCATGTCGAAAGCACGCCAGCTCCAAACACCGACCATGCGTCACATCACGGCACTCATCGCGTTCCTTCTCGCAAGCATCGTCGCCGCGTCGGCCCAGAGCGTATCAACACCAACAGCATGCATCATCTCTTCCGCCAGATCAGGAGCAGCAGACTGCTGCACCCAAGCGTACAGCTTCACAACAACGTCCTACACGACCTGCGGCGCCTGCATCGCCAGCTCGACAACGATCGACCCGAAGTGCGCAGTCGTACGAACTCCCTCCCTCATCTTCGCCACCATAGACCGCATTGACTAACACTCACCAGGTTCGCTGCGGCTCCCCGACAACCCTGCCAGGCACAACGACCATCACGGCCTGCTCCACCGCCTCGCCGGCCTGCTCAAGCGCCTGTGCCCTCGCCCGCTCCCTCCCCGAGACTACCAAGTCTATGAGCGATCAGGCGTCTGGCCCTATGTCACCGTCCAGTTGTACGATCTGGACGACTTCAAACCAATCCAAGGTCCGCCAAATCGTACGCACTCCCACCCTCATTCTCGCCACCCCCTATCTAGACCGCATCAACTAACACCCGCCAGGTCCCATGCGACTCCCCGACCACCCCGACAAGCACAACGCTCGTCTCCTCCGCCGCGACGTCCAAGACTCCTTCAGCGACCTCCCCGGCATCTGGCCCTTCGTCCTCTGCTTCCTGCACAAGCACGATAACTTCGACCGCCTCTTTCGGGTGCACGATCACCGTCGCGCCGACGACGACGACCTCGAGCATTGATTGCGCCGGCTGCGTGCTGGAGACTGCTACCGTTGCTAACAAGATGTTCAACCACGGGCCTGTCTGTGTGGATGGGAGGAAGACCGTCACTGCTTCGACTGGCGTGGCGACTAGAACTGCTTGCTTTACGAGTGGGGGACTTTGAGAGCGGCGAGATTCACTGAACAGGAGGGCATTTTGAGCGTTTCTTGCTCTGACGAAGAAGGAAGAGGCCATGCAGGGCGTGGCGAGAAAGTGTGCATGGCTGGTGAAGTGTTCTTTTTTTCTGCTTCTTTCCTTTCGATACTCACGATCCCGCGGTCTGCGCGGTCTGTACGCTGATATGATATCCACTGCGGCTTCTGCTCACCTTTTCCACTTTCAACGGCGTGCCTCGAGTACAGCCCTGCTCATGCCGCCTGCGACTTTCGTGGTCATGCGGCTGTAGTGATCGGTGAACCGACTATGGATGTGGAGCGTCTCGGGGCACGTCTGATGTGGGATTCACTGTTGCTTCTCCTCGCCCTTCCCACTTCCAACTGCGCATATACCGTGTAAGTCTGCTCTTGGTGCTGGCGACTCCTTTAACAATGCGGCCACAACGATCTGCGAAACGGCAACAGTCACCGAGCGGATTGTACTACTTCAGCAAATAGGAAGTCGTGTTGGTTTAACTCTTGTACTTCCGCCGCTGCTATGTGTACGCTGATCCGTCTTCTGGGAAAATCTTGTCGTGTCTCTCACTTCTTTCGCTCATACCGACGATATGTAAGCCGGCTTGCCCTTTGCTGCCACCGTATCGAGGACCTTTGCCTTGTCCAGGCGCTGTTCTCGCGAAATGCCGCGCGCCCAATCGTAAGAGACGTAGATCGTTCAAGGCCTTGCACAATTCTAGTTTGTGAGTCCGTGTGCTCCCTCTCCAGGTTCAGAGAAACGAAGCAGCTTGTCGGTATGCTCGGCTACATTATTTGCGCGTGCGAATCTGACAACATTGCTGCTTGTTGGTCTGCTTTGCTTGCTTGCAATAGGCTGCTCGCCTGATCGCAAGCGACACAGTATCGTTGAAATGTGCAAGATAATAGTTTGATATCACGCGATCCTTCAATTGCGAGTTCTGTCTTCCTCCGAAGTATCAAAGCAGCTTCTTCGTATATTTTGCTTTCTATTTTCCTCCTGGCGGTGCGCGTGCACGAGGTTGACATCGTGTCTGCTTCATGCTTCCTCTATACGAACCCCATGATGCCAAGCTCTTTGTTGACGAGATTGCAGTTGATCTACTCGTACACCATGTCATACGGAGCGCCAGAGCAATCAGGTGACTCCACAACAATATGCGTGTCTCTAGAGGACCTGCTGCTGTGAGACTTGAAAATGCAGAGCAGAACAATTGAACATTTCGTAACGAACGATTGATCCTATTGTCGTGTAAACTCCCAGAGAAAGTGAAGATTGCAAGATTGATTGACTGTTATTGTGCGACTTTGCTCCAACACAAAGCCCAAGACAATGCCCTTCACTTACACCCACCCAAACATCTACCACTTGGCCGCCAGCACCTCCCTTTCGCCACGACAGCCGCACACACATACACCGTACCAGTCCGCCTAGATCGCTTCGTCAAACAAAAAACCAGCAGTACGATCGACTGTAAGTTGATAAAATCGCCCAAACACTATAACTTTTGCTAATACTGCGCAAGATACCTCACAACCTCACATAGACCTAGACTCGCCGACGAAGTCGCAAACGCACACGATCGCGCCAAATCTCTTACATCGATCTGTCAATCAATCAAGTCCTCAATCAAATCCTCAATCAAACCCTACACAATGGCCACAAACGCCTCCGCCAACCACGGAAAGCCCCTCCACCCTGCGCTCTACCAATGGAGCAACTGGGACTGCTGCATCTGCTGCGACCACCAGCAGACTGGCAGACCGTGGTTGACAAGAGAAGACGACTCAGTATGCGAGGACTGCGTCTACAATCTCTTCAGCAAAGCACTAGAGCACGACGTCCATTATCCAGCAAAATGGGGTCCAGAAGAGCTAGATGTGGAAGACTTTCGAAGCATGTTGGGCGACAGGATTGCCAACAGATACAATCGCACGGGCATCCGCATCGTGGAAGAAAACAGACTGCTGAGGTCTGCTCTAGTCCCAGGACTAAACCGTGGCGAAGACTATCAGCTTTGTCCGAGTTGCCAGCGTCCGATCTGCCTGGAAGATGGCTGCAACCACATCATCTGCCCCTGCGGCACTAATTTTTGCCTCATCTGCGGTCAGGAGGCTCTCGACAACGGCAACGGACATTGGAATACTGGAAGATGTCCGCGTTGGAACACCTTTGGTTCGGGCAACGAGCAGTACGACC
Source organism: Cladosporium sp. BF-F (assembly GCA_030463185.1). Classification (NCBI taxonomy): domain Eukaryota; kingdom Fungi; phylum Ascomycota; class Dothideomycetes; order Cladosporiales; family Cladosporiaceae; genus Cladosporium; species Cladosporium sp. BF-F. The sequence goes on along the minus strand of JAMRMS010000017.1, from coordinate 258,195 downwards.
TGGAGAACGACGGCGACGATGAGGATGATGATGATGAGGAGGAGGAGGAGGAGGATGTCAATCCGAACGCCGATAACGTCGATCGCGAAGACGACGACGCCGTCAGTCATTCTGAGAGCGATATTGGAGACGAACAATTCACTCGCCTTCAAGAAGCAAGCTACAACTTCAACGTAGCAGTGCAAATATCCTCCCCTGCCGTCGCCAACGTCCTCGGCGCCTTCCTCACAGCACCCGTCCTCCTCCACACGCCTGGCACCCGCCAGTCGATCCTCACAGCAATGGCGCAGTTCCAGCCAGAGTACCACGATGCCACAGTGTGGCACAACGATTTCCTCGGCCGTACGGCAAGACATGAGGAATTTATCGACTTTATCGTGTCGATTCCGCCCAGGCCTCGCAACAATGGCATCGAGCACTTCGTTTTCCAGGAAGGGCCTGCCGAAGCCCTCCGTAGACCAGTCGGAGGCTTTTTCAACATGTTTTCTCTCCAGCAGAGGCTTGCGGCGTGCTCCTGGCTCACCGAAAGAGTCAGCGGGCCCAGAATGGAGGACGAGCAGATGAGATTTGCGTGGTTCGACACGCACAGAGAGGGTGGACCGTGGCTGGATAACCTCTACAACAGCCTAGAGAGCAAGGTTTTCCTGCTACCGAGTCACACGATCTTGTTCGATTTCTTGCAATCGGGCTGCCTTGTGGAGGTGAGAGAGAGGGAGACTGCGGCGCAGAATGGCGATGTTTTGCGTGTTTTTGGGGAGTTGGCGAGTTTGTGCGCTTTTCTGGTGGATCCTAGACATTTTATCTTGCCTAGGGAGTTGCCTGGGCTGCATGAGAGGCGGTAGATAGCGAGAATTGAGCGTGGATGTTGTTGTTTTTGTTTGTGTGAAATTATCGGACTTGGGCTGTGGAGAAGCTTCATTCTACATATTCTCATGAACTCCAGCCATGAATTTAGTTCTGTTCGCTAAGGTATTGGTATCACAGGAGCTGAGATGATGATTGCTTGTTATATGGTACCTCAGTCTAGAAATCATACTGTATGTGAAAGTAATAGCTCAGTAGGCACTGAGATTCCATCTTCTGCCTCTATTATTTCCTTGGTCCAAACCTGGAAGGCTGTTCAATAAGAACACACTACTATAGAAGGCACTGAGACACTGTCTGCTTCTTCCTTGGCGGGCCCTTTCAAGAATCGTACTGTGTGTGCAGATATCACCACAGTAGACACGGAGATATTGCCTCCATCCTAGCATTCAAGTCGTTCCGTGAATCATAGATGAAGATAATAGCATAGTAGGTAAGGAGATACTCAATCTGTACTCAGTGGTATTACAACGCTTTATTCGTACTATAGATAAATATAAATGCATATAAGGGACTGAGAAACTGTCACCTTGCTTTGTGGCAACATATTGTAGATGTACTCTGGTTGAATATGATAGCATGGAATTTATTGAGATACTACAGCATTCGTTCATAGCAGCACCTCCCTAGACTTTCCTGTTCATGAAGATAACAGCATAGCAGATGTTGAGATACTTGCTGCTTCCTCTATAGCTTCTCCCTTTTGCGTACACTATAGATGAAGATAATAGCATAGTCGGCACTGAGACGATAGCCTCTCACTTGAGAGTAGTCCCACCTTGGACTTGTAACATAGAAGAAGATACTACCTTAGTAGGCACTGAGAAACGAGTCACTTACTCTTGAGTAGTCGTGGTTCGAACTTATATCAAAAGCGAAGATACTATCATGGTAGGTGCTGAGACGCAGGCTTCGTTATTATCAGTAGCCTGGTGCTAGATTTGTAATATAGAAGAAGATACTAGCACACCAGACGCTGAGATTCGAACTGCCTTCTCAATAACAATCCAGTCATAGGCTTCAGCTGGCGGAGAAGATATTACTATACTAGAGAGCGAGATGCTATGCTAAGGGCTTTAGTCTTCTAGTTCTTCTCTCTAGCTATATGCGAAGATAGGACCTTAGGAGCTCCTCAGATACGTTATATATCATACTAGAGACTGGACTGCACTTGTATTACTGAGTAAGAAGATATTACTATAGCAGCGATTGAGAAGCTATAGCAAGCTGTTTTGTCAATTCAGAGCAAGACTATTTCTATACTTGGGGAAAGCACTATAGTAATCGTCGAGGTAGTTCCTGTCTTCCAGCAGTACTAGAGCAGTATGTATAATTTTACTTCTACAGGGAAACCTTCCATCGCTGCTAAAGAGTTAGGCCCAACTCTGTAGTATCAGAAAGTAGTCCTGCATTTAGATACGAGGATACTACTACGAGAACCTTTGAGAAGCTCTCATCTACCTAGTCAATCATAGTAGCACAGCTGTAAGTATGTTTGGAGGTATTACCACAGTGTCCAATACAGCGCCATCGAATAAATTGAAATTTCCATGCGCTATCATTATGTCTATGTGTTAAGGCAATACTGTAGCTCGTATAGAGAAACTAGACAAGTCTCTACGGCATTCCCAAAGTTATATGCGAAGATAACACCGCAATGGCTAGTGGTAATCTCTAGCCATCCCTATGATTTGTTCGTTCGATGCCTACGCTCGTATGTAAATATACTACCCTGGCAACTGGGAAAGAGCTCTCACTGCTTTTCTGGCTTTGAATACAGCAAAAACCGCCGGCCTTCAAGATACTAGTATACTTGACATTCAATGATCGTTCGTTCCTAGCATGATCTCAATAACGAAGATCTAACTGCGTGCTATTATACTCGGGGATATAATCACACCTAGACACAGACTGTCTCGATAGCTTTCACCTACTCTCAGCGATGATTACTTCGATATCCGTGTTAGTATGTCCGAGGATACTATCACATCGATATACAGATCGGACTCTGCACCTTAAACGATCTCTATACACACAATATGTATATGTATCTATCTCAGTCGATATGAGCACTATTGAGCCCGTTATCATGCTGAAGCGAGAGGTGAGATCTCGAGGTGCTACCATCTAGACGTCGCTTCTCCCAGCTAAACGCCACGGGATATAAGCATGTTGCTTGAACGGATCTCAATAACTAGCATTGGTGGTTTAGTGGTAAAATTAGCCGTTGCCATAGGAAGCATCTTCCAATGATTCGGCTAGCCCCGGGTTCGATTCCCGGCCGATGCAATACTGCTGATCATGCAGTAATCTTTTGCTTTTTAGATGTACTGAGAGTTACGAATGGATCAGAGGCATGCGACTGCCATGGGCATAGAGCACGGGAATTACGTTCCACGAGGAATAGCTTGTAGGGGGTTCAACATGCCACTGCAATGCCGCTCTTGATCATCTCTGCTCGGAAGCAAGGGGCAGGAGCTGTGCCGCATACGCACATTTTCCATTTTTATTCTCCCAACCTCTCAGCTGCTTCGTATAGGAAAGAGAGAGGACTATACTCTTTTATGTTGTAGCGCAATGCTATATGGAATCGATCGTTCTTGCGGATACATCACGCTTGATGGTGTTACCAAGCTGTCGAGGTTGTGTAAACGTGGCCTACGCTAAAGCAGATCGACTTGTGGAGATGGCTTGCGAGAGGGGCGACTTGCGGATATTGTTGCATCCGACCGTTGTGTCCGCACAGCCAAACTGCAACAATATCGCGCGATTGATTGTCCGTTGAAGCTTACAGCTATCAAGGAGTGTAGCCGCGGGCATCTGGGTGACTCCCTTCGCGATGGCGACTTACACATTCCAAGCAGCAGAGACGCTTCTCCCAAACTCAACACGCCACCACGCACCGACGTAACCACTTCTGCGCCGATCGCTTTTACAACACTTTACCTTCGGTCCAATACACTTCGCTACGGCGATCTTGTTCAGTACAGTCTACGCGATAATTGACATTCTTGGCTCAGACGACATGGCTTCCTGGCTGCACACCGCTGTCGCGATAGCCGGCGTCTTTGGCCTAGCCAAGTTGACCTACAACACCGCCTTCAATATCTGGCTGTACCTCATCCGGCCCTCGCAACTACACAAATATCGCCACTCAAAGCCATCGTCTTGGGCGCTTGTCACAGGCGCCAGCGACGGTATCGGGTTGGAGCTGGCTCGAGAACTGCTCGCTCAAGGATTTGATGTCTTTGTCCACGGCCGCAACAAAACAAAACTCGAAGGAGTCCAGCGGTCCCTCCAGGACGACTTTCCATCGCGATCGGTGGAAATCATCGTTGCCGACGCTGCGAACCCATCTCTAGACTACGAGGTGTTCGTGCGCAGGATCGCCGCCGTTCCTGGCTCCCTGACAGTCCTTGCCAACTGCGTAGGCGGCATCACGACGAACCCCATCTTCCTCCCACTCGAACAGCTCGCCGGCACCGACATTGACACTAACATCGCCATCAACGCGCGCTTCCCTACACGTCTCACGGCTGCCCTCCTGCCTATGCTCAAGGCAAACTCGCCTTCGCTGACCATCAACGCCGGCTCTTACGCTGGAATCTTCGGCCTATCCTACATCGCCACCTACACAGCGACAAAAGCATACATTCACACATTCACGCGAGCTCTGCGCGCGGAACTCGAGTGCGACGGTCATCATGATGTGGAGGTCATGGGCAGCTTGATCGGCGACACAGCGACTTCTCGTAACGAAGCGGCAGACAACGGGCTCAAAGTGCCAGCTTCTGCCTGTGCGAGAGGCATGCTGGCCAGAGTTGGCTGTGGCGAGACGCTCGTGGCGCCAGACTGGAGGCACTGGATCACTGGGCTGATTGTGACGAGCCTACCCGACGGCGTTGGGAGGAAGATCATGTTGTCAGAGATGAGGAAGAGGAGAGAGGAGGAGGCCAGGAAGCTCAAGGGCGAGAAGAAGGAATAGTAGCCTCTCATACTGCTGTGCAAAAGCAGGCGGCGAGAAATGGATAAGGCAATTCGGCGAAACCTCGGCAGACGTCGGAGCGGACGGAATTGTGTTCAGAAAAGATTTTCGTCAACACCACGGTACATATTACGCTCTGACTCCTTCTTCCCATCAATAATAGGCCGGCTGGCCCAATGGCAAGGCGCTTGACTACGAATCAAGAGATTGCAGGTTCGATCCCTGCGTCGGTCAAAGACACACCCCCTACAACAGAGAGTTCATCTTTTGCCTGTTGGTTGTTCTTTTTGCTCCTCTCGAGCTCTACTTGATCCTGTTGACCTTGAGCCCTGATTGACAGGCGGAAATTCTTACGTATCGCTGCTCTATGGTTCGGGATACCTCAATTGATCAATTCCACCGTGCGATCTTCGCCCACGCTGCATCCGCTGCGCACTGTGGTTCTTGCTCAGCCTGCAGTCCCCGATGGTCACGGCCGTATACACGAGTCGCTATGCCCTTGATAGGATTCTGCAATTGTTGGTTGTCGCATTCTTCTCCTCATTGCTACGGCATTCGGTCTCTGTGACGCTTGCGTTTCGTACGACCACCAGATATACTGAGTACAGGGGATGTGCATTTCGTCGCTTGAGACACGGATCGCACTGTCAGGAACAAACTGATTGATAGGTAATGCTTGTCTGAGGGTTGAATACGGTCTTATACAGCCGACATGACTCGAATACCCTCTGCCATCTCCTTTGCAATTAGAGTTTGTAGTTTCAGAGCTCGGTCCGGGTTTGCGCCAACCGTATTAAATACGGGCTGTGGAGAAGATCAAACCGCCTCTTGCGTATACATCAAACTCGGCCATGCCCTATGCTGCAATGTCTCAAGTAGCCTGTTCTGCAGCGCTTGCTGACTTGGCCACCATCTCATCGCACCTCCGTATGCAATACGCAACGCATGAACAGCTACGTCGTCTCGCGGACGAGGCGCAGTCTTCTCAACGTAAGTATAACAGCGCTTCTTCGTGCTTCGTGACATGGACACACAATCTCAGTCATTATACCATTTTCATTTGTGATACACACTCTCCTTATTGTCCACCCACAATTTTCTTCCTACTCGTCCCAGCATGCTTGACCACAGCCTCTACACACGAGCAAAGGGCGAAGCAGACTTCGACTTTTACCCGTACAACCCCAACAGAGCGGCAGGACTAGTATTCACCATACTTTTCGCTATTGGCACGATCATCCATCTCGCATACATAATACCATATCGCTCTTGGTACTTCGTGCCCTTCACCTTGGGCTGTGCTGGTATGTCCGCTGCTCCCTTGCTGCTGGGCAACAACAAGTATGTGCCATCTTGCCACCTAGCTGACACTTGATAGCGGAAGCAGGCGGCTACTATGGCAGGTCATGGGCGCACAATAACATCCGTCTTGGCCAGCCATACCTCCTCCAGCTCTTCCTGATCATAGGCGCCACACCTTTGCTCTCAGCATCGATCTACATGACTCTCTCCCGCCTCGTCAAAGCACTTGAAGCTTCGCACCTGTCCCTCATCCGCATCAGCTGGGTCTCGAAGATCTACATCCTCATCGACATCGCCTGTCTCGTCCTCCAAGTCATGGGCACTGTCACGCAAGCGTACGGCGGAGCAGACAAGCAAGACACCGCCATCAACCTTGTGACAGGCGGTTTGGCTTTCCAGCTCGTCGCTTTCGTCTTCTTCATGCTCCTCGCCTTCATCGTGCACCGCCGACTAGCCAACAGCTGCACGGAAATCAGCAGAAGATCAGACATCCACTGGAGGCAACACTTCTGGATTCTCTACGCAGCCAGTCTGCTGGTCTTCGTGCGCAATCTCGTCCGTATCATCGAGTACAAGCAAGGTCCTGAAGGCGCCATTGCTAGGTCAGAGGCGTATCTGTACGTCTTCGATGCAGTCCCGATGTTTGCGGTTGTCCTGTTGTATGCGCTCATCTATCCTGGGCGGATGATCAAACGCGCCCGAAGTTCTGGCAAAAGGCACAGCGGTGGCCTTGAGGTACCCTTGGTAAGAGGCAGGAATTGGAGCCAAGTGGAGGCGTAAGGGGTGGATCAGTCGTTCAGGGATAATTTCAAAATCGGATCTTGGGATCTCAAGGGGCTTTCGAGAAGTCATCCACTTTTTTCATATCACGGTATTCATATCCAAGGGCGCCACTCAAATGTGAGCGGACTTATTCCCCCATTTTGCTCGAGTCATAGTACTCGCCGCAGCGGAATCACTTCTGGCACGAAGCATAAGTCGCATATTCGTCACATCATCGTGTCACTTCTAAGCTGTGATGTTGCGCGCGATCGATTCACCTGAGGCTCGAACTAGCTACTCGACATGTGTTTTCTGCAGATGTAAGAATTACTTTTACTGCGGGCCCAGACTTCCAGTAATGAAGGTATAATCCCCGGCGGCGAGGCCAGCAAGGTAGCTGGCTCTCAGGAATGGATTTGTATGCTTCGATGGTCTGTTCCTAATTTCTGTGATGATGTACTGCTAGAAATGTACTGCGGCGCCAAAGACACCACGCGCAGCGGTTCTGACCTCTTGCTAGCGTGCAGCTGCCAGTATTTTCGCTCTGCTCTGGATATTTGCTCAAAGACGACTGCATGCATGTCCATTGCTTGTCCTGCTTTCTTCAATTTGTGCTGAAGTTGCTTTCGCGGTGATCTCAGAGAGCTGCCCACATCTGCTGTGCTGAAATCCAAGCACAGAAATACCGTTCGCTTCTTAACGTTGGATTTCCTGGTCATAGAGAAGAACACCCCAGGTCTCCAGCGTCACGCTCCTAGAGCTCCTTCATTGGAAGGTGAGACTGGAGTCAAGGTGGATTCACGAGCCAGTTATGATTGGAGACAGTCGAGGTCGCAACTCAGTCATCTGAGTTCAGGGAACAGATCGTCGCATAAAGCTAGAGCGAGTCATGCTGTGACATCTGAAACAGCTATGATGTCTCTGTGAAGGAGTCTTGGGCGAGAAGGCATATCAACGGGAATGTAACTCATTGATTTATCAAAGACTATGCGTGTGAGACCTTTTTGGAGAGAAGGAGTAGAACGGCAACATTCGTTCCGTGATTTTCTTTGTAAGGGCGGACTGGAAGACCTTCCATATCGTTATCAATCTAAGATGTTCCGAGTCCGGTGGCGCAGTAATCACATGACACTCCCCTCACTCGTGTCTGTTGTCGGCCAGTGGGGTCAAGTCATGCTTCACGACATCACTAAACTTGTTTTCTCAACACAATTGTGAAGATTTTTCTATTGTCCTCGCAGACGCACGTAAATCGCGACCATGGCTACGTTTTCGAAGCCCCAAGCAGCCTCTATCTTCGACAGAGTACCGCCAGAACTTGCGACGACGATATTTGATCTCGCCACCGCCAACTACCGACCCAACGCGGCCAGTTGTAGGCTGGTTTCTCAGTACTTCCACATACACAGCTCGCCTTACCTCGTCAAAACAATTGTCATCGGCTCAAGACTCGACGTCCTTACCAAAGCGCGCGATATTCTACAGCATCCGTACTTCAGCCAGCATGTCACCCACCTGCTCTGGGACACGAGCTACTACGACGGAAGACTTGCGACTGGATTCTACAGATACCTACAAGCATTTAACGAATCCAATCATAACCTCGCTCACCAGGATCCGATCTTTCGTCAGTGGCGCGAAGCCGACGGGACAAAGAAGCAAAAGCTGCTAGATTCAGAGCCATTATCATCATCCCACGGTCCAGAAAATTCGGAGGACTGGCTTACAGACCAACTTATGAGAGGCTTACATCTCTCATTCTCCGAGTATCACCGCCGATGGTGCAGCCAAGAGAAGACCTTTTCAACATCAGGTGATGCAGGAAAGTGTGCCAGGGAAAACCTTGTGCGCCATTTCTTCCTCATGGCCATCAAAGAGCTGCCGCAATTGCGTCACATCTCTTACAGTGACTACAGGTCACTCGCGTACGAGGGTGAGAGCTATGGGGAGCTCTGCAGACGTCTCTTCGGCAACATGTTGTGTCCAAACCTTCACTATTCCATATTCTACAATCCGATATCCCTGGAAATGTTTTTGGAAGACCTGGCTGAACATCGTCCGATCTTGCGATCACTGTCCATCGGACGTCAACCTTTCGAGCGATCTCCTATCGAGCAACAATCCTATTACAGTGCTGAAGCCGATGCGGACCCTACCAGAAATGGATTGACAGTGCTGGATTGCCAAAGTCTGTTCCCGACGACGAACGGAGTAGATTCCACTAAGATTCAAGCACAGGTCCTGCGACTGCCGCTGTTGTGCGGTGATTCCCTGAACCGTCAGCTACAGCACGAAAGAGAAAGCTCTGCCCCAGAAGATATCGATCGGCTCATAAGGAACTTTGGGACAGGCATGGTCGATCTCGAGGTCGGAAGTCGCGCATTTTTGGTTGAATTCGAACGATCGAAATTGCAAGGAACACTGCTATCATACCCGCATGTTCCTCTCAATACGATCAAAGCGCTAAATTTGAGCGATCTCAATGTCCTCAAGTCTTTGTCGCTGCGTGGCTTCAAGTTCAACGTCCCTTCTCTGAGAAATGGCCTGAGCAAATGCGCCAAAACACTCCGCATTCTGCGCCTGGTGGACTGCTATTGCCGCGAAACATACGATGCGTTCGAGAGCTTCGCAAAACAAGAGCTGGCATCGCATCTATCTCTCACTGGCGTAGAGATCCACAGCTTACTTTTCATGGAGACTCAAACCCTGGACATGAATCTGCCGTGGGAGTTATCCTTTAGAACCTACGAAAACATCATGTGCCGTGACATAGCGTCGAAGTACGGTATCGAAGGGCTGGAACCTTACGCACGCACCATGGATCACCAGGCGCTCAAGGCTAGCCGTGTGCAATGGGGTGTTGATATGGTCGCGGGATTGCCCTACGGGCGGTATGAGCTGGAAAATGCGATGTTGGGTGGGCGCATAAACACTGTATCACGGAAAGTGCGGAGCGTTTTGAAACTCTACCGAAGACAATTGGCTGTCGGCGGAAAGGATTGGTGGGAAGAGCCGGTTTCTTACAATTAGCACTTCGTACGTAGCACCTTCGGGAAAATCAGTTCGACCTGCTGCTATCTACTTCGATGCTTCATTATAAGTCTGCGCATTTTGTTGAGAGTGGAAACATCGTTGATTTGCCTGCACAATACCTTATGAAAACACAGGCTTGAGTAGGAGCACTTCCAGCTCGAAGAGCGAGAGAATTTCTCCTTGGTCTTGCTAATCGTTGCTACTGTCTTGCCCTTTGGTATTGATGCACTGATCACTAAACCGCCACAGTTATCTTTCTGGTGTCTTCGTCTGTTGTTGAAGCAATAGCCTCTGATATTAGCACTCACCGCAATAGTAGAGTAATAGTCATCGGTACAAGCACTCGACACGACGCAGCTTTCTGCCAATCTCACTGACATCTACACCAGACAGGAGAGTGTTAGTCGTTGATAAAAGCACTCAATACAACCCATCGCTCTGTTAGTCTCATCGATACCCATGGCTTATCGTAGAGCAATAGCTGCTGGTATCAGCCCATCATCGCAAGCTCACACAATGGCCCTCGCCTTCTTCCTCGTCTCCCTCCGTTGCATGAACCAGACCGCCCACGTAATCGCTCCTTGCGCCGCAAACATGACCGAGGAGAAGATGAAGCCTTTGTGGAACCTGGGAGCATCGACGGCGGGGAAGACGAGGTAAGGAAGCCAGGCGTTCACGGCGTAGCCGAAAGCGTTCATGATGCCTAGCACGATGGCGCGCTCTTCGGCGTCGGCCGAGCAGATCTCGCTGCGAGGATGTCAGTAAGCAATACTTTTTGGAAAGATGCGAGGGAAGAGGAGAGGCAACTCACTTCGCCCAAGCCATACTGATGGGACCGTACGGCACGTAAGCGCGGAATATCTCGAAGGCAAACCACTTCAAGCCATCCGGCACCGTCCAGATCGCTAGCACGACGGCCGTGAAGAATCCCCAGAATGTGGAGACGGACATCAGGGCTGGACGATTGCGCCAGTGGTCGGAGAAGATGGCGAAGAGGACTGTCAAGACGAGCTGCACGGCTGATTGTGAGGTTGGGATGATGTTGATCAGCTCGATGGAGTATTTGCCCGTGGCTTTGAGCCAGAGCGTGAAGGGCTGGACGCTGCCGGAGGGTTGCTGTCGTCGACGTCAGTACTATTGAAGCTATTCGTTAGATATTTCCCGAGACTTACAGCGTTAATAAAGATGATGTACAGCACTGTCAGAAAGTAGACGTGCCATCGGCCAAAGATGCGCTTGAAGGCGGACCACCCGAGCTTCGAACGCGGTGCTCTTCCGACGTCTTTCATCCGCTTGACCGCGAGCTCAACTTGATCCTTGCGCAAGTAGAAAGCTCGAGTGTTCTCAGGCAAGTCGGGGATGAGGAAGAGACCCGCTATGGCAATGGGGAGACTGATGACGCCGTCCATGATGAACAGCCATTTCCAACCTGGGAGGCCGTGCAGACCGTTCATGCCCTTGTATACACCGGCTTGGAGATAGCCGCTGAACATCGAAGCAGCTGCTGAAGAGGCGTGGAAGATGCAAGCTCGCTTGGCAAGCTCTGAAGGCTTGTACCAAGATCCGAGGATCATGTGGGCCGCCGGGTAGAAGATTGACTCCAACAAGCCGACGAAGAAGCGGATGGCGACAACGTGGTTCGACTTTGTCACAGCGGCCAAGCAGAAGGTGAGCATTGTCCATACAAGCTCACAGGAGGGTATCCATATACTTGGCCGCACTTTAGTCAAGATAATTTGACTCGGGACCTGGCCGATGACATAGCCGCAGGTCCAAGCGACATCGATCAAGTTGAGCTCATTGCTGTTCATCTGCAAGTCTTCTTTCATGCCAGAGACGTAGGCATTGGAGATGTTCGTCTGGTCGAGATTCTTGATGAAGTATCCCAAACTCAGTATGAGGAGGACGAAGAAGTCCAGCCGCTGCACGAAGGCCACCTCCTCTTTTGATCGGCCTGGATCATAGTCCCAGATGTAGGCGTACCAAGGTACCTTGACCTTTTCTTCTGTGATGACTCCATTCGGTGAAGTATCTCGTGAGCGTTCGCTGTCGGTAATTCCATCTGCCTCGACGGATATGGCTTGCTTGTCGGTTGTGGTGGCGTTCTTGCGGTCCGTCATCTCACTCATGGTTGCAAGAAGCGCAGAGCCTCAGGTATTCGGCGCAGCTGCGTCGGATGAGCTGTGAAGAGGAAGTATACGATTTTGTAGCTTCGGAAGTACGGCATACTTCAAGTATGAGCTTCGAGCCAGCATGGTCAGCCTCCAAGGCCAATCCCAACTAGCTGATCGTCGCCATGGCGTACCGAACGCACGCAATCAGAGAATCCGGCAGCCAGACCCGCCGCGTCCCTCAAGTCTAGAAGAATATCCGGCAGTTGTAGACCGACAGCGGACGAGCCTTGGAGGTCATGCTCTCGATGTTGAGTCTTGGTGAAGCTCCACAGGCTGCCGGGTTTAAGGTCTTATCTGGGCTGCTTGCCAATCTTCTCGTGTGCATATCTTGTCGAAAGTCCAGCATGGCCACTGAGAGGGTAGCATTGGTGCAGTCCGCCTGACTCTTGTGCTGTTTGTAGGCCTTTCGTGCTCTGAGCGGGCCATGAGGTGCTCGCTTATGCCGTCCGATCGAGGTTGTGCACGTGGGTTGGGGAGCTGCATATTTCCACTCGCTATTTATTGTCCAATTGCTGTTGTGCGATTAACTATCGATGCTGAAACAAGTCATTGATATGCATGGAATATAGTGAAAGAGTTGTTGCGTGCAGAGGATAGATGCCTTAGCGCGAATTGCAAGCTTGCGGAGGTGGATTGCGCCATATGCGTGCAGCTTGAGCAACACCAGGTATCGCGCGACAACGTCGGCAATACATGCGGAGTCGTGCATGATTGATGATCTTGATGGGTAAGCAACAACATGACTTGGTGGGAGGTAGCCGACAGCGGAGGTCATGGTAACATAAAACGAGCAAATCAACCACCACCATCGACAGCTCAGCGAAGCGATTCATCCTCGTCTTGTCGCAAGATAACCTGAAGCAGAACATACGAAACAAAACAGATAGCTGTGTACAAAGAAGTCGCAATAATGGCGCCCTCAGCAATAGTTCCAGAGATCGTGGACTACGTCCAGCCAAGGAAAGACAGCCTCAACCTGCCCGGTCCGACTAGGGCAAGGCTTGAGAAAGCCGGCATTGATCTTAGCGAAGGATATCCTGTGAGTCGATCGGTACTACTTACACTGTAAACAACGCTGACGACTCACAGTACCGCCCAGCTCGTCCCTTGTTCCTCCAAGACGTCTACGCCATCAGGAATGAAGACCGAGAATATGTCGACGCTGGCACTCGCGCAGACAAGAACAAGACCGCGCTCTTCTCTGCCGCGAAAGAAGTCAAACACCTCACCGCACACATTGGCACAGAGATCGTCGGCCTCCAACTCAAAGACCTGACTGACCAGCAAAGAGATGAACTCGCTCTATTGATCGCCGAGCGCAGTGTTGTCTTCTTCCGCGACCAAGACCTCAGCCCACAGAAGCAGCTTGAACTCGGGAAATATTATGGCGAAGTCGAGATCCACCCTCAGGTACCACATGTGCCTGGTCTGCAGGGCACCACTGTCATCTGGCCAGATCTTGCAAAGTCAGAGACCGGCGCCAGCTTCCGCAAGCCCATCGGCACTCAGGGCTGGCACACAGATCTGTAAGTTGTATGAACATCGCCACCCATCGGATCCATGCTGACACCAAAGCCAGAGTCCACGAGCGCCAGCCAGCAGGCATCACCCACCTCCACAACGACACAGTCCCCACCATCGGCGGCGACACGCTCTGGGCCTCCGGCTACTCAGCCTACGAGAAGCTCTCACCCGAGTTCCGCAAGATCATTGACGGCCGCTACGCTGTCTACCGCTCCGCTCACACCTACCTTGACCGCGACGACCCTCACGCTGGTCCCAAGTACATCGAGCGCAGCCACCCGCTTGTCCGCGTCCATCCCGTCACCGGCTGGAAGAGTCTCTTCGTCAACCGCGCCATGACGAAGCGCATTGTCGGCCTTGATGATGGCGAGAGCGATGCGATCTTGCAGTACTTGTTCAAGGTGTATGAGAGCAATGTTGACATCCAAGTCCGCTTCAGGTGGACGCCTGGGTCGAGTGCGCTGTGGGACAACAGGTGAGTTTGCTATTTCCCGAGCAAGAATATGAGCAATATCTGACTTCTTTTCGTGCAGAATCACCATGCACAATGCCTCCTACGACTACCAAGGTTTGGAGCCGCGCCACGGAACTCGCGTCACGAGTCTCGCGGAGAAGCCCATCTTTGATGCAAATGCTCCCACGAGAAGGCAAGCGCTGGGCCTTGCTGGTCCAGATGAATGATGGGATTTATGTAACGAGAGGTCTCTGGCTGGATGTGGCATGGTGAGTATAATGCGAGCGCGTGTGAAGGTATGAAGGTCTATCACGGCAAGGCCATGTGCTTGAATAGCTGTATGTTTCGAGCTACCGCTTGGAAGCATATCTTTTAGTATATTACCAGCAAAATCAACATATTCACTGCTGAGGTATGCGTGTCGCTATGCCCACCATGAGTATAAAACCTTTGAAGTCAATGTGATCGTGGCGAGAATGGTCGTCCAGGCCAAATAGCACGGCGGAAGCTGTGCAAAGCCATCGCCAATAGGTCTGTTTTGTGACAGTCCACAACAGAAGGCGAACGCATGATACCGCAAGGTGGGTAGCTGATTTGCACGCAAAGTCAAATATATCAAGATGTTAAGCACGGCCTTGAGCCTCTATCAGCGTGTCCGTATTTCGAGCTCGGTGGCTATCATGCTGTATTGGGAATAGTGATCTAGCCTCATTTGGCGGCTTTCCGCAACTTCGTCAAATTCAGGGTTTTAGGGTTGGCTATTGGGGGAAGGGAACATGAATGCACTGCATTCATCCGTTCATTTGGGCTTCATGAGAAGTATTCTGGTATGAGACGATAAATGAACTTGTAGGCTACGTACTAGTGTAACAAATATGTTCCTTAAGACGATGCATTCCGAATTGGATTGTTTGGACATTATGTTGTGTCGATTCAGCCGTGATCGACACGTAGATGGCAAGACATTTTCCGTGGGACACAACAATCCCACGTTCCACGCTCGCTATCGGCCTCTGACCACAGATCAGGTCGTACAAAATATACAAGGTGGCTTCTGTCATCATATTGAGCATTCCCAGATACGAAGGTCTTCATAAAACGCACGATGTCGCCATTGCAACGAAAACCATCGATCTCTGTTTGCCCTAAGTACTAACCCTGGACTTTGGAATTGCGTTGGATTTTTTTTTTGAGAGATCGGAGGCGTCGTTTCAATATTCTCAGCCACACGTAAATATGTGTTTTTTCACCATAAGAAAAATCGCACAGTGCTGCTTTCCTGCTCACAGACTGGCTCTCCTCACGGGCAGGCGCCCTTCTTGTTGCTCTCGGAGCTCCGACCGCAAGAGCTCGTGGGCTTGTAGGCTGGCATGTTGCGCAACGATGCAAGCATCTAGGGCAGTCGCGAATGCTGGCATAGTGACGGGAGTATGACTAATCACTACCGGGAGAGCATCATGTGCTTGAGGAGTTGCTAGTGGGTTGCTGCTGCTTGTTCGTGATGCACGGCGTGGCCGTGATGAGGATGGACTTCGTATATGAGACGAGGTTGACATCTGAGCCTCATCCCGCACCTCAGGGCGTTCGTCTCGTCCTGGAGCAAGGTATCCATGACCACTCATGCCGTCTGTTTCGAGCAAGTCGAAGTGTCCGCTGTGTCCAGTTTGATTGACATGGGTGGAAGAAGGCGCTGCCCTTGGTACCGAGTGTATATAGTCGCGGGGCTCATCCATAGATGATCGCTCAAGCGCAGATGATGCAGGAGCTACAGACTCTAGTTGCTTCAGAAACCACGGCAGGAGGTAGCTGGCGATGGCTGCCGAAGTGAACAAAACGTATACAAGAAGTATGGCGAGGCTAGAATTCTTGCCTCGTATGGCGCTCAAATCTTCTGTGTGTACGATTGCGTAGTAGATCCCTATACCAACGAGAAGCGAGATTGACGACCAATTGAGGAGTATGGATGGCAGGACAAGTAGGAGGGCGGCGTTGTATGAGGGAATCATGTATCCTTCTTGCATATTTTGTGAAGACGATCCCATTTCTATGCTTAGGTCGACGTGGCTTCGCCTTTCGTTGGGCGCCGTTATCAACCATCGCTTTACCTCCTCTGGACCATGTAGACCGCTCAGCTGCTGTTGCAAAATGCAAGCATAGTACACAGAAAGCAGCCCTGCGACCAAACTGATGACAAAAGCGGCAGTAGCCGTCCAATGGGTGTCCTGGAGGTACTCAAGTGACAGTGCCGTGATGGCAATCTGCGCAACGATGGCGCCCTGAAGTTCTCCAGTCAGTGCTGTAGGAACAGACTCCGAGAGCTCATTACCCTACTGCGACTGCAATCATGTTGAAGCTGGTTGTATATGATTGTTTGACCAACCATGCCTCCTTGGCTCCATCTTCTGGGCGGACCAGTACACGCAGTCTGATCCTTCGCACAACATCGCGCGCCTGGAGGAACACCGTTTCCAAGAACAAGCCGCGGATAAAACCATAGTCTTGGACGTTCACACTAAAGATTGAATAAGAGAGTCTCAGCAGCTTTATATAAAGGAGCACAGCTTGTAACAATGCTTCAAAAGCCGCATAGATGGCGAAGGGATCCATGATTCAAAATTGTTGCTTCGAGGAAGGGGTAGAAATGGGGTTATTTCAGAGTCTTGGAAAAAGGCTGCGCAGTCTGCACTGTCAAAGCTCCGGGAAGGCAGTTGAGCTGAGGTACGGAAGGGTTCGGCCTCAACCAATCGGATCCAAGAGATGTACCTGTTTCATCTGAGGCTTGCATCTCGTGCCACAATCAAGGCTGAATCTTGCCACAGAGGCTTGGGAGCATAAAAGGTACTCATGCCCACGATGGTGACTGCACATTCACCCAAAAAGCTTCTAGAAGGGTAGTCACTACGCATTCATGGACTATGGCGCGACATAATGGCATACGTATTACTGGCTATGCAGGTCGAAAAACAGCCATGTTCGTGCTACTTTGACGGCGAGTCGTATGTCATGAGGCTGTGCTCCAAATGCTGTGTCCGCATGCGTGGACTGGCAGGAGTGTTGCTATATCGTGAATCATTCAATGTAGAGCACATGCGCAAATTTGTCAGGCGCAAGCAAACCGGATTTCTTGGCTTGTAGAAATGGATGACATGCAGATCCGCTGGCGTGATCTTTCGAGGCGAGACCAACTGGCGCAGCGCCTTGCGGCTTGCGGCTTGTTCTTATAAAGAGGATAGCCCATCTTTCTTATCAGAGTGGCCGAGGGACCGAGGTACACATTCTTTCAGACGAATAGATCCGGTCTTGAAGTTTGCACAAGGAGCTTGGAGGCGAGCTTCGAGACCGAGACAACGATTGTACTCAGTGCCATAAGGAAAGTACTTCAGCTTTTGATAAGGATTCTATTGTTTCGTATCAAAAAGATCTATGCCCTCCAGTGCTTGTGCTTCGGGAACTCATCAACCCACTCGGCAATCTGCTCGACCACCTCATCGATGACCTGCTGCACAGCCGCATTGACCTTACCATTCTGCGTGACAAGATCGCTAGTGTGGAAGCCGCCAGGAACAATCTTGACAGGCACGTCCTTAGTGCTCTGCAGCGGTCCATTGGGCCTGAGATCGGAAGAAACGGAAGCCTCGCGCCACGGGTCGAAATCGCCGTTGACGTAGATCAGGCGCTGGGTGTTGACATTCTGCCAGCCGTCGGTGTAGCCGTTGACATCCTCCTCCTTGCGGCCTTCGGCGATGCCGTACTCGGTGCCGTCGGGAGCGGGAGGGAAGTAGAGGCCGCATTGGCGGATGTAGTAGTCGGCGGTGACGAGGCGGGAGACGATGGAGGGACGGTCGCGCGGCGCGCCGGTCTGCCAGTAACCGAAGGGCTCGTTGCACGTCATCCAGACCCATTGGCGGTCGAGGGTGTTGCTCAGGCTGGTGTCGGTGAACATGGGGTTGTTGGGGTTGTAGCTGTCAAGGCAGTCGGTGTTATTCTCGCCTTCGAAGTAGCCGAAGCTCTCGCAGTAGCCGGGGAGGAAGTCTTCCTTGACCCAGGCTGCGTAGCCTTCAAGAGCCTTCTCGAGACCGACACCTTCGGCGCCAGGAATTGTGGTGTTTGCGTACGGAGTCAAAGTGCTGTTAGTACCGTTGCCAACCTGGCTGACGTGTACGTTCTCGATGTAGTCACACCAATCGAAGAAACCTGTGTTGCGGTAGAACTGGTTGCCTTGCCAGAGCCATGGGCCGTTCTCAAGGGTAGCCATGAAGTCATCGTTGTGCTTCACATCCTGCAGGCCGAACTTGGTCTTGAGAGCAAGAATCTCATCCTCGGAGCCAGTGGTAAGGACCTCGTCCATGTGGTCAATCACAAGACTCACATCCGCGCTGCAGTTCTTGGGCATGCCCTGCTGGACTGGCAAGAAGTAGCCCCAGTAGTCGGAAACAGCTTCCACGGGTGCACTAGACGAGTGGTAAGCCCAGATGGTGCCGGGGTCTACGGCTTCGACCCATGCAGACAGCGCACCGGAGTAAGATCCGCCGGAGAACACCCATGGTACGTCTCTGGCATTGCTGTGGGTGTGTTTGGCAAAGGGCAGGTGCGCATTTCTAGCAAAGTTGGTGATATCTTTGATAGAGTTGTCCAGTGTCAGATACTTGAGGTTCTCAGTGGTCAAATCGGTGAATGGTGTGGAGGTGCCCCAGTAGCGGTGCTCAAGCACAATGGTAGCAGCACCGATCTTCTCAGCAATCACGCCGGTCGTGCGGTTGGTAGTAAGATAGCTGGTATAGCCAGTAGCATTGACCTCGCCGGGTGTGAAGAGTACGACTGGAGAGCCTGGTTTCTGTCGTTAGCCTGGCCTGCGTTTGACGTAATGGCATGCACATCTTTCAGAGAAGAGAACAATTGCAAAAGAAATGCACTAGCATTGGTCAGGCAGACAAAAAGCAAAAGAACATCTGCTCTGATGAGCTTTGATATAGGAATAGCCGAAGGTGGGGCTCGAACCCACGACCTTGAGGTTGATCTCTTTGCTGTCATAAGAGCCACACGCTCTACCAGTTGAGCTACCCCGGCGGAGGTATTAATGATGGAGGGTGGAAGGGTGCTGCGGTTCATGAAGGCTGGTTGTGTGGATCCTTAGAATTTTTTCCGGGCTAAATTGGTGGGAAATTGGCCGAGCGGTGCCGATCAAGCGGAGCCGGAGGGGGTCCGAGCGTCGATTCTGCGGCTTTGGCGGAGGAACTCGTTGAGCTGCTCTCTTCGAGGTCGCCAGGATGGAGCGTGGTGTTGGAGTGTATGGTAGATCATCGCGCAGGCTTTGGCGGTGCTACTCGCGCTGCCGGAACCAGAACGCCGAGATTGCCCGCGGAGGTGTCCATGTTGAAGAAAGAAACGAGACGAGTTCAAGCAAAGACAACACCACCAGAAGAAAGCTCGAGACATACCTGGTCCTTTCCAATATGTGGTGTCGTAGTAGTAGAACTGCTCAAAAGTGCCAAGCTCCGGCTTGCTGTGGTCGATGAGCTGCTTGAAGGTAGCATTGCCCATGCTGTGGACGGGCTGCCAGTCTTTGCCTGGAAGCTGTCCCATCGAGCGCCAGTCGTTCATCTCATCGTGGTGACGAGCAGATGACGCCGCTACTAGCAGCGTGGTGGCCCAGAGATACTTCATGGCTGCGAGAGAGGCTGAACAGACGGTCTGAGGAAGAAGGGTGCCAGCCAGACCGCTGGATCGCAGCAGGGGTGGCAACACATCTTATATTTGAAGCCATTGAGTAGATGAGAAGACTTGTGAACAGGCTATCACATGTAGACCCTGCGGCTCAGTAAAGTGCTGTGGAGCCGACCAGAGATCCTCCTGCCATCTTGGCTATAGCGGGGCGGTGCTTGACTGGCACCCTGCCAGAACAAGCAACTCGCCCTTCGTATGGATGCTGCGGTAGCAGTGAAGTGCATGACTGTGTATTGCAGCCGATAGATCTTCAGGTGATTAGGCCGGAAAGGGGAGGTGGTAGAGATAAGCTAGTGGAGTTACTTGCGGAGAAAGCTTGGGCGAGCCGAAGGAACCCGTGGCCAAGCATTGTCGACCTCACTTTCTTATTTGTATGTGAGGTGCGATGATACCGCATTTTGTACAGATAAAGATGTCTGAAATGGCCATTCATTGACGGCGGGTGTTGTCCGGATGCGTGCGCTATATCGAAATGGCATCTCAGCACGACATCCCTCGAGGGCAAGGATTTGCCACGGCTTCTGCTCGCAGCGCTGATCATAGGAAAATAGACGCTCTTAGTCCACAGATACCGTCCAACAGCGACGGCGTTCCGTCCTCGCATGACGGTGGTCCTCTGGTGCAAGCGTTTGGCCGATCTATATCACACGCTCTTAACGAGACACGGGAGAGCACTCTAAGCTCCCACAGGTATCGGTGTCATCATTGTATGGTAATTGCGAGGGCTATCTTCTACATCGCAAATATCTAGCTCGTATTGAGTCTGCTATTTGTTCCTTCCACAACGTCATCTATGTGGCATCTGCGAAAGCCCAGTCTCTATCGATTTAAATCACTCAGAGGCAGCCTTCGAGCCAAGGTTCGGCGGACCTAGTCTTGTCGCGCTTACTCGTTCGCTTGTACAATTACGGCGCACAGGAAAGCAATTCGTTTCCAAGTTTTGCAAAGCTCTGTCGTTCGCCTCTTGCTCTTTCTCAAAACATAGAAGAGCCTTTCGTTCAACAAGTCTGGTTGAGTTAGTTGCGCTTGCTGCGACCAGGACAACTTGCTAGCCAGATCTCGTCACTCCGAAGTCCGCCGTTGGAGTAGGGGCAAAGAATCACAATCAATCGAGAGCGATCGCAACCAAGTCAGCTGCGAGGATTTAAAAAGTCGGTGACCCGAAGACCGGCAACGACACCATAGAGCCGGAGAAATGATTGAACCCAGTCATTTAGAGGAAATGGCAGTCGTAGCAAGGTCTCAAGACACAGAACAGTTCTGTATCATAGCCATATGATGCAGGTCGAAACGGAGAAAGGGAAGCTTGTTGTTGCCCGCCCTGGGCCGGAAACTTGATCAAACCCGGTCATTTAAAGGAAGTAAAAGTCGTAACAAGGTCTCAAGAATAAACCATAATTGTGTATCATAGCCATATGATGCAAGTCTGAACGAGGAACGGAAAAGCTGTTGTTGCTGCCGTGATTGCCGTTTCACGTTCAGCATCTGCACCCGCTGTAGCCGTCACCGCCGTGTAGCGAAGGACTATACATAGCCCCTGCTGATGGCGGAGTGCCCATGTAGGATCAGCCCTTTTGTGTACTATGCTGTAAGCGAGGGTTGAAGTAAGTGGGTTTCTGCGGCATCAACCAGACCAGCTCGTCCTGAGGACGAGCCAGTGTTGGCGTCTCTGCGCTTCTTCCCATCAATCCCGATTCAGTTCGAATTGATAGAGCCGGCGGTCCCTGGCTAGTCTTACCCAGGTGATGCCCATGACACCTTCTGAAGATTGGATTGTGCTTTGAGCCCTTGCTCTTTCTTCGTGCTCGAAGCACTTTTCGGCTGGCCGCGTCCGATCGTGGTAGGTCACCGAACCTGCGCCCACCGGAGGTAGGCGGCCTGGACGTTGCCACGCTGCCTTTAGCGGTAGCACATGCGCTTCCGGGCAGTCTGAGATGGGCAGTCACGAGGCAGGTGACCTCCGTCGAATAAGCTGGTGGTTGCAGTACCTTTGATTTCCTTCGTCGCTTATGTTCCTTGAGACCCTGCGTGACTCCTGTTGGCTTCTCAGGCCCAGATATGATCTTTAGATTGGCGCGGGTTCTGGCTTGTCGCTTATCGGTCGTGACGAGAATGATCGTGCCGATGCTGTCCTTCACGAGTCTTGCGACATCGAAGTAGCTCTTGTGTGTCGCGGCCTGAATTGATAGTCGCCAGGCTGAGCTCTGAGTCCTTTGAAGGGTCCACCCAGTCCTCAGACCAGGATTCCATGGACGATTGATAAGGCGAAACTCCATTCCATCAGATTGTAGATTGTACCAGTACACATGAACCTCAATCGAGTCTTCCGCAGGATTACCATTGAGTGAGCGCTTGTTTGTGGCGAGGAGCGGCGCGATCATTGAAGCTGAATGTAGCCAGGGCAGTGCGGTTGTCACGTCTCTGCGCTTCTCTTGGATGTGCGGTGTAGAATAAAACCAGTGCCTTGGGAAAGGTTTGTCCATGATGGATGGAGATATCAGTGGTGTGTCCGAAAGTACGGCTAATTGCGCGTAATTGCGGGCAAGGTGGCGCGAAAGTGCTTGTGGCGACAGCGGGTCGGACTGGGTGAGTGTCTGGGTGTTTGAGCGCTGAAGTTGGGGCACGCCTTCGCCACTACGCCACTACGCCACTACCATTGATCAAGGAGATATCTTTTGCGCACCTCCCTTTCTGAGCGTAATCGCGTCTCCCTACAGCACACTGGTCTCGTATTCGCTACTACCATCACACACGTTTTCACATCATCCAAACCGAGCCGCCACGCAAGCAAGACTCAATAAAATGCCAAGCGAAACGATCATCAGCCCGTTTGGCCACCTACCCGCCTTCACAATCGACTCGCCATTCTTTGCAACGAACATCATCCCCTCCTTGCAACGAACATCATCCCCTCCTTGCAATTTGACGGTGGCGATCTGGGCATCATGCTAGGCCATGAGCCGAAGGACTGGCTCATCATTCATACCAGAGTTTTCTCCACCGTATCAGCAGTTTTCCGCGCAACATCTAGGCCTGCCTGGCAGGATTACACAAAATTCGATATCATCAGGCACCCGCGCACCGGCAAGGACGTCGTCGTGCGCACCTTGGCGCTGACCATTGAGGACGGCGCATGCATGTTGCACGAAGGAAAGGTAAAGAAGGTCAACCAATTTGAGATGGAACTCAACTAAAAGGGCTATAGGAAGTTAATATTCATGGCGAAAACTCACAAACACCGCCCCCGCTGCCGTTATCCCAGTCTGCACTAGCCGTAGATGGCTGGCCAGATCTTCCGCAGACAGATGATGGCTTCACAGTGCCCTACGACGCCAAATCAGCAGCCCTAGCATATCACATCTTCTTCGCCCTGGTCTACGGCGTCCGTCTCGACATGGAGCAAATGGGAGGCCACCTCTTCCCACAGCGTCGCCTAGTGGAGGTTTGCTCGTACGCCGAGTACTGGGGCTGTTTTGACACCATTGGAGCCCTTGTTGTGGAAGCGATGGGAAGGGACCGCAAATTGCGGTTTTGGAAGGGACGTGAGCCGGAAACTTACGCTCCTTTGGCTACAAAGATTTCAAGTCAGGAGTGCGGGCGCCATGAGGCTCGATTGGAGTTGCATAAGGCTCTGCAAGGGAGTATTGGCATCGAAGAGGCATCGAAAGAATGGATTCATGAGCTCGAGGAGAGACTCAGACGTACTTTAGATTTGGTGTTTAGATGGACCTGGAAGAGAAGTCTCTGCGGCAAGGCCATGTCTTCAGCAGAGACGATACTATCTACAGAATATTTGAAAAACGCCTTTGATCTGCGTGACAAGACCATTTGAGAGACGATTGGATAAAAGGTGATGAATACTACAACGTTGCTCGAACCTATCCATTACGCCAGCTGTATCTCAATAGGATCTAGGCTTCATTTATCAGAAATACCTGATGATATCGCACACACAATGCTGTGTTTTCACCTTGTATCCCAACAAGATCTATGCTTCCTTGGATCGCAAGACTTGAGGGTATTGGCCCACAGGCTTTTGGCTACACCGATTGCTCTCAGCAGGATATATGCAAATGCCCGATAGTATTAGCATACAAGCTGTAATTGAGTAAACTGAATCGCAACAGAATCCAGAACTTTTAATCTGTCAATGCTGGATGATATCAACACAAGAGCTACGGATGAATTAACCGAGTTTCGACAGGACCTTCGCTCCTCCCTTTATAAGTACGTGAAGGTGTCATCACCGAGGCTACGATTACGCAAACTACGTCTGACAGAGTCTTGCCTCTTCTCCTTGTCAATGCCAGATGGCATCACCACGAAAGCTATTGACTACATATCCAGCTGCTGCAATGTTTCTGACACGAGCGATGATCATGAGACCTCGCGTTGGCTGCGTTTTCAGCAAGAGATGATAATGGTGCCGCTGGAAACTCTTGGGTGTCCGTTCTGTGTTCCCGAACGATACTACTTTATGCGTTTGAGTTCGGAGCGGTTCACTATGAGCTCGAAGAAAGGACGTTTGAATGGAACTGCGCTGGGGGAGGTTTGAGTTCGTCTTTCGACGAGACTGGCGGAATCCTGCCAGCTCCATGCATGGGATGTCTATGTAAAGCTAAATTTTCAATGTGTCGACATGAGAACCATGGCAGAGTACCATTGAAATCACTAATCTAGAGTCAGCACAAGATCTCACTCTGACCGCCAAACTCAAAGGTCTTATCTCCTTCCTGATGAGTGTAGCATATGTAACAAAAGTCCAAAGGAGATCGGAAAAGGTGCATAAAGGTTGTCATGTGTGGTTTTTTGGTGGGGTCCGACTTGTCACATTGGCCTACAGATCTTGGTGGCTAGCTATTCGTTCATCTTGTAGGCCTTGTGGCGCCCTGAATGCATTCAAGCTGTGAATGTATCATCACCAATACCCGCATCCCGCATCCCAATCTCTTCTCCATCGTTCTTGTCATGCTGTTGATGCACCGTGACGGCACATTTCAAAGGTCGCCATCACGGATGTCGAGAAAGGCTGAATGATCTTTCTTTGCACAACCTTGGAGAGCCGCACAGCTTGTGGACTAGCGGAAGCTGGATTTGGGTGTTGGGTGAGGTTCGGCCTAGTGCTTGCTGTGGAAAAGTCGACGGGAAAGCAATACCTTGATCGCAGGCACTCGCATGCCAGTATGTTGTCCTCATCTTCTCATTTCATCGAAGCGCCGCGATGGTAAAGTGAAATACGTCATTCTTCTCGTGCAAGTCGTGGAGTGGTGATGTAGAGCCAGCTGGAACTCAAGCTCATCCAAGAGGCTCGAACCACTCACCGTTGCACAGCGTTGGAGAAGCACGCCGGCACAATGTGGACAGGGGTTTGAATTTTGGCGTTGGGCGTTCGATGGCATTGAAACTTCCTCCGGAGAGCGTCCTACAAGGACTGTCAAGGTGAGATAGATGAGGCTCATGGAAGAAGCGGATGGTCGCCAAAATGCTGGAAGTTGGCGATCAAAAGTGACCTCTGGTTTCGTCCACGCCCAAGGGTGAGCAGCTTCTGTCATAGTCGCAAGCCGCTTCGCCTTTCGATCGATTTGGGGTCGCTTGTCCGTTTCGCTTTCTTTTGAGACGGATAGAGCAATGTTTCGTCTGGCAGTAAGTGTCAATGTGCCGGTCGTTCCGTACCTTGTGCGGGTGTTGTGGTACGACTGCTCCTCATTCGCTGCGATACACACGAAAGTGGGAGAACATCGGAAGCTGATTTGACGAGCGCACTTGCTCGTAATCGAGTAAAGTCGTGAGTTGTACATGCGGGTGGTACGTCACTTCGGCTTCGCCCTCTGGCAAATCTCACCCAGGCTGCTACAAGTGATGGCTTGATCGGCGTTGGGCAACGAGGCCTTTCGTCACCATTGAGACCACAAATCGAAAGAACTTGACGACATCTCACTTATAAATTGACTAATGAGACGTGATATCAACAGCTGCCTGATCGAGCGCCTCAGTGACACCAAGTACCTTTGCATCCAAAGGAGATAAGCCACTGTCGACGCTGCAACACCCGAACTTCGCCATTATCGAATCGTCACTTGCCTGTAGCTGACCGATCCATCACTTGCTCGCGGTGAACCAATCCGGCTTAGTGCAATTCCGGATCACCGTCGCTGGCCGCTCGGCTGCGCCCTATATAAACCTACCTCCGCTCCCAAATCTGCCACTTTCTTTCCTTTCCTCTTCAGCTCATTTTGCCCTCGGGCAAAGGATGTGTAGTATCTGTTTTAGACTCACTGTTGGGGGTTCTTCCTCCAACAAAACCATTTTTCAATTTTTGGACCCGCCCCTTGGGGCACAACAACCTTTTTTCATCAATGCTCGCCGCCATTGCGCGGTGAGGTTGGAGAAGAAACTGTGCCACTTCTTGCTTTGTCTTGCTCCTGCATCCCCTCATTCCGTCTTGTGCTGATGTTGTTGCGTTTGTGAAGTGATTATCAGTCGGATCATGTATGCGTCTTACGTGTCACGTTGGCAGCCTTCGCGGCGGTCAAACTGTAGTTTTTGCGCTGTCTTCGTGGTGTCAAATACTTGCTGCCTATGACCAAGTAACATTCTGCCGTCCTTGTGTCCTGGCTACATCTAGACTGCGACGACGGTGTTGCCATACATCCCTCCTGCCACGCTGTCTGCACCACTATGTGCGCCTCATGAGCAGCGACCGCGGCCATTTTCTTGAGCTCCTCATGGGGGATACTTCAAAGTCGTCACGTCATACTATGCCATGTTCCGCCCATTCGATGTAAAGTTACAGCTCCAGCGCCACCGCCGCCGCTGACTCGGTTTGTTCGTGGGCCTAAGTAAGCTCTCGCTACACCATAGAAGCAGCCTAGATGAACGAGAAATGCCAATGCCGATATGCCGTCTGACTGTCATGCTCTACTGACGTTGCGAAAGGTCGAACAAAGCGTGATTGGACCACGAATACGGGCTTCAGGACTGAGACGGCATGTCTGCGAATCCCAGCAAACCCCCGCCACACCGCCGACTCCACCCACATCGACGATGAACAAGACTGTCACATGCCGTCCGATGCCCCTCGACTATGCGAATGACCAAAAAAGAAGCCAGTCCCTTCGGAAACTTGCCGTGGCGTCAACGTGAAAGGTTACATTGGTCAGACGTTGGAGCTCTCGCCGCACAGCTGCACAAAGGGAAACGCGAAGAGCATGAGACAAGCGTACAAAGACGAATCGGACAATCGCAAAGACATTAAACGCATCGCCTGCGAAATCTAGCAGCAGCGCCGAAAATACTCGAACTCGGCCAAGTGCGAAGCGGAGCGGCAGTCCGACTGTCTCAAACAAGTAAGAAAGCAGGCCACCCGCGTATATCGCCTTTGAAATCAAGGGGAAAGTAGAGACTCGAAAAAAGGAGAATAAGAGGGTATTGATAATTACAGTCCACTACTGAAGCTCATGGATTGCTCTGACTGGCGAAAGCTGTGCAGCTGGTAGCATCGAAGCCAGCCTTCAGTAGGATTTCCTGGCTTGGCTTCAAAATTCCAAGTACACTGCAAATACACAGCAAACGCCTCCACTTACATTCGATATCTTTTGATGCCTGCAATTGCAGCTGTAGATGTTCCGAATTGTCTTGATTACCATTGGAAATGCCTGACTAGCTGTGGAAATTCCTCCATGCCTTGTGTGCTGGCTGCAATATGGAATTCAAAAAGACTGAGACTTATGCTCGTATCTCAGCAAATACTATGCTATTGCCAACTCATACCAGATTAGCACATTCTAGAGCTAGAATTAAACTTAGTAGAGATCTTGCAGTATACTTATGCTCCTGCCAGCTGACTTGAACGGGCTTGAGCAACTACTAAAGGCACTCCATCATCACTGTGCATACTACGCTCCTACTGATCGATACCAAACGAGAAAAGGCTACAAAATCCATTGAGGAAGGATCAAATGCTCTATAGAGGGTATGTATACACTTACCGGCGATGAATAAGAAAGAAATGCAATAGCCATAGACGAGCATCATTTTCTCAGTCTGATATATGCTCCTGCTAGCTGTTACTCTATCTAAGTTATCTTAGCAGCCATTGAGGGACTTACAGCCATATGGTCGCTGCTGCACGGTTGCCTATTAATTCCCAACATGAGAGACTGTGTCAGCCTCCAGAGAATGATCAGCATTCCAGTGTTTGATATGCTGTTATCGACTCATATCGTTTTACAATAAGACCTGGGCAGTACTTGAGGGACTATCTGCGTCCTTTTGAACAACGGATCGATCCTATCGAGCATCGATCAATTGATCAATATGATGACCACAGCGATGGGAGAATGCTGCCTGTTGTCGAGGCAATGTCGGCAAAACACCGTGAACCGCTTTGGTATGCAATCTTTGCTTGCCATTTGATGTCTGCTATCTACTTTGCGTCTGCTCGTCTCTGATTCTCAAGTAAACACTTTTCTTCTCCTTGCAATACTCCCGGTTCCTCTAGCGGTCTTCTGGCAGAGGGTACGGTTGGAAGTGAAGTGCACGACCCTGGTTAAATATGTGCTCGACACGACGCGCCTGCCACTCCTCCACCATGGTAGGACCGCGCATCGCTGGGGTACGTGCCGTCTCGGCAGGTGCAGCGTCTTCCATTATGTGTTGTCCGGCTTCGTCGTCAAGAAGCCTCACTCGTGCCATTGCACCAAGAACGTCCTATTGTACGTCATCGCGCTGGCTTCGCTCTTCTCTTGGCCAGCGTGGGCATCCGCCCTGCGACCAGTGGTTACTGAAAGCACCAGCTTCCTTGCCGCAAACGTAGCAGAACTCGGAGCCGCAGTGGCAGCTGATGTGGTTGCAGGCTTCTGTGCGCTCAATGAGGCGCTGGCAGTGAGGGCAGAGCTGGTATTTCTTGCCTCGCTCTTCTGAGGACAGCAGCTCCAGCTTGTCGCGGGTGGCGAGCTCGCACTTCTCTTGACAACCATGTTCACGAACGAGGTCTCCTTCTTCCAGGGTAGTGGCGCACAAGAGGCATTTCCAGCCTTCACATCCGGGACTCTTGTAAGAACCGACTGCTGCGATCACTCCTGGTTCCTTTTGTTCACGCATGCGTCCAATGAAGTTGCCACACTCGCAGTAGACCCGTGCAGAGGGGAACGTGTGGTACTCTTCCCTCTTCAGCTTGTAGAGGCGCAGGAGGCCATCGTCCGAATATTGGGCGTAGTGGAAAACATCGATCATAGGGCTGCCGAACTTGACGGGGTACGGATCTTTGTTGTCGTTGACTCTAATGACCATCTGCGCGAGGCAATTGACGCAGAGGTGGTCCGCACCGTTGGAGATGATAGTACCATCGGGAAGCTCGTCGAAACAAATGTCGCAGTGGAGTGGTTCGATGCTTGCAAGCAGGATCTCAGACATGATTCTGGGCGACTACACTGGCAGTAAGCGTTGTGAGTAGATCCCTCGCTGGACAGCGGACGATACGTACTGTGGTTGCGGATTGCAGTAGCTGAAGAAATGTGGATACGACAGTGTATGAGTCTTGGTCTTTCGGTCGTAGAGCAAGTTGTAGTAGAAGAGGTCTATGGAGGGCCGTCAACAAAGAGCGCTCCTGCCTCAGGAACACGTGAAGGGACCCTGCAGGTGAATACATTCACATGTTGCATGAGAGCAGCTCCGCCTGATGAGTTGATTAGCGATGCCCCACCAATGCTTTCCACTTCTGAACTTGCTCACCAGACAACTTTCTTCACCGGCGACGTTTTCACACAAAGAACACCATTGTCGATGAACCAACAACACCATCAATACCAGTTAATGTCGACGCATCTTCCCGAACCAGGTGCCATGTCTTCAGATCCCGTGCCGCCGACAACGCATCTTGTTGCTTCACTTTTTTCAGCTTGCGATCTAGCCAGAAGCGTCGCCAGGCTCTTGGCGCCGTCGTCGTGGTCCACAAGACAGTCGCTACCCTTGGGTAGAGAGACCACACTGGTTTGCTCCTCGCGTACCAGAAGAGCTTTCACTGTAAGTCGCTCGAGCACCTTGTCCGCGCGAACCGAGCTGACAAAACATCAACAGTGGGAAGTCGCAGTGTCATCGCTGGTGGTGGACCTTGTGAGATCACTCTGGTGCATGTGTCTCGGACTTGCCACTCGGGCTGTCTGTCGCGACACCTTGCGTAGATTCTTGCTGGCGTATACAGGCGCCGTGCGCGATCATGGTAGCTCCTGTCGCGGCTTGTCAGTATCGATTCACACTCAGGGCAAAGGAACGCCCACCGATCCGCAAGCTAGTACCCCACGTGATCATGGTGGCATGCGCCAGCAGTTACCCCCTCCATCGCGTCACCAGGGCAGAGTCCAGGCAGCTGCCACATTTCCTCAGAATGACCAGTCTGGAAACCAGGCCTACACCTTTTCAGCTCACCCCTCTGCTACTGCTTCCGCTACCTTCACGATCCCGGATGGCGGTCACGCTGGCCTTCATAGTGGCAAGGACGCTGAAGAGAGTGACGACCAGGCCTCTGAACCCAGTGTCAAGTTGGAAAGCAAGCATGTAATCAGTCGCGAGCATAAACTCGCACAGCGGAAGTTTGGCGCTCTCTGCCAAGTGGCATCTGACCACCGTGTCATCATCGGAGATCAGCACGTGCAAGATTCCAGGAGCAAGACCCAGCGCAACACCAGGCTGGTCAGTCCAGGACTGCTGTCTCCCTACGATCCTCTGGAAGGATGGCTTAGCTACGCTGCACCACAGCAGTCGTACCGTTCTCTGGAAAGTAATCATAGCTACGCCGCAACAAGGGCGTTCACTCCAGGATCGCTGCCGCTCGACGATCCTCTGGAAGAATGGATTAGCTACACTGCATCCATGCACGAATACTTTTCGTGGCCAACACTGCAGTCGTACCATTCTCTGGGAGGAAATCGTAGCTATACTGCACCCATGCAGGGCTGCTGGCGATGGCCGATACTCTCGACGACGGATCCTCCGGAAGGAACTCGTAGCCACGCCGCGCGAAACAGCGGATCCGTTCCGTTGGTAGTAGTGCAGTCGTGTGTTCCTCTGGAAGGAAATCGTAGCGTCACTGCAGCAAAGCACAGCCACGTTCGTTGTCTTGAAGGGTGCCGCTGGATCCCGAGCAGACGCAAGACTCTGGTAATGAGGGTCAACTGCAGTCTTAGTATTGTTAGATGTATTTTCCTGGAAGCACGCCATTGGACCCCGAGCAGACGCAAGACTCTGGTCCTTAGAGTCAACCGCAGTCTTACTGTCACTCGTTCCTGGACGTCGTCATTAAGACTGTCCAGCAAATCTTCTTTGGCGAGACATCCTCCTTCGCATTCTCAGCGAAGCTGGATTCAGCAACAAAGACATCCGCGATCGTTTCTGCCTAAATGGTTCCTTCTCTGACCGAGCTACGGCTCGTTCTCTGACCGAGCTACAGTTCCTTCTCTGACCAAGCTACGGCCATTCTCTGACCGAGCTACTGTTGCCAAGCGCCTGAGCACTGCTCATGGCAAAGGTACTAGGCCATCGCGAGGCAAGGGCAAAGAGGCTGCCTTGGACTGGTGCGAGACGAATTGAGATGACTTCGACAACTACCAGGCTTTCTTCGGCAAGCGTCCACCGACGCATCGAACTGCACAGGGTCGCAAGAACTCAAAGCTCATCCATTCGAAGACCGAGGAGACTGAGGATAAGAAAACGTCTCTGGAGCAGCAAAACGGATCACAGCAGAACCACATCCTCTCATTTGGTGTGTTAGTACGCTTCGACCGCTGCAGACTGCCCTGCTCTTTTCGGATGTGACAATGCATCGCAGCGATCCATGATAGATGGACGCGATGCCACGTGATTCCAATCGCCAGGCAACGTTGGTGCTGGAAGAGGCTCCGAGCGCACCATTAAGGAGCTGCTGGAGTTCTCTGAAGGCGCCGACGTCGCCGTGCGAGCGGTAGCGGTGCACTTGCTCTCCTGGTGCTGGCGACATAACGCCATAACCATAGCGGAGGGTAAACGCTTGGATGTCACTTCGCCTTGTGATACTACACGTGATTACCGTGTCATGGTCAACCACTTTCCACTTTGCAGTGGGCCAGGACGCGACTGTGTCCGGAGACTTGCCATCTGAGCTCGGGCCGTTGGTCACTTTCTCAGAAGCAGACCAACGGCCTACTGCCATTGGTGGGTGACGATGGTGTTCAATGGAGGTTGATGGTTGGGCGTGGTTGGAGTTGGTGATATTGGTGGGATGGTGAGTGGTGGTGGGAAGGTTCAGGGGCGGTGTGCCAACCAGTGGCACGAGTGTAAGTTGCCCCAAATGATCGTGACATCTAACAGCTTCACGGATACTGACACATGCTTCGGCACAGGGCGTCAGAAGTTGATCTTCTACTACTACGCCGATCGCTACGTGAACTTCAAGGATCTCGTCACTGACGATTAGCGGTCCACGCCTCGTCTGGATTCTGAAGTTGACGTCGGCCGTGCTTGAACCCCACAAGCGCACCCTCAACGCAGATCGCACGTCCGTGACCATGCCGATCACTGGGCTCCTTTTCAGATCCCGCCTGTCGTGGCTGCGAAGAAGAGTTGGTCTACTGGCTTCACGAGGAGGCGTGGCGACAATGCCACAAGAGATAGCCCATCGTCTGGGATGACAACGCTGGCGAAGGAGGTCTCTGGTTCCTTGCTCGGACACTCTGGCAGCCGTGTTGAGTGAAGTCGCTGTGCTTGCCAACTTGAGGTGCGTTATGTCCTCTCCAGTGGCTTCACTCGACACGGTCGGAAATTCAAGGACCTGGTCAATGACCTGTACAAGGTCCGTCTCTGGATGGCTGTCGTCAACCCAGCCTTTGTCTCCACCAATGCCATCAACCAGCTGTCCACTGGTATTGGCCTCAGTGCCATCGTCACAAAGCCGGCTTCCGACTTTGACAACAATTTTACGATGGCCTCTGGTACTGATCCGGACCCGTACGGCAGATGGCGCTGTACTGAGATCGTTACAACACATACAACCCGAATTACATGGCCGTCCCGGGTATCAAAACTCTTTTGCCCCAGCCATGGGAGGCATGCCCCAGCAGCAGGACTACAGCATGGACGGCATGATGTAGCCCTTCACCAACCAGCAGGCACTCATGCAGTCTTGACGCTTAGGGCATTACCAGCTTTTCAGCCGACATCGAAGGATCAAAAAGCAACGTCGCTATGAACGCTTGGCTGTCACAAGCCAACAACAATGGCGTTGATTGGGAGGCGCTTGGCATGTTCCGCCGCTAGTAGCGGTGAGTTGCACGTTTGGATTGACTGCAAGTGGTGTGGTGTCCGAAGGGGCCTCGAGGCCTAATATCAACTCGACCTGACCATGGAATTTGAACCTGTGGGATTCCGGCAATCGTGATTTCCAGCACCTTGGCCTTCGCCTTTGATCGTCCTTGGTTTGACTTCGCCAGAGTCACCGCGAACAACGACAACAACGATGACTGGAACGCCATTCCAGGCATCAACAACTCCAAGAACCATGGCTTGCGGCTTTGACCGTCCTTGGTTCAGCAAGTGGAAGGCAGGGCCCTCCCCAGACCGACCGATGGTCTGGAGGGCTCACCACAGACCAATCAATGGTCTGGTGGACTCATCGCAGACCAATCAATGGTGTGGTGCTGTTCGCGCTGGACGAGGCTCTCGGCGCATCATCAAGGCGCGACTTGAACTTCTGAAGGCGTGAAAAGTATTCATGTCCGTTGCATTGTTCAGCGCTCTGAGTACTGCTGTGCCATTGGCACTGGATGAAACTCACCGCGCACCGTCAAGGAGCGAGGTGGCTTTTGAAGGAGTCAATGGTGGCCACAAGCATTGGAGCGGCGGGTTGGATGATGTCTGCTCGGAGATGTAGTAGCAATGGGTGCGAGACACCAGAACACAACATCAGAGTGGATGGCATCCGCAAGTTCCTTGGAGACAGCGTTGGCAGCTTCATGGATGAATTTTTCGCGATAATGCGGTTCGAAAACAGGAACGAGCGATCGCAAGTTGCACTGCTTAACGCATCTTCATCTTTTTTTTTCATGCTTTCACAACAGCAGCGCAGCGGTCAGCTCGGCTTTGGTATGCCTCGGTGACAGCAACAGCCTCCACAACAGCAACAGAACTACCATGGGTTGCAAAAAGACCAAGTTATGGATGGCAGAGCAGGGAAAAACAGTGTTGGCAGCAAAGTTTCGAAGGACACCGAGAATTGCCCTGGGAAACAATCCGACGAAGATAGCCATCGTCAAACATGCTGGCTTCAGACTTCGTCCCGCTTGACGCGCACTGTATGACGTCTGGAAGGAAAGACAACGTAGACTAGATATTGGAAATTCGCAATTATGCTTGTACCACAATCTTTTGTCTCTTGATACAATATTGCGGCTATCTCTCGCCAATGTCTTTGTACATGGGTGATCAACAAGCTCAACGCCTTGCATATGGCCCAAAGCGGATCCTGTAGACGATTTCGTCGCGATGTATTGATTGATAATATAGTGTGTTCGTCCGAGCATCGTCGCGCCATGGCCTGGTGTCTTTGTCACGATCTGAATCTGCATTGTCTTTGATCCGCGCCTGAGTGCAATGTTGGGCACCGGCGTATGAATTGGTGGGCCTTCTTGGGGCATCATGTTTCGTTTCCAACACCGTCAGCAGGAACGTTTGCATGGTATGCGCAAGTCCCGGCCTTTGTATCTCACGCCGAAATGTGTGTTAAGTATCAAGAAGCTGTGAGGCACGGTTTCACAATATGGTTGCGCCTTCGATCAGACGTCCATCTTTGTAAGGTCTTGGGTGAAAATGCTGGACTTCTGCCCAACATCCCGCTCGCGACGCCCACATGTCAAAACAAACACAGTGCACACCTTCAATACACCAAGTCACAATTGCGCATCCTCGGTATAATTGCTCGCACTACGACCAGGGCCCCCAACTGTTCGTGACAATTGAAGAGTGATCGCTGAATTCACTTACACCGTCAGGAGCCATGATCCTGTCGCGCGCCCTGCTCCTTACGTGTATGACGAGTCGAAGCACGTTTATCGAACAGCCAGAGCCCTCGTTACTGCCTTGCTGCCTGTCGACCCCAGCCACATCCCGCTCATATGGATTAGAAAGCGGTCTGCTCGTTACACGCAATGGAATCTCGTCGAAATGCAGTCATCCAGCTCTTGGCATGTCTACTGCCTATCCCGTAGTTCCCGCTAGCGCCGTCTGGGAAGCATATCTTTCTGCTCGCGCTCGCTCCCTGTCCAAACTTTTCCTTCTTCTTTCTTCAGGGTCATCTTCGATCATGAAGGAAGGTGACATGGGCTTTGACTACATTGCACAGCGTAGTCAAGGTTCAGAGCGGAGGGAGGTGGCAGCCCCTTCGCCAACCACCATTTTTTGTTTGCACATACAGTGACGACTCTGTCGGCACACCATTGCTTTTTTTTCATCAGTCGCTTGGTCTTTTGGACTGGGCGCTGGAGAAGAAAGGCTTTGTAGTCATTCCACTGTGCTTCGTCGTGTTGCCTGTGATGTCTTCATGTTGTGGTTGTGAGGTGTTGTGTTGCGGTATTGTCGCGCTGTTGTTGTGGTGGGTGTTGTGCTTTGCGTGAGGTGAGGTTGGGGCGCGCCGCGTCTGTGGTATGGCAACGGAGGTGCACCGTATTGCTGGCGCGTGGTATTGACGATCAGTATGCCATTTAGATCATCTGTATATTGACTCTATCTTCTTGATCTGTGATGAGAACGGCCAGGAAGTGCGCATGCTCACTAGATAGTGCATGGCGACGAGGCCCACGAATCTACACAAGCCTCTCTCATGAATGGCACCAAAGGTGCCTACCAGTCCTTTGGCTCGTCAATGCTTTTAAGAGTCAAGAAATACTTTCCATCGTCCCCAACTGTACTACTACCGTCGTGCTCTTGAGGATGCAACGAGAAATCAACTCGCCGCGCCGTTCATGCCAACAGCAAGTATGCTTTCACCGACGCCACGCCTCCAGTCCGACATACACGAGACCTCCACTTTACCAGAGGTGCTCAAGGCGCCCACCATGAGTCTACCAAGTCACAAACATCCGGCGATACTCATGCCGACGCCACCTGGAGCTCACAAGCAGAGCGCCTTACCGCCTTTCCCTCACCCTTTACCACAACGCAGGAGTCTGTGCATGGATGACTACTACTCAAGAGCTACCTGTCATGCGAGAAAGCCCAATGGTTATCCACACGAATGACAAATGCGGCAGTAAACGCGTCCTTCTTCGCAACAAAGACTCCCGCACAAGTTCTACCCATACGTCTGCCGGCGCCGCGCCGAGCAGTTTTGAGTCTGCTCCCAGCAACGTCTTCAAGTCACCAGGGAACACGGATCTTCACATTTAAAAGTGACGAAGAAAGTTGAGAGAGTGCGAGAGAGTCGTAAGAGCAAAAGTGCAAAGAACAGGACGCAACTCAGACGCGGGAAACTTCTGGCAGGCGAAGAAGTGGGAAGAGGTCATAAACACAGGCCTGAGATTTTGCTTCTTGCGTATATCATGTGTTGCAACAAGTCGCAGGAGGACTGGCGTAGTCGCACTGAGGTCTTTGTTCAATACCCGCTGTTGCATTCGAGCGCCACCAAGTCTTGACGCTTCAGTATACACCGAGAATCGCTCAAGAGAAAGAGAAAGCTAGGTGACTGCTTATCCCGACTGAAAAGAACTTGAAAGCCACAAAGACAACTCTCTTGCTCTAGATGATTCGTATCCGCTTGACGGTTTTCCTCATCCGACCTCGTGCGGGCACCAACTCAATTGACTCGCGATCGAGCCGACGGCGAAGTCATCACACGGCAAGAGATTCCACACCTAGCGCGACAAGTACAACAAGAAGCGTTTCAAGCGGTCGAAAATGGTATAGCCTTACAGACCTCACGTCCGCACAAGGCGACTTCTCTCCAGCAATCATGCAACGATCGTCATCCTCACTCACGACGATTGAGGCGCGAGCGCGAGAGGATGTGAACGATGCCCACTCAATGGCGACCAAATCTCTAGACGAACAACCTGCCCACCCTTTCATACACTATGCCGCAGACCCTTTGCTTTGCTCGGTTCACAAAAGAGAAGGGAAGGAATACACATGTCCCAACTCGAATGGAACCGAGGATGAGAGGAAGGGTATACTCTAGGAGTACAAAGTACACAACAAGCGTCGGATACACGAGAATGATGACCTGTTGCGTGACGACAAGGAGTTTGGGAAAGTTACAATGAGGAGGCAAAGACCACTAGCCATTGACCTGCCGACACCCTCGGTCACGCTATACCGCACGCCTTTTGTCTGAGGCAGCAGATGGATCGAAGCATAAAACAAGGGAAGTAAATTCAAGCATTCCTTGAAAATTATATTTCAACATTGGTGCCATTCGGGCTACTCATCTTGACTACTTGTACCAAGAGCTTTTTTCACGCTGTCAGTCGGAGCTGGAGGACTTAGTGGACAGTTCACAATGTCTGTCCCTATCCGACGGGGACTCTTAACCAGTGTTCACGAGTCCGTGCCTAGAAGTGGGCGCCGTCACGCCTTGTGAAGGGTCATCCGCGAAGCCATTGAGTGCTGTCAGAGAAGCATGTATGTGGATTGCTGCGGATGGGTGCCGAGCGCAAAGACAACGCAACACTGACTCTATTGTTCCTTGCTCGCGTTTTGTCCTGCTCGATGAAGGAGATCTAGAGACAAGACCGAGATTGATGGTTGGGCAGGAGTTTTGGAGACATGAGGATGGCGCATGGAAGAGACTGATAAAGAGATTGAGCATTGGATCTTGAGACACATGGTTTGGAAAGGCGGCATGGGAAGACTGTAGGCCAGAAATATTCGATCCAAGGGGAAAACCTCAACAGTAGAAACTATCCTTTCAGAAAGTATGTTGAGCAGTCTGTTGTAGTGAGCTGGTAGTCAAGCATGTGCGAGAGCATTCCTATAACTCGCAAATACCTTGTGATGGATGAAAGCTGTGATCGCTGCTTACTCTGCTTAGCGTCAACCTAAGGAAAGAACCTCAAGGCGGGTCTTCAGGAATCGCGACTCGGAGAAGCATATCCATGTACACTCTTCCGCCTCCGTGTACTGAGGCTAGCTATCACGATAATTTTCACGTGCCTCTACAAGATCATTGAAGGGACTTTATCGCCGCGGACCGAAATTATAGAACAATTGACGCGCAGGATGTCGATGTAGTGAAGGCAGTTGATTTGGTTGAAGCCATTGCACTTGCAAGGTATGTAATTGTACATGTCATAGGCCTTATACCACCGGCTTGGACCTCCAAATTACCAACACATGGGCTTTCGAACTCATGCACTGGGCATGTAAGCCGGAGACCCTCAGGCTAGACTAGACCGCCGGGGCGTGCGATCGACACTGTCGTCCCATCAAGCTAAGGACTTGTTTGCGCCGTGGGCTGAAGCGTGGGTTCTATCGTGCACCTCACCGAGGAGGTTGTCTGACACAGCAAGCCAAGATACATTTTAATCTGCGTGCTCGTCCAATGCGGAACTCTTTTGAAACGCATGACTCCCGGTCGTGGCAAGCAGATGAGGACAGAAACTTGCTTCCTGGCTTCCCAGAAGAAGAAGTCCTTGCCGGGTCTCAATGTCAGCCGGAATTGTAGTGCTGGCGCAAAGTGTCTTAGACGAAACTATAAGCCGGTGGCATCTCGGCATGCAGCAAGATTGGGCGATTGCTCGCAGACAGGGATGATGTTCTTCCAGTCTCGAAGTAAGAGCAGAATCTTCATCCTTTGACGAAAGCCGGGTTCTGCTCCATGCTGCCACCAATGAATCCTCTCAACGCCGCCCATCGGTCAGCCTGCGTTGAAGGAGCAGGAGCAGCACCGTCCGCCTTCTTCTCGCCACCAGCAGCAGCCTTGACCTCCCCACCCCTCTGCACACTG
Source organism: Cladosporium sp. BF-F (assembly GCA_030463185.1). NCBI lineage: Eukaryota > Fungi > Ascomycota > Dothideomycetes > Cladosporiales > Cladosporiaceae > Cladosporium > Cladosporium sp. BF-F. The sequence continues at coordinate 219,409 of JAMRMS010000017.1, read as the reverse complement.
CCCACAAGCTGCGCCAAATTCTTTCCAAACCTCTCCATCTCCCTGCCCTCAAGCGCACGCTTTCGCTTCATAGCACCGGGCTTGTGCTTCAAGCTCTTCATCTCCATCTTGCCCTCGCCAGCAGGCTTCTTCGCCCTGCGTCTTCGCTTGCGCAGACCTTCTCCCATAGCGCCATCGACAGCCATGCCGTCCTCCTCTCCGCTCTCCACGCCTTCCCACTCGTCGTCCTCGTCGCCGCCCTCCTCGTCAAGCATATCCTCAAGCTCAGGCAATGCGTCCGCCAAACCCTCCATGTTCGTCTTGAGCTTGTTATTAGGTCTGCGAGGTTTGCTCTTCTTCACGCCCGCGTCGCGGACTTTGTTCATGAGGACGCTGTGCTTCATTGCGCGCTTGTCTTTCTTGCTCGTGCGCCAGGCGGCTTCCGGGTCGTATTCGACGTAGCCATCGTTTTTGGGCTTGAGGCTCGCGAGGATGTGGGCTGGAGGCACGAAGGTGGAGTTTGGGTGGGAGACTGCGTCGCGTGGTGATTTGGCGGCGTGGGGGGCGGATGTGTTTTTGGCGGCGACTTTGGCGCGCAGGGAGGTGCGTTTCCTGGTGGGAGCCATGGTTGTGGCGGTATGAGTGGGTGTCTTGGTGTCTAGTAGGCAATGGGCAATGGCCTTGGACTCTGGACTTGGGGGCAAGTCGGGCGTGGAATTATTTGGCGGGGGTTTTCTCCACGGGCTTGCCTGGAATTTTGAAATTCCATATGCAACTAAACCACGTTTTGCCAGCTCATCCATCAAAAAATAGGTATATATGTTGAATTGTTGGAATTCGTGCATCTGGATTTCTTCCTTGCTGGCGCAATGGTAGCGCGCAAGACTTCTATTGTTCATTTCTGTTCAGTCGTCATCTTGAGGCTCTGGGTTCGAGTCCCAGGTGAGGAGTATTGGTCGCTCAATACGTCCTCGATCGAAATCCTTTTTTGTTCTTGTTCCCAGAACAAAGAAAAACGTATTCATTTTTGAACAAACTCAAACAAGCTTCCACAAATTAGAACTACACTGAACAACGCTGAACAAATATGCACAATGTTCTGAGGATATTTCACCAATGAAAACAACAGCGAACTACCACGAATTATTTTCAACAACGACATATTATTTTTGAACAACTTCAAACTGGAGGAACAATTCATCAGATATTGGTTATTAGTATGAACGGATATGCTCCGCTCATAGATCGCACGTTCTTGTATGGTGAGAAGATTTGAATTGCTTGATTTTCGGAGAGCTTTCCATCAATACATCTCAACTAAACTCACTATCTGCACCCGCATTGCAGATATACCTATAACACTACTGCCCGTGCGCCAGAAAAGAAGAATCATATGCAAGTCTAACCCGCTCAGGCATAGTGTGCCATGCTGTGGAGCCATGAGCTTATTCCAACTTCAGAGAACCCCAGCTCTGGCTTGGTGGCTTGCGGACTTGGTCAAATTCGAGCGGCGAAAGGCTCATGGGCGACTGCTTAGCCAGATGCGCATACACATCTCTGCGCTCCAATCACTCAAGTACGGGTGAGAGCCACTGATCTGAAAGCTAAAAGGACATGCAATTGGTCTTTCGCTGATCACAGCCGCATGCGGAAAGCTGGGCTGAAAGCCGCAGGCATGCTTTGTCGCCACATTTTGAGCGCAAGCTCAAGAGCAATGCGGACTTAGCGTTGGAGGAGCAGCTGTATCAGTCCAGAGATGACATCAGATGTTTGTGGAACAAAAGGTGTCGATACAAGCCAAAGGTCAATCGATGTGATGAAGACCGCAACGGGTGGTTTGGCGATGCGGATGCTAGCTCGCTGACACAGAGCTAGGAGCAAGCTTTCAATCCCGTCAAATTGTGGGCTACTCGCAGCGATAAACTTGTTCACTTCGGCAGAAGAGCAGATCTACCGGCTAGGAAGCTGATCGAGCAGCATTTCTCGAGTCATACCACGTGGTCATGTTGGCCGTGGCCAGGGACCAAATGTATCACCTTGCGACCCTGGATGCTGTTCCTTGCCTTTCCACCTTTTCCAGGATCCGACGGCCAGTCCTTTTCCGCCTTCTCTTGATCTCTTAGGTATTCAGTGCATAGTCCTTCTCTTTCTGCGTCCAAATTCTACGGAGGACGGTCCAAACCCTCTCTGTTGGTGCAAAGGCGATATGACGCGTCGATGTCGAGGCTGTGCACGAAAGAGAGAAGGATTGAGGAAGAGAGCTGTGAGTTACCGAGGCATTGTCTGCGCGGCTGTGCGCTACGCATACGACGGAAGGATATCAGCTTCACTTGAGAAAGAAGTGCCAGGCTGGGAAGTAGCTGCGCCGAGTCTGCGTGTTGATCTTTGCTTGTAACGAGAAAGTGCGCATAGCTGTACGTTACTGCTGGTGAGGAGGTTGTAGCGGACGCCCTAGATTGATCTGAGAGCGGAGGCGGTACTGGGCTGAAAGTGTTCAGCAGTGTGCGCAAGCACTCAGACTAGAGCTTTTCAGGCGTTGAGAAGGAAGCCTGCACCACTTGTACAGCGGGATTGGCGATGGGCACCGGAGTCCATTCATTGGGTGCATCCGCAAGCCTCTTGGATCCGCTTGTCGAATGATCAGGACTAATTCAGCTGCGAGACGTGCTGCTAGGTCTTTCCTTCAATGTCGAAGTCGACTGAGTACTTCTCATCCTATGACTCTCGAAATTCAACAAGCCTTCCAATCAGGGAGCGTCCGACGTATGCTTGCGTTCAGGACTGCGTTGAGTAACTGATTCCCGGTCGTAGCTGCATGCTGAAGGCTGGACGACCACGTTACGCCGGCTTGCCCGTTTTGCACGCGGTCAGCCTTGCCGTCAAGAGGCCTTGGATCGAGGTGACTCCTACACAGGAAGATTGGTTGCTGCTGGTATTAATCGCTTCCCGTCAGTCGTTGCGCCCCAACGCACGGGAAAGCATCCATGTTGTTGGAGTCCCTGCCAGCCATTTAGTGACCTTGACTTCGGCGTTTAGTTGCCCTGTATCTTTACTACGATCTGATTTGGGAAGTGGGCGCCTTCCCATCTAGGCTGGCGAGGCAGCCGGAGATCCTGTTGTCCTCAATACCGATCTGTCTTGACTACAGCGGCAGGCTGTTCATGTCTTTGGTTGATCACTTAGATTTTCCGTCGACTCTTCTTCACAATACGGCAAGCGTGGTGCGCTACATCAAGGAGAGTGCGATTCGAATCGTTCGATTGTCCCTTCCATTGGGAATGAAGGACAAGCACGATTCTTGAAGCTACTTGTGATGTGTAGCTTTGGCGATGGTGGTGTGCGCAACGAAGAGGGCAAGTGCAAGGCACCTTCAATGATTGCGGTCGTTCGGTTGTTGCTGAGGTTGGGATTGCTCTTAACGCCACACCAACGCAAGGTACAAGTACGCGCTGGTCTCGGAGATTCGACTCAATGTTGAGACTCCGGGCTTGCGTCAAGAAAGCCTTGTGGGCTAGCTGCTCGTCCTCTGCAAGTGTTCGATCAAGGCGGCCGGCCAATCTCGATCTTCAAGAAACTGTCCCTTACTGAAGACAGTTCCATGCAGCTGCTATCCAAATGCAGTGTCCGACCTCCCTGCTCTCTCATGCTCTTTCAGAAGCGAGAGTTCCTCGTGCGCTTTCTATTCTCTTCAGGCGGAAGCTTCGATTCGTATCTTGACGCGGTAAGACCGTATTGAGAATTGTACGGAAGTATCGGACGCGCGCATTGGTGTCGAGACCAAGCAAGCGCATTGGTCGTTGGGACTTTTTTGCCTGAGTGTGTAAGAAGACTGCCTGTCAACGGCATATTTCGCTCGAAACTCGCCATGCGACGTCCTTTCTTCTCGCAATGCCTTCGAATTGTTCGAATCACTGGTGAGCTTCAAAATTGCTGACAGCTTGTGGCGTCTCGTCTTGTAGCGTAAGCTGAATGTGAAGACTGCAGAGGAGGGAGGTTGTCGCTGATATGGGATAGAGGGAGGATGAGCTTGTTCTTCGCTCGAAAGCGAGGTTGTTCCGATACGAGAAGACTGGGTGTGTCCTCCTCTTTGCGAGCTGGCGGAAGGTTCGACTGCGTGACGGAGGTTGCTTCCTGCGATACGCCTGAGACGTTAGGAATGCTTGGGGAGATGATCATGCTGGTATGGATCGCTCTTACTTTGGCCAGATGTAGAGATGTCGCAGAACAAGGACCAGTAGTTCCGGGGATGCAGGTCTGCCACCCAGGTGGTGTTTGCCTTGTTCCTCATCGATGACCCGCTCTGCCAGCCAATCTCCAGCATGTTGACGATCAAGGAGAAGATTCGATCGCGCGACCACGCACGACAAATGCCGAATGCAACGAGGGCATTATCTGTTATTGCCTTCGAAGGAACAAGATCGTGAACGAGACTAACAGACATGCCCACCAAAAGGGGTGAGCGCGTCGTGTGAGTGAAAGTCAACAGTGACTGGGCCTCCGCTCGCGAAACGCCGCTCGACAGCGCAGCCTACCTACACCAAGGCGTCATATAGACAACCAGGACACCTCACGGAGACAACAACAACATCGTATGACCACGGCGCAAAGTTTACTGATGACTAACAGAACCCCGACGACCAACCTCCGAGTCAGACCGACCATCCCCAACCCATACCTCGACCAGGGCAAAAGTATTCCCATTACCGCAAGCAAACAGGAAGCCTACACCCCAAATTGACCCCTGGACCAAAAAAGATGAATGTACAACACTTTGATGTGAAGTCCCAAATTGGGTTGATCTTTACCTTTACGGTAATTTTTGCTGCCAACTGCCCACTGAACTAAGGAAACAATTATACGTACCTCGTGAGGAGGGGTGGGATCGGGATCCCACCCCGGTGGGCATTAATTCAATACACTATATATACCTTGGAAGTCGTAAGTTGGACTTAGCCGTGTGGGCGGCTGCACTGGTGGCGCTACGGGCTTGCACGCACGCACTGTTGCAGTGCTGCACTATCAGCATGTACGCACAGGTATTCTGATTGTATGACAACGCGAAGTTGTGTTGCAATAAAAGGAATCGTCTGCATTTGCTCATCCTCCATGCGAGCTAGGTGCTGCTGCAGCTATTGGTCCGCAGGCAGGATGTTCTGCCCGCAGTCGAACAAGTACCTGCACCACAACTCGCTGACACACGCCTGTAACCAAGTCACAGACGATCCAAGGACTTGCGATCATGCTCCTGGATAGCGCGCGTGGGACCATGCCATTGCACGAGATACATAAATAAAAGCATCTCTACCTGCGCTCGGACGCCAAAGGTTCGCATTCGCAGAGCCGACTTGCCGGCGGACAAACAGGTACCTGCACCACGCTTGCGGCCACTTCTTGACCTTACCGCAAGTGTTGCACAGACATAGAATAGCTCGTATGAGAAGCATATGAAATAACATGGCCTTAGGCTCAAAGTATACACAGATTGACTGCTTCCGGCGACTTCATTTCCTTCTCGGACGCCACCAAACCCACAAGCTGAACAACATTTCAGTGCGACGAACACGTAAGCAGCACCACCAGCATACGCTGCGGCAAAGGTCTGTTTCAGCAACATACTACATTAACTACGATCCCGCAGCGCTTCAATCGCGCTCAGGCGACAGCCATACAACTCCATCGACTGTGTCTGCAGCCATGAGAATCGACTTCCATCCTACGAAGCAGACAAATTTCCGTCCTCGTCGATTGTAATCGCCAGATCTCACTGCTTGTGAAGACCGGTCTAGCAGAGAATGATGCTTGACACCTTAAAAAAGGCGGAAAAGATAATGGCGGCTCAAGAGCATGAATAACTTTGGTGGCTCAGCTGGGAGGATAAAGAGGACTCGGAGCTCAATCGAAAATCATACCAAGAGGCTCTCAAACTCCGCTCGCGAGACAGTAAAGTGCTCCCAGCCGTGCCTAGAAGATTGGTGGCTCTTCACGTCAATGGGGGAAAAATGCCCTACAAAGCACATTGTGGCATCGCCAGTGCAACAAGCAATTACAATGATCTAACAAGTCCCTGGGAAGAGCTGGATAACTTAAGTCTTTGAAAGGTGACACCTTCATGTTGGAAAGTAGGGACGATATATTCACTTATCATGAGAGTGATAAGGCTATATACAAGAGAAATTCACCATGTTGATGTCAGTACCATTCCATGGCGATCTCTTCGAACGTTATGCTGTCATCTGCTGAGCTGGGAATTGAGTATAAGATAATTGCTCAATGGGATCTCACAACGATCGCTTCAAATTTTATGCTGTCCTCTGCTAAGTTGGAAACTCGATGTGAGACAGTTTCCTTCAAGCACACTCATGGAACTCCTGTGGCATCAGGATGATACCGGAAGATCAAGAGAATATATCTGCAGCTCACGCCAGCTAATGGGGATAAAGATTGCTTGGAGTTTTGTGCTGCTATCTTCAAAGGTGGTGTGTTCGCATACTATACGTGCTGTTGGAGGCAACGACAGGATTCACTTGTTAGCAGAATGATATCGTCATGTTCAGTCAAGGTATTCACTGTTGACGCCAATTGGATAGCAAGAAGATCTCTCCGAGCAGTAGGCTGCTATCTGCTGATTGGGCATACCCATTCCGTATGCTTGCCCGTGAGCGCAGCTAAAGATAGCAAGCTCCGCGATGTTGTCACATGGTGATACGCTTTCAAACTCCGTTCTACAATCCATGGAAAGGTATTGAGGGTTCTCAGATACTATAAAGCTACTATCAAGTACACGATGAATAAAGAAGAACAGTATTGCCAAAGGGAAAGTGGAAACGTCATTTTTTGGTGGCTGAAGCCTTTTAATTCTATTGCAGATGCTATCTGCGGTCAATCATGGGTATCTACAGTCATCTCTGGGTGACTAGCCCTCGTAAAAATCCCAAGAAACAAAACGCCAGTTTCCACAATCAACGCCAAAACAAACTCCAGAACTCCAAGGTAATCCCAAACGAAAAGAAAACTCCTGCTCCTTTACTGTCCCTTGTAGAGACTGGGCACTGGCAGGCGCACAATGTACCTGCGAGCAGTCTCTTCCACTGCACTCCCCTCCGCTGGCGTGAGAGGCTCTGGGGTAGGAGCGGTCGGGGTGGGCACCCAGTCGGTGCGGGTAACGCCATCGCGGTCGGTAGCAGCAGTGGGCTGCTGAGTAGAGGGCGGGAGAGAGGTTGCGGCCTGCGGCGGGGGGAAGGCGGGCGAGGTAGGGTCGTACTCGGTAGCAGCAGACGCCGGACGAGGAGAGGCCGGGCGACTTGACTCTAGCTGCTGAATACGCTCCTCCATACCCTTCTGTGCCTTCATGAGCCCTTCCATCATGGCCTGCACCTCCGCTCCAGTGTAAGTACGAGTATTGACAGCTTCTGCTGCCTTCTCCTCCTCCTCCTCCTCCTCCTCCTCCTCCTCCTCGCCGTCAGATTGATCCATAACAAAGTCTTCCAAGCCATCGTAGAGTTCATCGCCAGGGGCGGACTGCTCGACTGGCGGGTACGGAGCGTTGTAAATCTCGTCATCAGTGAAGGTACGCTCTTCAGCCGCGTTCTGTTGCTGAGCTGGCTGATAGGATCTCAAGGTCTGTGGCTGCGCGAAGGTGGGCTGCTGCGCAGAAACTCCCAGCGAAGGGTGTGCCGCAGCTTTCGGAGCCTTTGGCTTACGGTGAGGTAGCTTGTGGCCAATAATAGGAGGCTCGAGATGATCGAAGTTCGTGACGGGCTTGTTGATCGGTGTCCAGCCAGATGATGTATGGTACTCTCTATCCTGGAAGGTCGAGGTCGGAGTGCCGCGAGGAGTGACGGGAAGCTGAGAGGGCGGTGCGGGCGTGTATGTCGAGGTATACTCGCCGAGAGAAGAATTGTCGTTAGCATTGATATCCAGGTTGTCCCTGAAGTGAGTGTATCTCGGCGGATTCGGATTCTTCGGCAAATCGACAGCCAAGTTTGGCTTCAACTTCGTCCAAGTGACGGACTTCGGGTCAGCTGCCTGGCCGACAAGTTTCTTGTGATTTTCCAGATGCTGACGGAAAGACTCGTAAGTGCGCCAGCAGATGTCATATTGCCGGGCTTCCTTCTCGTTAATGGCATGGCCCTGTTTGTTGAACCTTGGGTGCTCAAACCAAGGGCTACGATACTCGACGCGATGCTTGGGCGTAGCTCGGTAGGCCGTGTTCGCGAGCTGCGCATTGAATACGCGGTAGACGTCAGGCATCTGCCAATCCGGGTGGTCGCAGATGAGCTGTTTTGCCAGATCGTCTTCGTCCTGAAGCCACTTCGGAGCAGCGCCGCCTGGCTTGGTGTTATCAGGCGCGACGAGTTCATGACCGCCAGAGCCGGAGGGAGCACCGGAGCCACTGCCATTCGAGGTGGGAATAGATTCTTTGTTGTCGGTCACGGCAGCTTTGCCCTTTCCCGCCATCTGCTTCACCCGCTTCGTTGGAGCTGGCGTGCCTTCAGATCCTTCAGCATCATTCATATCAATGGCTGCAGCAACACGCTTACGCTTTGGATTGGTGATTGCCACCCGAGCTGATGCGAAGAATCCCTCTTCATCGTCTTCAGGCTCAAGAACAGACTTCTTCTTCCCACCATGGGTCTTTGCAGCACGGCTCAACGTAGTGCCTTGACTCTTGACAGCAAGAGCATCTTTGGCCTTCTGAGCCTCCTCCGTCTTGGCTTCGGCGAGGCGCGAATTGAGCTCAGCATTCTTCTCTTGCTTGGTCTTCAACACCTTGCCACCTGAGACGTAGACGTGTACATTCTCGTGCGCTTCGTCATCAGCGCTGGCGGCGATGCCCTTGGAACTAAGCATTTGAGACGGTGTTGTGGGAGCATGCAGAATCTTTTCACCCGTTTCGATGTTGTAAGTGATAGGACGGGCGGGATCCAAGATCATCTCCTCGTGGGCTTCGCTCAGAGTTATCACCGTCCTCTCTGGATGACACATCGCCTCCCAGATCGTGTACTGCTTCTTGAGAGCGTGGAGACAAAAATTAATGCATTTCTGCTCGTACGCGAGCTTCTGATCGTCCGGAATCTCCTCAAGCGCTTTGTTCCCAGGATCAATGAAGTTTGCCATTGAGGAGGCGATCTGGTAGCCAAGAGAACTCTTCTTGTCGGAGATGTTATCTTTGGCTACGTGAAAGGCGGTGTAGCAGTAGTCCGTACGGGTGATGATCGCACCGTCCAGAATGCCCCCAGCCTGCGGATACCTCGACCAGGCTGCGTAAATACTGCGTACAATGTCACGGCCTAGCGGGAGAAGCGTGCTGTGGATATCGGCTGGTTCAGCATCCATAAATCCCAGCCATTCTGCATTCACCTTATCCATCTTTTCTTGCAACCTCTTCATAATGTCATTGACGAGCCGATCGGATACAGCTTCACTGTACTTGACCTTCTTTGCAGGTGTAGCAGCGACAGGCCCAGCAAAAGAAGCTGCCAGTGGCTTTGGGGCCGCGGTCGGTAGTGACATAGGCTTCTGTTGGGCCTGTGACTTGGGCGAAGCGTCGATGTTGATGTCGCTCGATGCGAGGCGCGAGGAACGACGACGAGTATCCGACGTCGCGTGGAGCATGTTGGGGCGGTCGAGTGGCGACTGATCCTCGGACTTGGTGTCGCCTTTGGATGGGGAGAGCTCAGCGAACGGCTGGCCCTCCATGGTGGATCTTGAGAAGGTTGTCGTTGTAGTGTGATAATCTTGTAAGGTAAGTTGTCGAGTGGTGGTGGTGTGGGTGGTGGTATTTGCTTCGGGGTGTGGTGGCGGTGGAAAGGTGAGGGTGGTGGAGTGTCTTGGGGCGCGCTTATATTCAGTGTTGGTGAGCACAACACGCGCCCACGACACCCAGGCAACCGCGTTCACCCTTCAGAAAGTGACTGCTCATCATCGCCGACCTGAAGGAAGAAGTGAAACCTCGCTCCATCGTTCTGCCATAAGCGAGAACACGGCTACGTCGATTGCTTCACTTTCGAATTCCCGCCGCAATCTGTATTCTACGAGACGCGCCCCACAGGCTTGCGACAACCTTCTATTACGATACCTCGGTGAGAATACAAGCCGATGATAGGTCTGGGTAAGCTCAGGCGAAGGAGAACAGGACAAAGGCTTTGTTGTCACTTTTTTACCGACATGTTAAGGCTTTGTCTTCTCTTGAACACGCACGAAGGAGCTCACTCGCGGAGCGTACAGTCTCAGTACGTGATATAAAATTGTGCCGGACGACGAAGAGTCCCCGAATACCTATAGCTCCATATCTGTTCGAGTCTAGAATGCATACCCTTCGTCAAGTCCCAACCACGATCGGATAGAGTTCGATCACTTCGTTCAATCTCGCGTTTGAAAGGATGTGGATCGAACACCTTACTTGTAGAAGACTATATTGCATAGAGAATCCGCATCTTCGGTGTTCGCGTCTACAACATAGAGTGTACCATCAGGGGCCATGATGCCATCTTCCGCGCTCGGGTCGTCGTGGAGGAGCGCAATGCTTATTGCAGCTGTGGGAACAAGACCTGCTCTTCTATAATGGCTGATGTTGCAAAGGATATGGATACCGAGGCTTGAAACATCGTCCCTGGCGGCTCTACTGGCCCAGATGGCATCCACGCTCCTGGAATCCACATTGATCCACGTTGACGAGGCTACTAAGGACAAGACTCTCGGAAATGGGACCCTCGGCCTAGGAACCGGCTCCAAGTCTACTGCCCAAAAGTTCACCTTGGGAACAGGACGTTCTGTTCATGGGCAGGCTGAGGTCTTCCACGCTCATCAATCTCCACCATCATTCATTCGATGCTCCACAAGATACTGCGACATTGGCGCACAACAGATTAGCGGAACCTCGTCAACTTTCTCAAAATTCTTACAAATATTTTCAACACCGAGCGCGACACATCTTCCTAACAGCTATCATCGCGATCGATTACTACTTACTTGGATACATGAAGAGCACGAATTTGAAATATGTTTTTGTCAATTTCTTCGAAACATTCACAACTACGATTCATAAACAGCAGCGAATCGATTGACACCGGCCACGATCCCGTTTGGATAGCTGAATCCACCACTTTCGAGCATCTATCTCTTTCTCGACGTCGTGCTTCGAGCAGACGGGCGAGAGAACTCAGTTCCCCCGGGCGTGCATAAGAAGCGTCCATCAGCTTGCACGCACGACTTTGATGGAGCTGGATTCGCGATGATGATGCTTCTAGGCTAAAGACATTTGACAGAAATTGGAAAGTCTCTGTTTCCATTTCCGAGATTTCGAATCGGAACAACCTTAACAGTGTAAGCTTTTGCGACCAACAGGGAAAGCCGATACAGGTCCGCTGCAGCGCTTCCCGGGCTCTTGCCATCATGAGGGCGTTTCCGAAGAGGATACCAACGGATGACGAGGACGAGCGGGATCACGAGGCACGTTACATTCACCATGGCCAGGGAAGAAGACTCCCACCAGCAATCCAGGTGAAAGCGCATCTCGTACTCGTTCACCCAGCTTGAATGGAGCTCCGCCCACTCCGTAGGCCGTTTTTGCGCGGAGGCCTTCGAACGAAGGGACAGTGATCGATCGACTTCGCGCCACTGTGTCACACAAAATCGCCACGCTGGATTGCCCCTATACTAGCGTTTCTCGGTGACGGTTACTTTCAATGAATCGATGTCGGTGGCATATCGAGACGGATTGAGCACCGGCTAGTTTACCAGCCGAAAGTCGTCAGCATCACCTGAGCACAAGTACCCTCGAAGGTGAGTTCCAGTGAGTGCGTCCGTGGCGATAAGGAAAAACAAAATCATGGCGAGGCAGGCAACTGACCCCTTGGGACCTGCCACATCTTTTTCCAAGGCTCATCGCCAGTATCGACGAGATCGGCGGAAAACAATTTGCGAGGAGAGAGCCTGTCATCAACAAGCGGGATTCCAATGCAAAGCAGACCGTCTTCGCTGCCCAACACACTTGCGCCACAGACTCTCGATCGGGCGCATTTGGGCCGTTTACGCCAATGTCGATCAATATGATTGCATTGCTTTACTCAGATTGCTATAAGACTTGTTCTGCCAGTCGACGTTCAGTCGGGAAGCCTTAATGCCTTTGTCCTTGGAGCTGTAGCGTAGTATCGGACTTTTTTGGAGTGCCAGGATGTGCAGATCGGACGTCTTATTGGCACGCCGAGCATCAACATCGCGGACCTGGTTTCGCACTTGCTTCTACCGGTACACGAAGAGCGTCATTCTGTTGCAACTCCTGATGGGGTGGCATGGTCTCCGCACCCCAGCCAGTCTGTTGATTTAGGTTCTGAGCTCGTATACGCTACGCTCGCAGGCAGCGAACCTCCTAAAGTGCTTTATCGGCCCCCCGAATTCCCTCATCGTTCGAGACTGTCCTCGGCTTGGCCGATGACTTCTATCGGGTATTAGGCACTCATGTGGATGAGGAGTGCTCGTGAAGCTGGAGCTGGGTCCTATCGAACTCGCCGGTGATTTGCCTGCGAGACGCAAAGACTGTAGGCTACAATACTTGTCTGATGCATAATTGTAGCGATGTGTGGACTGTGGCAGTGGCCTTACCATGACTGTACAAGTTGTTTCCTATGATCAAAGATGACATGGTACGCGTAGCACAAAGGATGTTGGAAGTGGTGTTGCGATCACATTCGTATCACAATCAAGTTTACAAAGTCGAGGACAAAATTCATGTGAAATGTTGTCAAAGACACGATCGACCATGCTGGACAATTCTGAGGGCCCAAAAGCCACAGAATTAGCGCGGCTGAGAATGTAAACTCTATAAAGCCTTTTTGGTATCATTCTGGACCCGTTTGCGTGCGCAATCATCCTGTCTTCAAAATCTACATCTGCGATCTCGACGAAAGTGGGGTTATTAGGGTTAGTGGTTAGTGTTAGAATGAACCCACAACATGAACTTTTGTGCAAATTTCTGTAGTTGGTACGAACAGCGGCCTTTGGGAATGCAGGTCGAACTTTGCATTATGATCAGATATCTACCTGTGCCAGGACCATGCGTGCTTGTGACTTTAGAATCTGACGTTGTGTTATGATGGGACTGCAGCAATGTGCACCTAACATGCGCCACTCAATGGCGACTTGGTTGTGTTATGATTGAGAGCAAGTCGAAGTAGACACGAGCAGCTGCAATGTGGTAATGGCTTGATAGGCTCGCTACAGGGGCCTCATATAGTTCGTACGAATACATGGCTTGGTGCAAGCGCTGTAAGCAACTTCTTGCATTGGAAGCATGATGATGCAAACTCTTAAGTGTTTCTTCCGTAAGATTTTTGTTATGGTCCTGACGTAGGGAAGAGGAATGATTTGAGTCTTCTCCGGGCGGTTTCATGGATCCCTGAATCTGCTCGTTTCGCTGCTTGTGGAAGAGTGCGAACGAAATCATAGAAATTCAGTTATACACCTAACATGCAGCAGATGTAGGTCCGCCCGAGTTCGAGCATATTGCCGACTCGATTGTTTGCCGATCAGTCAGAAACTCGCTTCAGACAGGGAGCTTCTATTGCGCTGTGGGAGGGGATTTGGAAGTTGCAAAAAAGTGGAAAAAGAATTACTCCCTCACATAGGGTCGAACTATGAACCTCCCGATTGCTACACTGGATACCAGTGAGATAACAGTCGAACGCGCTAGCCAATTGCGCCATGAGGGATTATTGAAGTGAAAACCTGAAAGAAAAAATATAAAGCTCAAAATCATCTTGCTGCGCAAAGTAGGAAGACTTGCTTGCTCTTGCTTGAGATCAACCCCAGAATCACAGAGCGAAACCGCCGCTTGGGGTTTTACAAGCCGATACTTTCCACAACCTCGAATATTTACTTCCAAATATACGATAGCCGGTTCGAGATACTACAGAACGTAATGCGCGGTGGGAGAGAATGCTGTGTGGGAGAAGCCGAACTCGGCCAGAATTTCCCAGGTCGGTATGCAGCTGTACGCATAGTGGCAGAGGAACTTTCAGGACATTGCGCAACGCAGTCGGAGCATGGTCGACGGGGACAGGCAAGCAGGACAGCCACAACGCTTCGACAGCACACCTTGCATCTGTCATGGTGAATGGGAGCAGGGCGAGTAGGGGTACCGAGCCCGCTTGCTTTGACCACGATCTGTGAGTACTGTGAAGCTTGAACAACGGCATATAGCACATTGTAGAGTTTTTTGTACAGTTGGTAGGCGCAAGTGGAGGCTGGGTACAGCCCGTCTCCAGCTGGAGCTGGAGCTGGTGGAATGATAAGTCAAGTCCACGCCCGCTTAATACTGGAGCTTGCTCGTGGACAGCAAGATTGACCAGCGAAGTAGGTGCGTCTCAAGATGTGAAGCGAGCAGATATCCAGGGGAGCGAGCGGAGATGGGCGTAGGCGGGTGTAGCCTTGTGCTCTGGGAAATTTGATGGCATGGAAAGCATGGCTCAACCCACCGTGAGCAGTGCCTTCGCTCAAGACTATTGTCTCAAGAAAGAGACGTCCGTCCAATAGGTTTCTAAGGCGAAGCCGCGCAGACCCCGCGCAGTGTCAGCGGTTCAGCATTATGTCGCTTTTAAGCTGCCGCTCGATTGGGCGGCGCCGATGGTGAAGAAGTTATTGACGAGGTCGAGCTCGAGGAGTTGTGGAGGAGATCGAGCAAAATGATTAGGGAGAAACTTCAGGAAACGCTGAAGGCTAGAACTAGAAGAGGATGCTTGAGAAGGGGCTTAGCATTAGCATAAGGAACGGCCTAAGCAGGAGACCGTTAAAGATAGGCTTGAGGAAGGGTTTCAGCACGATGCTCAATGGTCGAGAGGCAAAGGGAGGTTTTGAGGGCAAACGACGAAGCAGACCTCGAAGAGACAATTCTTTCTTTCTTTGCTTAACAAAAGTACTACCTGCCGTCCAGTCGCTGCCCCTTCCACCGCGCCTGCTCCCTCCTTCGCCGCGCCTGTCCAACTCGCTCGCTCTGTGATCAAGCATCAAGTGTTCCACGGGCAGCTACTGCTCTTCATGCTCTGGACGCGCTCTAGGCGCGAGCCAAGGCAATTACGTCTCGCCAAGCACTGCTTCTCACAGTATCTCCAAAGCCAGCGTAGAGGAGGAGAGATAGCTGCTGCTATTGTCGAGCCGCCATATGAGCACAAGGTATCTTGCAGTGCCAGACACAGACCAGTCCACCCTACCATCGCACCATCAGCGGCTTTAACAGCCTTGACTTGCTCGCGCACTGGGAGGCGGAGGTCTTCTTACCAAGCGTGGCGCCACGTCTGATCCCAGCTCTTGTCGTGACAGATCTTGGCTCCTCAACTCGACCGTTCGGCGTGGCGTGTTGAGTCTCAAGCTGTAGTGTCGTCCCTTGTGTGCGCAACTTCTTTAATGTTTCCTCATTGCAGCCATGCGCAAACGGTCCGCTTGCGGGCGAACGGTCCAGCAACGTGTGCGCGAGTCTCGAATGGTTGAATGAGGGGTGATCAGGAGGATCACGTGCTCGTCCTTGCTACGGGTGGCGAACGTGGTTCTTGTGCGAAGCAAGTTGCGTTGACGGGCCAGGCGTAGGCGGGCTCGCAGCCTGCACCGCTTGCCAAACATGAGTCTCCAGCCGCCGGCCAGTATGCATATGACCTCTGCTCTTCTTCCCGAGTATTAATCTTTTCCCCCATGAGTGGTATGTCGCAGCGGCTCCCACCCCTTTGGCTACGAGTCAAGGCCGAGCAAGAAGGATGCGGCCCCTGCTGTCGCGCAGAAGCTGAGGTACGGCCGATCGCATTAGCGACCGTCTGCTTCCCGTGAGTCGAGATCTAAGCGCAGTTCCGCAGATGAGTAAGGCTGATTGGCGAGGCCGAGGCCGCGGAGTCGAAAGAGCGATACAATAGAGGACCCGTGTTGGGCTTGTAATGTTTATCTGACTTCTGACACTCGTCGAAGCGGACGCTCTCGCAAGCTCGCTAGCCGTGCCGTTCATAGAATTTGATATACCGCAGTCAGTCTGTATCCGACCCTCGAGCTTTGTCCCTCCCTGCCGCCGATCTTTGTCCTTATTCAAAGTGCGGGATCTTCAGTTCCTGTACAGCATCTTGGTGTCCAGAAGTTCAGCTCCGCTACTCGACGAGGAAGCAGGTGCCAGCCAACGGCCTGGAGCTGCTCGGTCTGGCGCAAACGTGCGCAACTGAAATCCGGCGACAAGGACGAGTTGCAGAGAGGGAGCGCCTGTAAATTGTCTTTGATCGTTCGCAGTGGCGGTAAGAATAGCAGCTTGGGGAGGCGGGCGACATGGTCGAGATCCAGCTTCAGGATCAAGGTCAGGGCTACGTTGCTGCGCTGCTTGTGTAGACTGGAAAGCTCGCTGGCGAGGCAATGTGGATGATGCGGCTCGAGAAGTCGAGAGTTGTTGCCATGTCTCGTTGCCGGAGTGGATCGCGTTGCGTGGGTCTTCTTTATTGTAATGCCGCGGGTCGGATCTCGGTGCTCGCACGTTGGATTCGAGTGGCGGCGATAGAGTTGGAGGAAGGGTAAAAGTTGCTCGATGAGTTGTCGATCTGGCTACCTAGTACAGGCCTGCGATGTGTGCTAAGCGATGGGTCTTGCAAGCTCACGACTGCTCTGTATCATGTGCCTGTCAAGAACTCATGTCGCCCAATGCCATACCTGCCCTGTTCTGTTTTCTTGTCCAGATCTTCTGCTCTTGTCCAAAGGCGAAACCACTGTTGCTTTCAAAGATCTTCGAAATTTGGTGGCGAAACTCAGGTGTGACGAGGTTTCGTGCTAATCGGTGCGGTGGGACTGCGATGTTCGCTGTGGGTGTGATTGAAACGCATTCAGCAAAAACGTCGTGATTGCCTCGACTTTGTGTGTGAGCAACGCCGTCGACGAAGCTGCTAAAGTGGTCAGTCGGTGGTGGATTTCGAGCGTGAATGTTGAGAAGCCTGATCTTTGATGAGAGATCTCAAGCGCGAGTATCGAGAATCATCGTCCTTGATGGCAGTCGCTCGTTTAAAAATCGTGGCTTGTTGCCGAGGTGCTGAGGTGGAAGTTGTTTGTCAGTCGGACACCTCAAGGGAAGTGTTGTTACCTTCTGTTGCAAGGCTGGACCAAGTCAGATCATTGCTGGTCAGCGAGACGATTGGTAATGTGGGCAATGATGGAAGATCTAACGATTTCATGGCAAGGAACACTTTTGAACACGGAGCGTATGGTCTGTCTCTACATCAAACACTTGTCATTTTCTAGCCTATCCTCGAACAGTGTTGCATATGCTCCTTCTCAACGAGCAATCGCATAAGGCCCGAGATTCAAGGTCTCTGAAACCGAGCAAGATAGACATCCCGTCTCAGCCTGGCGAGTTTTCTGCCAACTTCGCTACGTTTCTCATCGACGCTCTGCGAGGAACAGCGCGATTGAGCCCTGCTATTACTGCATATTACTTGCTGAAACAACGGGCACGCGACTGTCCTGGGCGCTTCGCACAGTTCAAGGCCAAACGCATCAATAGCACTTCCTCAAAGGCCATCGAAGGGTACCCAGAGGTATTCTGCCATCTGCCTATCCCTCTGCCCCCTTCTAATTTCTTGTCCGACCCACTCCTCCTCGCCTCCCGTTACTTCTACTCCCCGGCCAGTCTGAATAGTGGCATTCCACAAAGTGCCTTATGTCTTGTGCCGATCTTCGAGAGCGTAACGGGGAGAAGGCAATTCGCACGAAGTGTCGGCGCAGCTGTGCTTGAGGCAAGATCGTCGCAGCTCTGACGATGCTGCTCATCGCTAGTCGTGAAATGCTGGCGCAGGTCGATCTGTTTGGTCACGGATGGTCTGAGCAAGCTCCGCTCTTTCGAAGGCGATCGTAAGGTGGCAAATCGTAAGGATGGGAGTTGCATTTATCAAGCGGCTCGCGCATATCGTTAGACAAGTCCATGGATAATTAAAAGGGCAGCCGCAGTGGCACGGTTCGCGAGGACATGAAAACGGGTACTCTGCTGCGATGATTGATTGTGTTTGCTTGTTTGCTGCGGCGTGCCGCTGTGGAGGGAATGTGACTTCATGCAGCCAGGGTCTGAGGGGCGGGCGAATTGAAGCAGGGCAGATTGAAAAGCACCGCTAGGCGCATATTGTGGAGCAATGCACACAAGATCTGTATATCCAGATATGTAGAGCAGGTATTGTTGAAAAATGGTGGCGATCCAAGCAAGTGTTTGCTGTCGCAGGTCCGGTATCAGATAGACACTGTGTGCGCTCGTTTAGCGCAAGCAGTTCCTGTTCATGCAGTATTCCAGACAGCAAACTTATTATTCCGGCGATTGCTGAAAAGCTGCGGTAGAATAAAGACCATCAAAACACGCCGGTAGAACATGGAGTATTAATAATGTCTACTTCCTTGAACAGAGTTTGACGGACAATAGCACCAAGCTGCGTTTGCTCCGCCCACCGGCCAATTCCAGCGCTGCCGCGTCGCAAGATAGAATTGACGCACAGAGAGCACATTTTAGAGCACACGCTTACTTGGAATGATTTGCACGCACACCATGATGAATAACCAGTGGTTTACTTACAATATTGCAGGAGATTGTAACATGTAGAAATGCTTGTGCTTAGCTTACCGATCAGCAGCGGCCCGTAAGCCAACTCCGCTGTACCAGACGCTAAACTCCAGAACCCCAGACCTCACTTCCTCAGCGTCCGTGCGCCTTGGGCCCGCTTGGAGCGCTGTAGAGTCGCAGATTATGTGTTTCTACCAGTTCTCAGCTTGATCACCGAGCGGAGATGCCTCGGCACTTCCGAACTGCGCTGTAAGCTTGTGAGTATTTGAAAACGACTATGTCGTTTGCTTGCAGAGGCTTGGTTCACATATTTGCGAAAACTGCTTGGGTTTTCTTTGTGCTTGTATCAGCGGCTGCAAATACTGATGCTGAGAAATGGCCGAGATTCTAGTACTAGGTCTGTGGATGTGGTGCTTGTTTGATCTCGCACAGACTGCGTGAGAGGCATTGTCGCCAAAAGAACTATGCAACCTTCTGCGCCTCCTTCATGCTTCTAGTTTCATGCGCAAGATTCATCGCCTTTGAAAGAATACTGAAGGGTAGATCGTAAAGCCTGTAAATGTTGTGTCTGTATCATCGGAGTATGAAGCAGAACCGGTAGATGCTGCCATGTAGCGGTCGACTGTGGGTTTGCGAGCATGGTGCTAATCTAAGCTTCTACATTTCTTGCGGCATGGTAGAGAATCATTGAGAGATTCCTGGGAGATGAACGATCGTTGGGTAAATACTGTGTTTATACTGTTAGGCAAAGGCCCATCGGAGAAGGTCGTTGTTCAGAACAGGATACGAGCAGGTCTGTGAGCATTGAACTAGTATCAGCAGGTCTTGTGTTAGAAAGGATCATGGGAACCACAGGAATGCAAGTTTCGGTCTTGCGAGCTTTGTGGTGCTACCAACAGCGAGTCTTCGAGCCTCCACCACGATCTGTTCCAGGGAGTGTAGCTCTAGCCTCTTGAGCATGGTGCTAGTATACCCCGCTGGGGATCGAGCGTCGATTGTGACTACCGTAGAGAGAATAGCTGTGGCCTGTAGAGCGGCAAGACTATACCGTCAAGTGTGAGTCGAGCCATTTGTTTTGCAGCCACAATGGCAGTAAACGCTGCTTCGCGGACATGGTGCTAGTACCTTCTTTTAGCGATTCAGCCTTGACCGTAGCTGCCAAAGAGATAGCAGCTGCGGCTTTACGAGGCCTGTGTATATGCTGTCGAGGGTGAATCGATCAGGAACCGCTGCTAGTCATAGGGAGGAGTCTCGTGGACTTGCGAGCATGGTGCTAGTACTGACTGCTATTGAAGCAGCGCAGCTGATGGCTGCCGCGGAGGACATAGATCTAGGCGTGTGGGTATGGTGGTTGTACCGTCGGCTGGGAGAAGAGGGTCGAGGGCGGCTGCATCAGGGAGGGCGTTAAGGGCTGGGCGTGCTTTGCGTATGTACCGTCGAGGGTGAATAGATCAGGCACGGCTGCGGCCAAAGAGAGGCTATCAGTATCGTCGTAGATGCTGTGTTTGTACCGGCAGGCGTAAAGGCATAGGGGAGAATCGAGAATGTGCTGAGAGATGTCTTCTTTGATTCACAAGCTACAAAAGTCAGACATCACCCGGTTCCAACGCTTTCTTGGCACGAGCATCGTGCAACGGGGTTGCTAGACCTTCCCGGCCCTCTTGGCCATCTTCTCCTGGTGCTTCTTCGCTTTCCACGCCTCAACTGCCTGCTTCAGGTGGATCCTGATCATGTGCAGGTTCGTGTCGACCGGGAGCTTCTCTCCGGCTTGGGTGATCTTGCGCCAGGTAGGAGCAGCCATTCTGGCTCTGCAAGAGGCTTCGAGAGGTGAAATGTGTGGATGTATGGCTGGATTTGCTGCGTATTTGTTAGCTGTTTGTCGAGGAAGCACCAGAATGCTTCATTGTTTGCATACCTCCGCGGGCTTTGTTTTGCTGTTTACGCTTGGATGCGTAGCTGCGAGGAGTGTTTGTGGGTGGTTTTGGAGTGGTAGGATCGCAGATAGTGGCTCCGGGAGGCTCTGTTGTAGGCTTTGAAGAAGAGCTTACCACGATTTCGTGAGAGCAACAGCTTTAGGTGTAGCTGCAGGTCGCGCGCGAGCTGGGGGCGCAGAAGGCAACCCAGCGGCGAAGTGACGCTGTTGGTGAAGCTGTGATGGTCGAGGATTTGCTCGACGAGGTCGCGGTATGGCCAAGAATGGTCGTATCGCTTCGCTGAAAGCTGGCGGAGGGTGCCCTGACCTTCCTCAAGCTCCGCCGATTGAGTATATTACAAAGTCTGGTGTATTGCGTGAGATACAGCCTGGTGAACCAAATCCATTCGCGGCTTGGCGGCTCACGCGGGCATTTCACAAGGCCGCAGTTGCCTTCGTCGTTGCTCACAACTCCGCTGACCAGCTCACCGACTTCCACCCTCAACACACAACACCACCACCACCACATCCTCAAAATCCATCAAACAACCACCGCGGAGCATCATAACAACTCTCTCAACAACCTCATCATGTTCAGATTTGCATACAGGTACGTGCGCGGCCGTGACGGTGAGGTGAGGCTGGGCTTGGTGAAGCTTTGGGTGCGACCCAGCTTTCGCCACCGACTCGAAACCTCCACCCTCACCCACAACACCTTCTGCAGCATACTAAGACTCTCTGAAGAACCGTCGTCGTCACTACCGCCTCCATCTTGGGCCTCAAGATGAGGGAAGCCCACGTCCGCGCCAACATGCCGCCTGCCGACTCCGCGCCGCCGCCCGCTGCAGCCAAGCAGCCGGCCGACAAGAGCACCACCTCACACCTGGTGAGCGTAAACGGCTTCGAGGTAAGACTCTCTCCACAGCACACTGACAGCGCTGCTACCGAAGGTCACCTCACTAACTTGCCGCAGATGATCGTCACCGAGCGCAATGGCCCGCCTCCCGCCGCTGAGCAAGACAAGCCGGCGCCCAAGCCAACGGGCAAAGACAGAGACAGCGCCGACAAGCCAAACGATGGGTGAGACGTCTCCGGCGGAGAGGGCTTTGAGTTCCCTGAGAACCTCCTTTGGAGATGCCGTCGGGAAGCTTGTCTGGCAAAGCTCTTGTCTGAGTGACCTCCTGTCATGGTGGATGCTAAAATTGGTGGTTTGACGTTTGAAGTTTGACGCTTGGTGGCTTTCTGGGCCTGTTTGGCAATTCTTGGTGGGCTCGTGAGCCCGATGTCCGGTCGTTCTTGGACGGGCTTCTGAGCCCGTTCATTGGGTACGTCTCCCACCGTCATCCAAATCATTGATGTTTTGCTGACTTATAATCACAGCGGCCTTGCATGGCACACTGGCGGTGCGGTCTCTCGAGACCGGACTTCGCTCCTCATCCCAGAGGTTGCAAGTTTAGCCTTGGCTAGTGAGAGGCCGACATTCTCGTCGGCTTCAACATCGACCCAAAGTGCTACATCGTTGGCTGACGCCTGTCGACCCGCGTGCCATCGCCATCGTAACTTTTCGCGCATGCAAGTCCACTGCCCTCCGCAAGGGCGATGCCGCCAAGGAGGACTTCATCCATGCGGTCCCCTATGAGAAAGGCCAGCGTGTTGAGCATGACATCGAGGTCGACGACAGCAAGCCAAAAATCCCTGCCGTCCGGGATACCGAGATCGAAGCCATTGCCCTCAAGTACCGTGTCTACGAGTCGCTCACTCCGACTCTCAAGAGGTTCTGCCTTCTTGTTGCTGTCGTCACTGGGTAAGTCTTCGCGGCCAAGCTCGCTCATCTATCTCCAGCGGATGCTGACACGAATCTCAGCAGTGGTCGAGGCCTCGGGTACAACATGGTGCAAGCTCTCGCCGTGGCTGGTGTTGAAGGCAGTTGTCTTGCTCAAGGTTCAGATGAAGGTCTACAGCTCCATCTACTCCATTGGATCAAACAACTTCACATACGACACGAGTGTGCGCAACCTGCGAAAGCAACTTAACGATACCGTTGCCAACCTCTTGCCTTGCGAGGCACCTCCCAGAGGTCGGCGTCCGGGAGTGGTGCCTCACGAGGCATTAACAGCGATCCGTCGCAGACCACTCCAGAGAAGAACATGTTCACGCTCTGCCACTCGCGCTCTCGAGTCGTGACTCTGGCTCTCGACAGCCTCACCATCGCGCCGCGGCATTGCCATTATGGATGTGCAACAAGAGCTTGGAGCAGTTTGCCTTGCGAGGCGTTGGGATCTGCCTTGCGAGGCATTGGCACTTATCTTACGAGGCATTTGCATCTGCCTTACGAGGCATTGACACTTGTCTTGCGAGGCATTTGCATCTGCCTCAAGAGGCATTGGCATCCAGATGCCTTGCGAGGCATTGGCGCTTGCCTTACGAGGCATTGCCATCATGGATGTGCAACAAGAGCTCGGAGGTGCCCGCCTTACGAGGCATCCGCCTTTCGAGGCATTCGCCTTCAGAGGCACCACCTGTGGGCTGGTTTCTATGCGCCGTGCACCGAATCATGGCACCGCGCAGTGCCTCTTTCGCGCTGTATTCGCAGGACGATCCTAACAACCTCCCGCTCGAGCAGCGCGCCGCCATGACACTGAGTACGACCTTCCGGGCCTCCAGTCGACTTTTCGCCACCGCTGAGAACTTCCAGAACACCTTGCGCAGCATTCCCTTTGTTCGACCAGATCCAGAATACATCGCATATCCATAGAGTAGCGAGGATTCAATCAGAGACACCTTCACTCCAATCCTTCTGTCTTTTCTTTCTGTCACCTCTGTCCATTCCCGCTGCCCGGTCTGGCAAAAGTGAGCCATTTGGCCCTTGGTAAGCCCAGCAACACTAACACAGCTTGCCGTCGTCGACCTCCTTTCGCTTTGTCCCCAGCAATGGCCTCGACGCCGACATCGATGCCCACACTGGCACGGAGTGCGCCTACGCTGGCCTCCGGTAAGCCCAGCCTCCTTGCACCTTCTTCGCCCAGCAACCCCACGCCTTCGCCGAGCATTCCGACGCTTGCGCGGCACACTGAGGCCGACCATGCCTGCAAGAGACGTACACTGCTACCGCTGATGGACAGCGTGAACAACACAACATTGCACGGTCGAGGACGTCGCCGACGCACCGCGCATCGGCCAGCTCTCACTGCACAAACCGCACCAAAGATCACTTGCAAGCGAGGCCTTCCGAGGGAGACAAGTTGCTCGTTGATCCAAGGTGTCTGGGCCTTCATTGCTGCGCCGTGCGGAGTGTCTGACTGAGACCACACCACAAATCAGGCTAAGGTCTTGTCCGGCGTCGCCTCGCAGATCGCTTCAGTGCGGCAGAGCCACGTCTGGACATGTAATCGTTCCTACAATCATCGTCCCATATCTTGCGATGCAATAAAGCTTCCTCAAGCTTGAGCATCAAGATACCGGAGTACCAGGTTGATGGTCCAATGTACAGGGTTCGACTCCCTTGCTGCTTTCTTCCCGGCCGGGTGTCTGGCGGCCTATCAGCGCAGGTTCCGTGCTTCCTCCTCGGAGGAAAGCATGCCTTGAACCAACCACCAACACGACTTTGCGCAGTGGCTCCCCTGGGCGTGACTGTGTGCGGTTGTGTCCCCTTGTTTCTTTCGCATTGCTTTTGTCACCTTCACATCGGCAGTTCTACCTTGGGTGGAGCTGCCTCCCTCCTTCCATCACTGCACCCATTCCCCCTCCATCCTCCCTCGATGACCCAGCATGCTGGCGAGAGAAGACAGCCTTCCAGCGCTTCATGCGACGGTTGGCGAAGACGGTCTCTGACAGCCGTGCCTCCCTTGGGATTGCGCGACGCAGACGAGACTGTGTGGGCTTGTTGGCTATGTGGCTCTGGGGCATTCGTGAGACTTGGGGCATCGTGGGGTCTTGACAAAACAGCGGGCTCTCTAGATAGTCCGAGAGAGAGTTGCGCAAGCCTTCGGGCGAATGTGGCCTCATCCTCTTTCGAGAGCTTGGAGCCGGGTGGCTGTCTTCTCATGGCAGAGTTCTTTCCGCAAGGAAGGTTCGGTGGGCATAATCACTGGCATCCCCTCGTTTGGATGTTCAACCCGACTCATCATTGGACTGTAGAGTCGGTGTGGGTGTTGGCTTCTGATCAGACTCCTGAGATGGGCGGGATGTGCATGATCCAGTGGGTTCTGGGGCAAATACTACACTTGAGCTTGCAGTTGAAGCAAGTTTTTCCCCTCGGGTTTTCTTGCTCTGGCGAAGGCGGTCTTTGGACCGGGTGGCTGCTTCATGGGCGCATGTCGCAGAGGTCTTCGTGGCTGGTGGGACTCTACGCAACAGACCTCACATATTTTCATCAAGGTCTTGGTGGTGTTGGCTTTTGAGATCGGAGCAAGCGAGTCTTCTACAAGAAGCTTGACTCTGGCTAAGGCGATCTCTGGGTGATTCCTGGATCGGGTGGCTGTTGCATGGGCGCATGTTGCAGAGGCTCCGGCCGGTGGGACTTACGCAAAACAACATTCGGTCTGTGAGGCCTTGGTTGGTGGAGCGGCCTATCTGTTTCGGCGATAGCGGTGGCTTTGAGGCTGGGTTTGTCGGCCATGAAGTCTGCTGCCAACGTTTCGCTTCTCTTCCTATCGCCTTTCCTGCATTGTCTGCCATGATTTGCTCTCAACACGAAGTCTTGTTCAAGCTGCTACACAGCAGTAGGCGTTGCTTATCTTAAGAGACGGACATCAAGCTGACTTGACGGGGCAGATGTCCTTAGCAGAGTACAGGGAGTCTCCATCGATCCACCCTTTGATGGTCTCAACGGCATAAGAGCCTGAATGCTGAACTCTCGTTCCGCCTCAAGGAATGTTCAAGACTCCATACTCACGCGGTAAGCGAGCAGGATGCGCAACGGCTGCTCGACCTTCAGGTATTGTGTCCTGTGACCAGGCTCCGCCTGCGATGTTTGGTTTCCTTGCTCTTCTCCCTTCCTCCACGCTCCCAATACCATATTGTCTTAATGCGCACCAAAGCTCCATTTCTGGCGAGTCGCATGCAGAAACGCTGAGTCTGCTACTTCCGCTCCTTCTTCCTCCTCGGCTGGCTGTACGCATACTCTGCTGCCAGCGGAGCTCATGCATCTTCCAGACCACTTCGTCTCTGCTGAGGTCCTGTGCGATCGCATTGCGCATGCCTCGTAACAGGGCACTTCAGATAACGGTCGTGTATTTTTCTTGCACATATCCACCGACCAGCGATATTGCGCAAGCGTTTGCTGCATGCCGTCTCCCGTTGAAGTAGTCGTCCCTCGTGATCGTTTTTCGAAGTTGCATGCCGTGTTTCAACACCGCCGATGTTGCAGTTGCGGCCAGCTACCTCTTCCTTTCTCGCAATTGCTCTCGTATCATCCCGGAAGTTTCGATGAGTGTCCCAGAAAGGTCGATGGGAGCTACAAGCGGCATTGCGAAAGTGCGCAAGCCATCTCTCGCTTCGGCAGTCGTCGATCTGTCCAATCCTTTTGCTTCTTATGCCGATTTGTCTACCTACCCCCAGAGACTCGATGGAAATTATAACCCTGAGGGTCCGTCGGAAGGTTGAAAACCCAAGTCCCGATCGCCGGTAGCGATAAGTACTGTAGCCCTCAGGTCGAACTTCCAGTACCATCAAAGACTGCATGGCTATGCCATCAAGCGGCCTTTTCAACGCCGAATCCTTCAGGATAAAGCACGGAGACATCCACGTCGTCAAGATCATCCTCGATTTTGTGCCGATCGAACCGTACTATACTGTACACATTTGCCTCTGGAGCCCGAGGACAGCAAAGTCGACGAGTGCAAACTGCTTATCCTTAACATCACCGAGCAGTTAAGAAGTACGACGAGCATGGCATGACGATAAAGACCCACTGTAAAGGCACCGGCGCCACTCGGATGCAGAATGTGGACCGCAATGTATAGAGCCTTATGCCAGAGGACGTGCCAGTTATCGCACTGGACGGCTGAGCTTGACAAATCGACTGCTATCCAGGATGCATATGTGTCACCGCCGTCTCCACTTCAGAATTGTCACTGCTCTTGTAGATCCTGCAGGCATAATCGTAGGGTCCGACTCTTTTTAGCGACTTCGGCTGGTTACAACATGATTCGGCTGTGGGAGTTATGCGTCTCTCCAGATGTGCTAACAGCGTTACTGTAGCCCCTGCGCTCTTACGTTGTGAGTGTCAGAGGCGATTGGGACGATCATCAAGATGATCAGTGGTTGCACAGGCCTGTTGCATGAGCAAAGAAGACTTGCATCACAGCTGTTCGCCGTATAGCATCTAATCGTGTCTCGTGGCTGAGCCCAGTAGCTACTATGACTTTCCACATGATTCGTGATCGAGAAGGTTCTTGATTCACGTAACATGTCCAGCAAGCGGTGGGGACCGTGCCGATGAGGAAGACGTAACTGGTCATTAACACAGAACGCCTTTCTTGCGGTCGCCCCGCCCTTGCTCATCGTGGAAAACAGGACGACCGAATAAGACCAGTCTTGGCGTGGATTACCGCTCAGGTTCCTTGTTTCTGCGAAGAGACATAGACAGTTGTGTATCTCATGCTGATCTCAGATCGACCTTGTGACAGTGCTTTGGCGAGTCCGAATCAAAGAGATCTCCTCCGCTAGTACCCGTGCTAGCGTGCTCTTCAGGAGACAACACTGTTATACTCTCGTTTGCATGAACTTTGACCTGTGGTATGGGAGGACCGTGCTTATTTTTAAACCAAAGCCATGATAGTGTGCAGCAGACGAGGGTGCAGCGGTGGCACTTGACGAATCGATGACTGGCCAAGTCGAGCTCGAGCAGCAAAGACCGCCATGTGTAGATGATGGATCATCGCAATTGCATCGCCGCATATAGCCTGCTCCCATAAGCCATCTTCGCCTTCCATCGTCACCAGTAGGTCGATGCTGTCGAGTCCATGTCGCGATCTTGTACACATTTCTCCGGGCGGCGATGGTTGCCAGCGTGACTCAGGAGGATGAAGCTCGTTTCGAAGATGCCCTGGAAATTATGACGAATTGTAAGATGCATCGCGGGCCCAGGTATCTGAGTCAGGCAGCTCACGATGAGAAGCTGTTCTAGTCCTGCCGGCTGCAGTTGCGAATACGTCGCCATGGTGGGGGACTTCTGTTTCACGTAAATCCAGATAGGGATGCGCGCGAGGAGTATCACGGGAGAGAAAGTCGAGCGAAGGACAACTGTTACAGTCGGCGCCGAGTGCAATCAGCGCGCCATGCTTTAGCAGCTTAAGCGTCGCCTTTGTCCTTTTCGGACACATAGTGAACACGAAGGGCCAGATGATGTGCTGAGATCCTGTGATGCAGGTAGCAGTCAAACAGATGGCCAAGAACTTGGTGGAAATGGTCGCTGATAAAGGCTCGCATGTACTCGGGCAAGAATCGCGTGGGTGTTTCTTTGTGCCAGCGGCTTTCGAGAGCCCTCGTCGAGGATGATGCTCGGGGTGACTTGTGGCATTCTCCAATATAAAATCCTGCGTCTTAATCTTCGCTATGCTTTGTGTGATGACGCTGCGCTGATTCTCTCTTGATGGCGACGTTCGTGATGTCCTCTTGCCCAAGCACACTGAAGTGGTCATGACGGTCAATTCGGCAGATCAGTAGACCGCATGAGCGCTTTCATTGCATCAAGTAGTCATGCAAGATGGGATCTCGTCAAGCGAGCGCATCGTGAGTAGTCTACTGGAGCTGCGCTGTGATGATGCTGCGCTGGCTCGCCGGGTCTGCTGATTTGCTGTCGCTGGGCATCGCGACCTTTCGACTCGCATCCAGATGCTTCGACATGATGTTCCGGGCTCTGAGAGGGTGACGACGGGTGAAGAATGCCCCTGAGAGTGTTTAAAAAACGACAAGGAGCGTGTCGGCGGTTCTGATCAGTGTGGTCCTGACCCTGGCGAGGGCAGGTGGCGGGTCGCTAAGGCGGGCGCAGATGTGCTTTAAAGGTGCAGATATCGGGCAAGACCACAAAGGGAGCAGTATGGTGGTTTGTATAGTACATCAGTAGTGTCAAGGCAAGTGAGATAGGATGTTGAGGCGGTGGTGAGTGCGCGGTGGACCTGAAGCCCTTGAAAGCGCGAGCGCAGAACAAGCCCGAAGTTCGCCACGCGGGTCAAGCACGCCACGCAAGGGGTGAACCACAACGGAATGCAGAAAAAGGGAGAAAACTGCTGACGAAGTGTTATTGAGAGACATCAATCTCATAATCAAATTATCCTCAACGTTCTATTCAACTATTGTTCTTGACTTCCTGGCGCTGCATCACAGCCGGAGTATTAATTACCATCTGAGCTGCCACCAGGGCCATCCACAACTGCGAGATTATTCTCGCTATGCCGTAATGCATGAACCATGATTTTACCCGCGAACTCACAAGATGGTCAGGCCAATTCCTTTGACACGCTCGCCCAAGCTCTACATTCTCAGCCGACTTAAGCGCGTTTCAACACGCCCAAGTGTCCATTCTATCGCATCCTGCAAGCATCCAGGAACGATGATCACCGCGCAGAACACTTCTGCTCCGCTCTGGATCTGATCCATTCCATCAAACCACCACCAGGAACATGCTCCTGAGCCCGCGAAACATCATCAGATGCATCCGAGTCTCCGGTCAAGCGAGATCATCAAGCATTGCGAAGATGAGTGGTTGAAAGATGAAACCAGGAGGAATGACAGGGAAGGGACGGAGAAAGTCCAAAAATGGGGAGGAAGGAAGAGATGCATTGCAAGCATCTGGACGGATTCAAGGTCCGAGAATGAAACTTTTACTTCTCAACAAGGGCGGATTGAAAACAAGGAAGCTTGAGCGCGGAAGCAAGAACTCAGGCAAATCCATCATGCTGGGCCAATACCAATCACCTTCCACTCCACCAAAAGACCAGTCACAGCAAGGTTGCGTACTGCCAGAAGATATACAGGTGGAGCGTCGAAATATCAGATCATGGGAAGTGATTGGTGGGTAAGTCACGGCAACCTTGAAGCAATGCAAGAAACTCACCACTGATCCAAGGAGAGATTGGTCTATTTCATTCCATCCTCCAGCACAACATCTACCAAGCGGTGACGGTTACCCCTGCTTTTGGACCAAATGGAACATCGTCCATCGTGAGCATTCCAGCTAGACGTACTCAGCTCCACCTCCGCAGCCCCTGCTGAACACAACATCTCGTGGCCCGACCGAAGCAAGGGATCCAGCTCTCAACGACTCAGTTCCTGACCAATACAACCCGCAGCTACACGGCGCTCAAGGCGGGTTGCTGCCCGACGCTGGAAAGTATAACAGTCGTTCACCTTACGCAAGGTCGATCATCGGAAAGATTGATCACAACATGGGAAAACGAGACGGCATGGAGAGAGATCTTGGGAGAGACACGTCGAGGGAATGGGAGGAGAAAGCTGTCTGCAAGGGATTCAGGGGCAATGAGTCGCGACATAGGGAGAAGGTGCAAAAGACTGCTCGATGAAGAAGGAGATACGGCCAAGGAAGCCACTGGAAGACCCCTAGGCATAGGAACACCTGTATTCGGTGCAATCGACAGGTGTAATTGGAACGGCAAGACAAAGCAAGAGATATTTCATCAAGATCAAACTGCTTAGCAGCCAAGCTTTCAGAAGACTCCATCCCTGTCGCCTCAGTTGTGATGCATGTTGAGTGCCGATGTTCGGAAAGAGCAGCCATCCCACCCGATTCCCACGAGTCCTGACTTCATGTCGTCTGCAGAGACGATACGGTTTTATCCTATCGCAAGCTGATTGATGGCAAGAGCTGGCCGTAGGGAAGGGCAGAGGCACGAAAAATGTATGGAATCGGGCAAAAAAAGATGGACATGGAGGTATGATGGGTGCGTGAGATGCAATGAACACAAGAAGGACCGAGCCGCGAGATTCAGGCACGGTATTGAGCGGTGATTCAATGACAGGGGAGGAACAACAAATGCGATGTGGAGAGGAGTACTCGAAGAAGGGATGTTGCCTGCGACTTATGCAAGGAATGAAGATGATGGGATGCTCCCTGGCTGGTGCTGAAGCAAAGGGGCTCGTCGGTTTCGAAGGAATGTAAATACAGCGCACCCTGCGATCTTCGGCAAACGAGCAAGTGTTATAGAGATCATCGTACCACATCGATTGGAGTCTAAGTATGTAGAGTAGCTTCAACAGCGTTTGACTAAAGGCCAGGTCCCTGCAAAGGATTGCAGCATGATAAGTTGGGGGATATGACATCTCAAAGCGACCTTTCCGATGGCGTACAACATCTCATAAGACAAGAGGCAGAGTTCTGTACACCAAGCACATTTAGTCGTCAAACGAAGAATTGGAAAACGATCTGTTGGGATAAAGCCGGACGGCGCCAGGCGAACAGTGGAATAGAATGCGAAGGGCGATGCGAAGAAGAACACTGGTTGCGTGACGGCACACCAATCATACGAGACGATGACTATAAGAAAATCGAAAGATGTTGAGCTTTTACTTCCTGCTTTCAGCCAACCGGTCCAGCGTCCAAGAACAAGCACAGGTGACGCATTCTCGCACCGTCCGACCGCCACTGCCGCATCGTGGTTACATTACAGCCGAACAACAGAAACCCACCCATTGATACGTCAAAATTGCCATTGCTGCATCGTGGCTTTCAGCCACGAGTGAGTGGTTTGCTGTGACTCCGACTGGCATAAAACACGGCCTTGCAAAGTCCAGTACAGAGCTGGTATATCATGCTGATCGGCCCAAAAGCGTAGGTCATCGCCATGGGTGTGGTTCTCTCTGAGTTTCTGAGATTCAGCAGAAGGTCTTTGCTTTTCGAGATGAAAGTCCTTAACAGTCGATATGAACGTAGTAATGTAAGCTTGCCTGTGAGAGCTTGTGAAGTCGAATGGAAGCGGCCAAAAGCCATGTGATATCGCGTGAAGCGCATGAGGTTGCCCGAAAAGAAATTGCTGGCAGAACCAGCGCATGCAGTAAGGGAAACCAGCGGTAAGGCAGACGAGGATGTCGTCCAGGAAGAGAAAGCCTGGCAAGATCTATACACGCGATGAGGCGGACCAACAGTAGGGGAGGCAATGAGGTTACCCAGGAGGACAAGCCCAGGAGGACCAATACACGCGGTGAGGCGGATGCCGTTTCCCGGCCATGCGTTTGATGCTGTCATCGAATGTGTGCTTGGCGCGGTGGTAGATGCTGAAGGAAACCGTGCGGACCACGGCTACGCTGATCATGGACGGGAGGGTTCCACGCCGAGGGGTTAATTGTATGCCTGCATGCGCGACTTTGCGAGATCGAGCGGAAAGGCAGAGAACGTGCTAATGACGCTGGAGCTTGATGCTGCGATCTCGGTGCGATACTTTTTCGCCCATGCTTTGGCGCCCTTGGTGAGGCGGAAGTCCAAGACGCTGCTGCCCGTGGGCGTCCTCCCTGTGCCGTTGCCGGCCATGGTCACACCGATCATCGGTGGAAGGACGCCCACCGGCTGTTGCTGCTGCACGGGCAGTCCAGGGCGTCTTATGGGCTGCCTGGTGAGGCTTTCCAAAGACACCCATGACAAGACACAAGTGAAGCCAATCGTTAGAAGTGCGTAGTGGTTAGGAGTCAGTACTGTCAACGCTTTCAGAAGTTCAAGTCGCTCCTTCATGGTGCGCCGAGAACAACCTCCAGCGCTAACAGTACCGACTCCAGGTTGTTCCACCGTTGCACGACAACGACTGACTCCACTTGGTCGCCCGCCCGCGCAGGTTTCGACCCAATCATCCTTGCTCCCGTATCGGCTTTCTTTGAAGGGGTGCCTTGCGAATGATAAGTAACCCCGGTTTACCAGAGATGGAGGCGGATGCTTGACGATGACAAGCAGCAGCCTGAGGTGGTTCGCAAGTCTTGCCCTTCGCCGTGAGCCTGGTTCGCAGCGTCAGTGTGGGGTTCTCGGAGTCAGATCAAATGCGATTCTTACCATCATTGCTGGTGAAGGAAACAGGCATGTCGCAGATGCAAGTCGGGGCATGGCGAGCGGGTTCACTTGAGCATCCGGCAGTGATGGCAGAGTCGAGCGGCTCGTTGTTGGAACTGCCAGAGTGAGGGATGGTCTTGCGGTGTTCAGCATGCTCGTTCACAAGTCGCCCAAAGGTGACAGGCTGAAGACGGTAGCGTCTGGCTCCCGATTTTCCGTCTTTGACCTTGTTGATGACAGCTGAATCGGGATTGATGAGGGCAGCCATGGTGGAAAATACAGTGAGGAAGACAGCTCGTCCTTTGGCGAACGCGTGTGTGACGATAATGAGCTCGTTCCGGTAGTCGTGCATGAAGATGGAGTGGTATTTGGAGGACGCGATGTGCATGTGGTCTTGTGTGCTTGTGAGATTCCGCATTTGGAAGGTTGTGTGAGCGTGTGAGCGTGCGAGCGTGTGCGCATGTGAGGTTGGTTGTGTCTGTGAAGTTGGGTGAAGACGTGGCAAGAGCTGACGCGTGACTGCTAGAAGTGCAGGAACAAATCGAAAGAACGGTGCCTGAGGCAAGTTCGAGGTGAGGCTCATGGATGTCTGGGGTGGTACTCTGTCGTTGAACAAGACTCGAAGTTGGTCTGTGTCAAAGTGTCCAAAAGTGTGGGAAGGAATATAGCATAAGAGGAACGGTGTTTTGTTCTTGTTCAATTGAGCGAACTAATAGCTACATGTAGAAAGAGAAATCGCCATCTTCGTGTAGACTGCCCTGGCATCAGCTTTGCCTTCACGAAAGGGCAGTTCGCCATCTCAAAACAAAAGCAGAACAACCGAGGCTTCACAGGCAAGAAGGTCGACCATCTTCGAGCCGGTATTACGGTTCATGCATTGCATACCACCCGTAGCTCTCATCCCGTCAAGATGCGTTGAATAGCTGTTTCGTTGCGCGAAGGTGCACTCCGAATTTGATGTGATGCCGAAGGGCAATGCCGATGTGACCGGCGATGAAAATGGCTGGATTGAGTGCCGAGACACAACAGCCGAATAGAATGTAAGAGACCGGGGCTCTGAGAAATCTGGCATCCCCGATTAGTGTACTGTATCTTGAAGTGCCAGTGTTGGAGATGTTGTGCTTACCTCGAGCCGCCGCGTCCTGAAACGTTCACTCCCCAGACTCCCTGCGATGGCTTTGTCGACCTTCCACACGCAATGACGACCTCCAGGTACGAGGCAGGCTTGACGGCAGCCATGACCAAGTACGAAGAATCGACTTTGCGGTGTTAGTCGGGGCAGAGCCATTGTTGTTGTGCGATCGGTCGGTTTCCAGTCCGATCAACAGAACGGACGCACAGCAACAATTGCTCTGCCCATCATACGCCTGATCGCCGAGACTGTCGCATGCGCCAGCTCAACGTGTGTTTGTCGGTCACAAAGAGCTTGATGGCAACAATCCAACGGCTCGGCGGGTTGGGAAAGATCAAGGCAGTACGTGAAGCCACCGCAGTGACACCAACGACGTCGCGACCTTTGTCTGTACACAACCAATTGGAAGGTGTTGGTGTCAGTCTCGGGACGCTCGTCTCTTCATGCCATACCAGGTACCATGCGCTTGATCTACGCCTTAGCGAGAGACAGTGTTGAGGCATGATACGAGAATGGTGGAAGGACGATCCGGCGAACACTCGCATTTTGAGTCCGTGCTTGTCAAGGAGGTAAAGGACACCGAATAATGGTCGGCGCTTCCTCTCCTCGACTCGCATGTGGATTCGAACTCTTGCTCGTGAACATTGGAAACGCCAAAGGCGCAGCACCGCACCATCCCGACAAACCGACCGCGCCGCACCTCGTCGAAGACTTGCAAGGCGGGTCCGAGCCTTTGCTTGCGAACAAAGAAAACGACACCGACACTGCCATAGCGTCATCATCATCATCCGCTTGCGCGGCAAATCAATGTCAACGCTCGCGTGCGATGAAGAGATCGCTATGACAGCGAAGGCGCCCTTCGATGAATGCTTGCAAAGGAAGGTCAAGACAGTGCTTGTAAGCGACAGGGACGTCACGGGAAGGAATACCAGGAGGCGCAATGTGCGTTGGAGCTGGGGAGGGTTTGGAACGATTTGACAACATGCTTGGGTTGGTGGATGTGTTGGTGGATGCATAATTGTTTGTGTTGGTCGAGAGGAAGTTGGACGGCATCTGTCGGGGAAGGAGGCGGCTTATATGCTGGACGGACGAGCGGTCACGAGATCAATGGCGGTCACGAGCCTTGTTGATGGTGACACCAGGGAGGCTGTGTACAGGCGGCGTCCCAATCTGGTCTCAGGATCTGACGATCAGGTATTGTGAACTGCCACGGATGTATCCTGGCAGTCTTGTAATTGGTCAATTCGATGCTTCATTGGAAGACTTCAACTACGGCGACGAGGATTAAGGCTTCAAAACACCTTGTCACGGACCTCGTGCAATCATTGAAAGGTTTCATTGCGCAGATCGATTGATAATCATAGGCAACAGCTCATTTGACCCCGTCAGCTTCTTCACACGCTTCATACTGCCTTCACGCTGCCTTCAAGAAGTGCTTAGAGGCAAGCAGTACCCATGTACAGTACCGTTCAAGAGCAACACGGTGCAGTACACGAGCATTAGCTCAACAGAGTAAAAGTGGTTGCCTACCGGAAGTTGTGCTAGCCTCTGTCCAGCTTACGATACGGCCATGGTTGAATGCAGTTGATAGCAGGATATGTGGAGCATGATGGCGCCTTCGATCTACAGTCATGACTTGCTCGCTGGCTGTTCTCACCTTCAATGAACGAATGACTGATGGTTTGAACACCTCACGTGGGTCCTCCCCCTCAATTGCTCGTGACTCTGAAATTTGTCTGCTTTGGGCACGAGTGTTACCTCCATGATGAGCTCAGATGTCTGCATTGAGGTTGCGTCAAAGCATGAACAAGATCGTGTTAAGTATCGAGGGTCTCTCACAGCATACTAGTCTTACAGCAACGGGAATGTGTTGCACAGTATGGTCTTCGTTCGAGTACTTCCTAACTCCACCTACTACGGTCCACTGAAGAAAAAAGTCACCAACCACGGCATTGTGGAAAGCGATTGAAGGCATGCCACATGATCAGTGCTCAGACCAGTCCGACTGACAAGATACGACTGAAGCTTGGGACAACACGAGCTCGGTGCGTCTGAAGGGTTCTCCGACAACGATTGAAGGAACTGAGCGAAGGGTTTTAGGATTGCTGGAAATGAAGAGGAAAGCTCCCGACACCATTGCATGTGCTATGGCTGTGCTCGGTTTAGGGTTCGCTGGACGAGGCTTTGTTCATGTGCATACAAGTCTCTACTGGTTTCTGCCTCGTGCCTGTATGTTCAAGTTGTTCGTCTCAATCGATCGATACCTCGTTTCCTCGTTTCAAACGTCCTGGCCCAAGCGCCAGCAGCGACATCGAATGTTCTTCCAACTTGTCTGTTTATGCACGGATACCCGTGGTGTTTGCCTTGCGCTTCAACACCTCTACCGAGTCGAACATCAGTTCCTTGCAATGATGCCACAGTATAGGCAAGAGTACGCTTCTCGAGGCCTAAGCCATGGGCGTCGGTCGGCGCGAACGAAAGGTTGTCGAGCTCGAGAATCACAATCGTACCCACTCTTGCTTACTTCAGATCAAACATCTCGGCAGATCCAGCCACCGTTTGTTCTCCACTTTTAAAAGCATTGTCATCGGAGAGGTGGAGAAAACCGCCACACCAGCAGTTGAAACGCACGATGAAGAGCGGCTTGAGCTGATCGTGTCTGGCGAGATATTCCTCCTGCCGTCAGAAGTTGTACTGCGCTCCTCCTTACTGGAGTCTCGGGTCCAGTCTGCGCGTTCACAAGGTCGGCCAGTTTTCAGGAAAGCTTTCGAAATGATGTTATCCTTAACAGCGTCCACGGTGGGAAGCAAAAAGCGTCAGCATTCTCCAAGAGAAGCAAAAATTCGACGCGCGACCTCGGCGAAAGCACGATGCGCAGTGACTTGTGTGAACGATCCCCAGCGACTGGCAGGCCGGTGTACGAAGCCCATACATCCTCCTGGTACATGTTCCTGATCTCCGCTGTGATCTTTGCCTGGTCGATGCAGTTGAACAGCGGCTTTGCGATGATCGTTTCGCCTCTTTTCGTCTTATGCTGCAGACGCTCTTGCAATGGGAAAGGCGGTGTCATCTCGAGCATAGAAGGTGCTAACGCGCGAAAAAATGTTCAAGATAGAAGAGCGTCTTGAGAGAGCAGTTGTTCAGGCCTAAGCCACCAAGGATGCAAGGTTGTATCCAGAATACCGGTATGCGCTTCTCTTTTCGAACGCCTTCAGTCCCAGACTTTGCTCGGCATGACAAGCTAGATGGCATAGTGGATTCTCGGCGCTTCTTATTCTTTGTCTCGTCTTCAGCGGTGTGGGCGACTGCTTGTTGTCGCGCAATGAAAACGCAGATGTTCTGGGCGAGGGAGACAGCGTCGAAGCGCGAGCACTTGTGGCAGGCGACGGAGAGCAGATCGCTTCCAAGAATCTTGCTGACCAATTCGACAAGGCGACACCAGAATCCTATGCATAGTCTCGCGTCCTTAGAGGCGGATGATGTTGGTGGCCA
The DNA here is from genome assembly GCA_030463185.1 of Cladosporium sp. BF-F. Taxonomy (NCBI): domain Eukaryota; kingdom Fungi; phylum Ascomycota; class Dothideomycetes; order Cladosporiales; family Cladosporiaceae; genus Cladosporium; species Cladosporium sp. BF-F. The sequence goes on along the minus strand of JAMRMS010000017.1, from coordinate 182,349 downwards.
CCTTCAGGTCTGCGAAGGCGGCAGGCTCAGGACAATGGCTTTGTGTACCGTGTTCTTGCATCTTCTTTCTCTTGGAAGGCGAACGCGATCATTCGCGCACTGTTGCGACCGATATCATTCAGAGGACAGCAGCCACTGACGGTGAAGCGTGAGCAAGTGGAAGAGCTGTGAAGCATCTCGCGGAGACGGCCTGGCGGTTAGTTAGTCTTCAAGATCCCATTCTCGTGGGATCGAGGAATTAAAAGACTCGTTCACGCAAGCTCTCCATTGATCTTTCTGCTCATCGTCTTTCGTGAATGTCAGCTGGTCAGCAAGATCGTGTTATCAGGGCGCTTGCCCGGTCGGCTTGGGTGTCGGGTGTTTCGCGCTGGATCTTGTTCGTAGGAGGTCGGCGCTTCGTGTTGACAGAGAGCTGGTGATGGCCACGCTCCATTGTGATCGTGTTGTCGCCCTCATGGCTCGGCGAAGGTCTGCGGTGGTGGCATGATTGTAAGAACCTGCCACTGAGGATGTGGCTGTCTTGTACCGCTGATCACAATATACGATTTGCTTATCATTTGAGGGCCATTGAGCTAGAGTATCTGCAGTTGATTGCAGTAGATAAAGGCGATCCCAAACAGTGTGATAGTACTTCTAGGGCCTACCGCTGGTACCATCGCGCTGCTGGCTTGACCTCACCTCACCTTGTCCGCGTGCTGTAAACAAAGCCGTAACATCAAAACCTCACTAACACGACGCGATTGTTGCACCCCATTGAATCAGAATTGTTCTAATGAACCGTGACATCCATCACCGTGTACATCAAACATGGCAAAAGCGCATGCCCGCCTTGCGTGGGGTTTCCTCACATCGCTCACGCCGACCAACACCTCGGGCGCGATCATACCACATAATACCAACAACACGTCCACCAAAAGCGACGCCGTAACCTCACTGCACGGCTGGGAAGTATGCACGACTGGCTATATAGACTCACAACTCACAACACAAGGCAATGACTCAATGACACAAGAACATGAAACAACCTCCAGGGGAAGACATTAGTTTCTCTCTTCTCCAAGACCTTGCCATGATGGCAAGAGCATGATGAAAAGACATATTGAGGTGCAAGCACCATTGAGATGGGTCCAAAAATTCCTTGCCGATTCGAAAACCAACAAGAGCAGGTCAAGATAGTATCTCAACTAGCACACCACAACCTCGGACGTATCCTCATCGGTTGGGTATAGCCCGAGCACTTAGACGTGAAGAGAAAAGAGAAGGAAAAGTTCGAGAGTTCAGGAGAGACAGGAGGCTTATATGCCCTGGCCGCCAGGACGGTGTCTGGATTAGGAAAGGTGCCTGAATGCCAAGCTGGAGGTCTGTGCTGCCTTCTCAAGGTGAGGTAGCAGTGGACTGTCACACCTGGGTGATCGAATGAGGTGTGACTAGGCTGCAGGCTACGCCATTTGGCTGGTAGGTCCGCTCATTTGTCAACTTAACTCCGAAAGACGGACGACAGTGGTCGCGAGTCATGTTGATTATACGGATGTTGGGTGTTTGTGAATTGTAGTTATGGATTGATCAATGTCATGCAAGTTCGCCATGACATGGTTCTCACGAACATCATTGCTACCATGATTATCTCATTAAATCTTCGCGTGATTGCCATGACAGCATGTGCCAAAACGAGTTCTCCGTCGCCTCTGAGATCCTCACGATACTTTCATGTCGTGTTTCCCGTCGACGCTTGAATGTTTCGAACGACAGCAACGAACGGCGACGATGTTACGCAGAGAAGCCTGAATCATACGAACTTAGTCGCCCGCCGACTCTAGAGTCGGCCATGTAGATGTCACTTTTGGCGAAAAAGTGCAGTCACTTGCTTCGGCGCTCGACGCGTTCGCTTGTCGTCAAAAAGCAACGCCCGCGCCCAGAACGTCCAAACACCACCACCACACCGCCCTCTGACTCGGACTGAACTGGGAGCACCAACTGTTCGACAAAGAAAGGACGGGACATCCTCTCCATCTGCAACACAAAACCAAGACTTGACCAGCAGCACCAGGCAAGATGCCAGCATGGACGCTGGAGGAGCGTTTCGCCCTCTGGCACCTCTTCAACGACAACAATCTTGACTGGAAAGACCCAGAATGGTGGGCCATCTACCAGGAAGTCACAACGGAGAATCGCACGCTGGAAAAGGTCTGGGACGATTACAGGCAGCGCAATAACCCATCGCGTGGCAGCATGTATCGTTCGGTCATCATGAAAGGCAACTACACGCCCGTACAAGCTACGATCTACGAGAGTGCTTGTGCGAAGGTTCACGCTGCGGCGAGGAAGCATGGCATCAAGCTCAGCGCGAAGCCTTTCAGGGTTTCTGATGGTGAGGAAGACTCTGAGGACGAGATGGATGTTGACGATGACAACCACTCCGGCGCGGACAACGATGAGGACGGTGATGGTGGAAGCGACGAGCAGAACGAAGAAGATGATAGCGATGGGGATGTTGAGATGAAAGAGGATGATGGGAATGAGAATGGTTCGGAGGTTGAATGGAGCATCACACCTGCCTCGATGGCAGCCCCAACATCACAAACAAGCATGCAGCAACCAAAGCCTCAGAGCAAATGTCAGGCCCGCGCTGGAAACACAACGAACAATCAGGCCAGCATCGCCAACAGGAAGGGTCTTGAAGCTCAGCACGAACTCCTTGTCGAAGTGAATAAGGACATCAAGCAATGGGGAGCGCATGCTCCCCAGGACTCTGCCGTAAACAATTTACTGGCGCAAGTGGACGGTGTGACTGCAAAGCAGTCCGCGGACGAATGGCTGTTAACCCCTGGCAACGTGGATTCTGAGGTTCGCCAAGCAAGCCAGAAGAGAAAGCTTGACACTTGGGACCAGCTTCCGACCACGAAGTCTTCACATGCAAGCGTACCTGATGTTGAGAACTCTGATCGCCGCGAAGAGGAGCACCTTCACAAGAAGAACAAGATAAACACGGCGTCTGCTTCCACCGCAAAGAAGGTGCGTGCTGGTGTGGCTGTTGAAGGAGCTCCGCGCCCCAAGCTCAAGGGAATACTTAAGCATGCAGCTGCAAAGGATGAACAGCGTCAAGATGGAACGTCATCCGACAACGGAGTGCAAGGCGTCAATGCGAACAGCGGAAGAATGGGCATCAGTGATACGGCCACGCAAGAAGCGCTGCAGCAGCCCGTGGACAGGCAGAAATCAACAGACAGGTCGACAAAGACCCATATCGAGCAATCTGATTCGCTTGAACCAGATGATGCGGATACACGCAACCCCAGCAATGATGTCCGAATCTCACCTGCGATCGCAATGCAGGCACCTGCAGTCGCGACACAGACCATGGGCCAACAGGATGCCCCATGCTCATCAGCGGAAGCAGCGCAGGCACCTGCAGTCACGATACCGATCATCAACCAACTTATGCTTATGGCCGAGGATCGCAGCGAGGCCTTCAATCACTGGTGGCAAGTTGAGCTGAACCGCATCTTCATTGGCCCTGCCTATGACCTTTTCCCCACGAGTCCAAAGATCCCACACGCCGAGCTTGATGAACCTATCAACCCGCCGCGCCCAGTCGATCGTCTCGCGGGTTTCTTCATGCACATGTATAGTGGCCGTCCCGTTGAGAAAGGTGTCAGGGAGATTATCAGAACTCACCTCGCCAACAAAGACCTTGTCGACAAGGTCTCGGCGATTCATTACGACCTGCGCTATCACATGGCGCAAAGAAACATTATTCCGAATTACGAGCTTACAGACGTCTTCACTTCCACCATCAGTCCTTTCAGCAACTTTCGTCTCGCTGCATCGGCTTTCGGCCAGGGGTTGCAGATGCTCCACACCGAAGACGTCGACTTCACGGGCCCTGCTGAGCAACAGCTGGCCGTCTTTGCGAAATCAACCAAGCGCCACCTTACCGCCGATGACATCGACTTCGTCGACCGCGACGAGCCGGCCTTCAGGCGTGGCGGTCGCGTGCACAAGCTCTACATCCGCCAGCAAGAGTGTCCCATCCTCGGCGAGCACAAGAAGTGGAACACTGCCTACGTCTGCATCGACGTCATGCTCTGCCAGAGAGACGAGTGCGAGACTTGCTCGCCTTTCCCTGGTGGCCCACACAAGTCCATTACATCCCTACCGCGCGTGCACAAGCGCCACACGAAAGGCAACAACGTCGTTGGCGCGGCAGACTCATTCCACGAGGAGCCTGTCATGACAAGTCTTCGCCATAACAAGGAGAAGGATGAAAGGTTCATGGTCAACTTGGCTTCTGGCGTCGTGCCGCTGACCTTCTGGGATGGTCAGACGCAAGACGTGGTCTTGTGCGATCCGCATCTCTGCTTGGGGTGTAGGGAGATGCGTGGGCTTAAGCCTGAGGTGGAGCTGGATTGAGTTGGTGAGGGAGATCACATGGAGAGTTGAGCGACGGATGATACTATTGATCTGGAGTGTGGTTTGTTTTGTTTTTGGCGTAACTTTGACAGAAGGGTGAGATTGAGCTGGAGATGGATTACAGAAGTCTTGTCATTGCGTAGATACAGAAAAAGATTTTCTTCTACCTTTTTGCATCCTTTAATTCTGCGAATGTCTAAATTGCTTTCAGCACTAGCATACGATCCCCATCCTGGTGAAGAACTCGATGTTGTGTCGTGTCATGTCGCATGTATCTTCAGCTTGTTGGTCATTCGACGTTGATGCCACCTCCTGGGAACGAACATCACTTGCACAAGGCCCGCTTGATTGCCACAAAGCTTGTATCTAGTGCAGACGTTGTCATGACAAGTTCAACCACTGGAGTTTTCTATCATTTCAACTCGTGGTCAACAATATGTATGATTGCAAAACTGCACTGCGTGCTCTGGGTCTCGTTGTTAGCTTGGGGCTAAACCCTAACCCTTGCTTCTCAAATCAGCCGATGCAAGCATTGAAGAGACCTCGAGATTATGCGCCCAGAAAGTTGCAAACACATACGGAAACTTCGCAGTACTGGGCAGAGAGGCCTAATCAAGAGTGAAGACCTTCTGAGGAGTGCTGGTATGGCAGAAAAAGATTTGGTTCAGGATACAGAGTGCGGTCGCCTGCCCCCGGCCATGCGCTTGCCCGTTCTTATGGCGCCATGTTCGATCACAGCCAGCGACATGGTAAAGACAAGCGACATGTAGATGGTAGTAGGTTTGATATGCCTTCGTGGTTGACCAGACTGAACTTCAGAAAAGTCGCAGTTGAAATACAATTCCAATCGCAGTACAGTGTGAGCCTGCCTTAATCCCCCCAGAAGAGAGTGAAGAGAGACACTGGCATAGCTCTCAGAGGCTCGCCAGAAAGCTCGTAAAGAGTTCGCATGAAATTAGTGACCGTTCAAAGCCCCAGCCTCGCCTCAAGCCGAGCGCGCCGATGGTACTCGCCTGCCAAAGACAACATCGTGTAACGCCGCAGAATTTTGGAGCACCACAGTCACATGCAGAAAAGAAGAAGCACCACTTGAGCCATCAACGCAGCAGCGAAATTCTCAAAAGGACGTACGGTACCACAGAGAATGCAACCACGTGATCTGGTCCTGGAGATTTACGAGAATGGTGGCGAGACTACGACCCTCGCCATGACGAGCTGCGGTGGCGGTTGGAGCAATCATCGGCGTGTGAAGATGTTCCGATCTATTGGCTGGTATGTTGACTCCAAGAAGGACGGCCATATGTCAGCTTTCGGCTTTGTCACAGTATTCTCAGCATACATGACCCCAGGAAGAGCCCACATGTGCCGCAGCGAGGCAGCTGTCGTCAACGCTGCCGTCATCGAGATCAAGAAGCAGACATTCGTGGCCGACATCAGGCGACGCAAGTCCATGGTCCTCAACGCCGCCGCCATTGAAATTAAAAAGCAGACTAGGATGACAGCCATGCGACGTAACCTAGCAGTCGTTATCGAGATCAGGAAGCAGAAATTCGTAACTGACAAAAGCTGCCGCAAGGCTGCCGAGCTCAGCAAAACTGTGATGGACATCAAGAAGCAGACCAGACCGGTTGCCAACATGAGCCGCAGCGAGGCCTCCGCCTTCAAGCTACGGGTATCGAAATTATAATCAGACCGAACTTGTCAACATAGGCCGTAGCGAAGAAGCTTTTTTCGGCGCCGCGATCAACGCAATCAAGAAATTGACACTCATGCCGGAAAATGGCTGCTTCGAGGCCGCTGCCTTCAGAGCCGCTGTTCTCTAAGTCAAGAAGCAGACCCCGTCCAGAGCAAGACAAAGTCACGCTGAGGCCCATCGCTCCATCTGCTAGACGTGCCGAGCTTCGCACATCACGGCCTAAAAAAGCCAACATCCCGCATGCCTCCCGACGAGAAGCGTATGCTTTTACCTCCGCACCAATTGCGAAGCTACGGACCAAAGGGCACACTCAAGAATGAAGAAGACGGATCGTTCATAAGCGTCAAAACGGAAAAGCGCTGAACGGAGAACTGAAATGCAAAAACTCGTCTCTCTTTCAAGTAGACTTCGTGACAGCAAGTCAAAGGCACGATGGATGTGGCTACCATTCTCGCCGCTGCTATAATGGCACAATGGGTCTTTTGCCAGGGCACTGTAGCCCACCTCGTACAGATCTCTTCCACAATTGTCCACGTTGGACCCCCTGCCGCCAGCTCCGGCTTTGAAAATCCTATGCCGATACATTCTCAAGCGAGAGCTGTGCTCTCCTGGTATCGTAGCCACTGATAACCTCCACAGCGCAGATCGCACTGACCTTTGGGCGACATCCGCTCTACATTCAAGAATCAATTGATGGGTGAAGCAGAGACTGCACACTTCCGACTTTGCACACCCAGCCATCAAGCCACAGCGTTCTTGTATCAACAACATCGCCCACCTCGAGAAGTTGCGATTCTTCGGCTCGAGTAGCTGAGCGGCCAACTCATAACTGGAATACATCCGCTTCCCGCGATGCAGATGTTGTGACGGCAACACATCAACCTCGCCAAACAACAAGGAAGCTACCATAAGAGACCGCAGATCACAAGAACGCAGCCAGCGGAGCCGTGTCCCCGCAACTCGCACTTCATACCAAGCGCTTCTGATAGATCACCGACGTATTCAAACATGACCAGATCAAAAGGCAAGGGAGCCACGCTATGCCCTCGTGCCCAGATACAAAGAGCACGAAGCTCCTAGATACAATGTGGAGAGTTGCCTTCTCAAGCAGAACAAGACTATGCGATTTTTCAATCATGCTCCTCAAAGCCACAGATACGTCGTGAAAGAGAAGCCAAGCTAACCAAGGCACTGTACTTTGGGAAAGTGCTCTGGAGCTCGGAAACTACGAGTGTCTTCCCTTTTCTTGATAGTGCGCAACGACAGCATGTACGGAAACCTTATCTGGTTGCATTTGGAGTGTACTACTTCTTCATCGGCCGTCTCGCTTATACCGCGAATGCCGGAATTCCTCCCACCATCGAACTCGCCACCATTTCTCTGATGACTCGATCCGCAGTATTCGATTGAGAGCACAGAACTCTTCCACATGCGCCTCTACGCAATCACACTCGCAATCTCTTCGTTGGATCATGGTCTGGATATTCAACTTTTGCTTTGCCAGAATACACCGCGCAGTATCCTTTCTCTGATCTGGTGGGCTTTGATACTCCTAACGTCTGCCTTCCATGTCAGGCTTTTGGCGCTGCCCTCGCGAAGACATGCGACGGCTTGCGAGGCTTGCGCTCGTCTTGTCGGGCAAAGACTGAGCGCTTAGAGTCGCTGCTGGGAGAGACGGGTGGGGAGATGTGTGTGCATTGCTCTCGTGCTGGCTGGTATCGTGGGAGGATACATCGTGGATGACAAGGGGAGGTACGTCTGCATTGCTGTGAACCTCATGCCAGGGCTGCCAGATGTGAATCAGCAAGCACGTATGCTCGCCAGGGTAGCTCAAGCTGCTGGGCTTTTTCCACTTTCCTCGCGCCGCGGGTCAACAATGGAGTCCTCGTACTGACCTCCGCTGACAGGCTGGATGACCTTCAGCGAGCCTTGTGGTCACTTTGTCATGTTTTGCAGAGAGGGAGCGCAGTCGGCTCGGAGCTGTGATCGTTGTTGCTCGATGTCGAAGTAGAGGAGAAGAGGAAGAAGTACGAGACCTTTTCCAGGTCTTAGACGGCGATCGGGTGTTTCATGGGTGCTCATGATTGAGATGATACTGAAGGATAGGGTTTTGGGAGAGATGCGTTTGCTTGAGCGTTTGTTTGAGTGTTTGCTGCGACGATTGGTTTGCTTCGTTGTTCGTTATGTCGATCGGTGTGGCCTGGAATACAAAGGCGATTGAGTTGTGGCGCCGCGGTGGTGTGGCGATAGATAGTTGGCTATCTGATCTTGTCTGGTTCGATACTCTCGAGCGACAGGTTGACCAACTTTCCATCTGCCTTCCTTGGGCAAGTCCAACATGAGACAGTTTGCAGCACAGTCACTTGTTCTCGTCCGCTCCAACGCCTCCTCCACTTTCCGTCGATGCTCTCACTGCACACCGAGTGCAGTCATTGGCCTCAGTCCCGCTTGCCAGCCACCTCGTGCACCACCGCCCGCACCTTCCTCACCCAGTCGCGCCTTCATTCACTGCTTCACTTGCAACCCGCCCGATCAAGTCCAGCCAGCAGCGCACGCCACTGCCCACCTGACACCTTCCTCAGGCGGCAAAGTGCCAAGACGTCGCCACCGCGAAATCTACTTAAGCCGCCGTCCTCGTCGCATCCACCAAACTTTTCCTCTCTCATCCGCGTCCTCGTTTCCAAGACGCACCCATCTTTCCCTTGGCTCGCCACTCCGACGACCTTCTCTCGACAAGCTTGACGAAACCCGGCACCCCACCCATCGCTGATGCCGCCCTTCACTGGGCGCCAGCACCCGTCGCCACATCCCTCCCTCCATTTCCACCGTGCCGCAAGCCCGCAAGCTGCTCCCCTCCCTTGTCTTGGATAGTCGCGTGTGGAACCCGTTGGCCGCGCGGCACCCTTCTTTTCTTGTGCACCATGGTTGGTGAGTGTCGGACACATCACCTCGACAGTATCTGAGACAGTTAGTTAACTTGCAAACAGCGCGTGGAACCCTTTGGCCGCGTAACACCCTTTCCAAGTCGGGTGCCAGAGGTGGCTCTCATTTGGCTCCACCCGACTGCCCAACGCAGACCCTTCACGATCATCCGGATGATTGGCCCCTCGCCTTCTGAACACAAGAGAAGGCCGAGCTGAAGGCCTGCGAAGATGAACACCCAGCATCGCGCTCAACAGTTGAGCGCCGTCGCCCTTCCCCACGTGGTTGCAGGCCAGTCTGTGGCAAGCGTATCGTGCAAAGGGGCAGACATTTTTTCTCGGGTATTCAGACTTACAGGGCGATACACGACTTCGCAGGAAACCGGCCCTTGCGGATTTCGGTGCACCTGACCTTCTTCGGAGGGTCAACTGAGTGGTGTTGGCTGCGATAACATGCAAGAGGATTGTGCCGAGAATAACATTGGCGGTGAACGAAGCGAGCCCTACGCACCACTGCCGTGCTGATCTGACTGCGGCGTTCCGCTCTCCATCGTCCTTTCATGATGGATGGGAGTTCAAAGCCGCAGCACACATACCATTTCCCTTTTTGTACGTAGCCTTTGCAATGGATTTCCGAGTCCCTGGCCTCCCGGCCAGCTTCCTTCTCCCTGTCTCAGTCTCAGTGTCTCCTTCGAGTCTTTGCAATGAAGTCTTTGCAATGAAGTCTCTACATTCCAGCTGTCGCTTACAAGCAGTCGCGCTTTTGCCATGCTCCCACATCGTGCCTGCTCACATCGCCAAATTACCTGTCATTCGGTCACCTCCGTCCTCCGCCACAACCACCATACGTCTTCTCAACCCACCCATGTTCCTCTTTCCTTTGTCCCGCTCACTCGAGGTCAACACCGCCAGGTCCAAGGCTTTTCACTTGAGAGTAGCAGCTACCCACAAGGGCTTGCTTGCTCGCTCACAGCTCAACACACAGGCAATAAATTCACTGACCGTGCTTGCTGGTACAAAAGTGTGGCCGCCACGAGCTATGCAGGAAGGTCCGTCCACACGACTCTCACGACCTGGGTGTCGATGGCAGATGATCTTCGTGATGGTGAAAGAAGGAGTCGCGATTGGTGTTGCTCGCGAGGGTGTTAGGTTGAGTACCTTGGCGAGCGTCCCTTGACTACAAAGGCCTATTGGGTTCTCGTCGCAGCGAGTTGTGCTGTTAATGAGTGGGATATGGGATATACATTCAGGCTCAGGTGTGTGCCCTGAATTTTGAGTTCGAGGCTGTCAGATAATGTTGGTATGTGATTGAGGTTGATGTGAATATGTTCATGCTGATTAGGCGCTATGTCACAAAGTTACACCGAATCGTCTCCACGAGTCTATCTCAGCAGCCAGTGGTTTCTTGATCTTCTTCTCCTTCCTGCCAAGTCCATTTCCCGTAAGTCAAACATCAATGCGGAATTGGAGTATCGACCAGTCATTCTCCGGAATTTTCACCGGCCACGCTTTCTTCCACAAAATCTCGGTCCATTTCCAGATGCCTTGAAGAACTCGTCTCGCGATTGCCTGTATGGCGATAGTGAATCCGGTCCAGTGCCAGATGCGCCTAGATTGACTTGCTATCGAGGCTGCTTCGATTATTGTATAGGCGTCTTGCCTTCCGGTCTTGTGGTATGCCGCCCATCCATTGCCTGATCCTGTGCAATTGGAGCGGTAGTGGGAGCCGGGAAAGATGAATGTCTTCGCAATCTTATTATCCAGGAGCTGCGGATCGAGTATCTATTGACTTCTTGCAACCGGCATGGAAAACCGCAGTCCGCGAGAGCGCAGCCGCCCCACGAGGCTTCCACCGCAACGCAACGCTCAAAATCCCTCGCCGCGCCAGCCAGCCGACTTTCCTGCAAGCTCCGCTTCCCCCCTCTCCTCTCCCCACGACTCAACACCACACACAACCCATCCTCGCTTCCAAGCGTGGAACCAAATTTGATCTAATACATTTTTCTCATCACTAGCCACACTTGCTTGCACAGAAGTGTGGCCTCAACAGCGGCTCTGACCAGGAACTTCGTTCTCATGACTGCCGATTCTTGTCGTGGCTGTGTCGTGAGGGGGTTGGATGCCTAGATTGATGCGCGCGCTTTTGCGGCGGCCCCTTCTCCTCCTCTGATGTTGTGTGCGGGTTCTATTCACTGCGAGACTTGTGGGGAGTGCAGTGGGTGGGAGGGAGGAGACGGACATCAAATTTGTTTTGGTGATTCTTTCTCTGAATGGGGCCTGTGTTGATGAGGCAGATGTCGACGATTCATTGCTGATACTCGTGAAATTTCGAGGTTTGGCATTCTAGCAGTCTGATTACCTTGGGGATCTGAGAGGTTTTCCAAACTCTCGCGCATTCAAAGTGTTCAACTCTACGACTCCGTCACCGCAATCGCTTTCGTGATCGAAGAGTCTTCTCCTGCTCTAGCAGCGAGAGCTCAGCTGAGTCCTCTTCGCTTCTCAGATTTCATTTCGCCGCTTTCCATGACTGACCGCCGCCAACCTGTTGTTACAAACTCTTCTCAATGTATCATAGGTCACTTGTTTCCACCACGGAAGATTCGGACCCACTGGCTCGTCATTCGAAGCGCGGTCCTGGAGATGTGCACGACCAGGCTCAATCATCATGATCGAAACCGCAACTCCTTCAAGGCCACCTTCGACGCTCTTGAAGAAGTGCCTCGTTCTCGGCGAATCGTCAAAGCAACGGGACGAGTCGGCTCGTAGGGGACGCTGGCTGGCTGGCTGATAATCACGGCCCTGTCAAGCGATTTGACGTACGTATGAGATCGTTGTGCTGCTCCTCTGCTCCTTGCATGGTCAGAGGTGCACGGGGTGGCAGTAGGGAGGGACAAGAGTATGATCGGCCAGTCTCGCCGACCTCCGAGAGCGAGGGGGAATTTGTCTGGAGCTCTGTTCCTGTCTGTGTTGATTCTTCATTGGGCCAGATTGGGTCAAGCAAGCGCCATGCCGTTCAACGACATCTACCGTAAGAGGGTGAGTGTCGTTTCAGATGGTTCACGTACCACGTAGTTGATTGGAGATATCCCCTCACTGTTGACAGGGATATACACTGGGAATGGCAGGACTCGGGAAAAGAGGAGGGCCTTGCAACGTATGTCGCTGTTCGGTTATTAAGATTTCAGATCTAGATGAACACAAGGATATGTCTGCCGGCCTTCGACTTCGTCGTCGATCTTTACGAATCATTTTCGAACAACTTCCTCCGGTCAAGTCACGACGAGATAAAGGGACACTGCAATTTTTCACTTCTCGTGCCCGGTGTACAGTCCTACGTCGTCCATCGCCTCGATCAGTTTCCTGCATGGGGATCTTACATCCGCCTGCAGTAGCGAGCCTACCAGCCAAATGTCCCCCGCTTCTCTCTTCCATGTCATGTCCAATATGTTCGTTCGACTGGAGGGCATTTTGTAGTATAACGGTGTCGCAATGTGCTCCTGTTCATCGTGGCCACCGCTTACTTCCACGGACGTTTTGTCCACGCTAGCTTTCGACTCGACATGTGTTTCGAGGGTGCTGTCACGATCGGGACGATCGATCACAACCATTAGAATTCCAGACATACATTCTCTAGACACCGCCTTTTCGGCTCGAGTAGTCCCTAGCACATCAAGAAAGGCGCTCATTTTTCCGCCGTGTTGTTGGTAGTGTGGCGAGTCGATTCCGCGTTTGGCCACGCTTGACTAATAGCCCTTGTGCCCGACGATTTGGCATTCGAATGAGAGATTGTATTGTCCCGTCCTAGTATAGCAAGCATTCAAGCCATGCCAATTCGCCTGACGGCGATAGTCCGGGAAGGCATCGATGGATCGCAGGCAGCCTTCATTGTCGGTTTGCGTAGGCTTACCTTCGCGCTGTGGCTTTTAGGATTTCCCATGATCCTCGCCGGCTGGAACGAAGTCCCCGAGAAGGCGGATGATAAGGGACACATTCACACCCTTGCATCATGTCGCTGGCTGGGTTTATTTTGCGAGCTGGCTTGATGCTGTGCGATAAGTCGGTGCGAGCGCTGGACAAATGGAGAAAAGCGAGGCTGCGAAGCTGAGAACTGCTGAACTCATGGGTGTCAGTTTCTTGACATTCGTGACAGAGTTAAGAGGCTGTCGAACACGGGTCTGAACGGAACCTCCTTTGATGTTTGGTTTTCTTTACAGCCCAGTCGCTCACGACGTTGCCTTGGATAATGAGGGGAGACAGGTGTGACTATGATCACTCTGCTCTTCGTGCTTCCAAAAGCATTTCAGTAACGTCCAGTGGTGTCTCGCGAGCGGCGTAAATGCACGGCAGATCTTGTGTTTATGTAAACGACTTCAATGCCGCTGCGGAGGCTTTGATGCGGAAATCCACCCGTACTTCTTCCGCTTCAGAGCTCCGCTTCGCTTTCTTCCACGACTCCTCAGCTCCTCGTGTGGTATCTAACAAGGTACATCACTGATCGTGCTGCCTCTCATAGCAGCGCGGTCGAACTCTGGCTCTGAACGAACTCTGCTCATGACTGCCGATACCCACATATCAACAATGGCAGGATATTATGATGGGATCAGATCGCCTAAATTGACGCGTTTTGTGGCGGCGTTCCTCTACTGTTTAGGTTCCATTTACTGCTTGCTTTGTGCGGCGGGTGGGAGGGAGGGGGATGTACATCCAACTTGCCAGCTACTTGTCCTTGTGATTGGGACGGTGGATCAATGTCCTGTGCTTTCGTCAATGTGATACTCGCACATATATATGTTTGTCGCGAATACAGCCTCTAATGCTGGTGCACGGGAGTCCCGCCCGCCGCTCTAGCCTAAGCTCCTCCAAAATCCGCCTCATAGCTCCGCTTCGCCTCCTCCTTCTCTTCCCACTACGCGACACACACGACACACAAAACAAAAGGCCTGTGTCGTTGGTGATGCTTATCAGGAGAAGTTATGTTTCACTAACCATGCTCGCTGGTATAGGAGTTTGGTCCCTCGGCTCTGTTTAAAGCAAGCATGACTGCCTTTCAAAGTGGCGGAATGTTCATGCGGCCTCAGAGCCTAGATTGAATTGCAATGCTTTCAACCCTGCTTTGGGTTCTCATCTGCTGCTTGTTCTTGTGCAGTGGGTGGGTTGGAGGGGAAGCTGACATTTGTTCTTACCGTGATCGTTACCATAAATGTGAACATAATTCCTGTGAAGTGCAAGATCCCATCAATCGTGTATTGCTCGTCAGTACAGCCTCACGTCTGCCTCAGTCCACATGCAGACGGCCGCCGCCGCCGCCCCGCCCACTCGACGTCGTTCAAAGGCTTGCTTCACAGCTCCAGCTCCGCTTCTCCTTCCTTCTCCTCCACGTTCTTTCACTCAACACGACACATCAACAAAACCGGCCTGTGTCGCTGTTGTTTCATTACCAAGTATTTATAGTCTATCACTGACCATGCTTGCTAACACAAGTGTGGTCACTCGGCTCTGAGAGAAAGCATGTCTGTCCTGACGTCAATGGCAGATGGCATGCGGCCGCAGAGCCCAGATTGATCCCAAGGGCTTTTTGGCCTGGAAGAGCGCCTTACTCCTCCTCCTGTTTGGGAGTTCTATCTGCTGCGATACTTGGAGAAAGTGCAGTGGGTGGTTGATGGAGGGGTCGTACATTTCATTGTGAAGTTTGCTCAAAAATAAGCTGCCGATGACTGACCTATGAGTGGAAGACTGCGCATCGTCACTCAGCCGTGAACTTAGACTATACTCGCCTCAGGCTGCACGAGGATGGCACTGAACGGAGTCATTGCCCCATTGTAGTACGCTTCAGGGTCACTTCGCCGTTGCCTGTCTTCCACGACTCATTATGGTGGTTGAGCATAATCGCTCATCATCACAACACTCCTGCCAGAAGAGCTCGAGCAAATGCGCATGGCTCGCTATGGTTGCTGGAACGTAGACGTGCCAGTTTTGGCGCTGCGATGCAAGACTACATTCCGTTTGAGAACGTGCGAGAGCCTCGTCAGGTAGCGGAGACGGAAAAGGTTTTCCTGAAGGCGTTTGAGAACATCTGCGCTGCGAGAGTCAAGGGACATTCATTGAGGGATCATAGAGGGATCGCATGCTTTTCTTATCAAAGTGTCATAGGTCTGATTATACCTTTCATTGATGATCCCTACAATATACGACTACGCCAGCGACTCCCACACAGTGAGAACGGGGTTGGAAAGTGCTCCAGTAAGCACATAGTTCACATTCCCCGGTCAGGCCGCTATTTTCGCTCTCCAGCCTCGCTGCTCGTGAGGCCTTAGCCCAGACTGGCGTGCTGATACCGACGATTACATCTGCAATTTGCTAGTGAGCGAGGTCGAAGGCTTGATGTTGGTTGATCTCGCTGATGCAGAAACTCTGCAGCGCGCCTGGTCTGGCAAGCAAGCATGTCTCTTTATTGTTCCTGCTCTTCCGATTGCAATCTCGTTCGATGACAGGAATGACTCAGCGAAGTCGAGTATTCTTGTACATGGCTTCTACTGTTTGTGAACTGGTCTGTTACGGAGCGATTTCTGAGAAGAAAGAGGGGGGACGAACTGAGGGAAATTGAGACGTATAGCTTCGTTCCCATTCCTTACTTGGCCCATTGTTCTGAATCGCGATCCACAACGTATGCTCTTGCGTTTAGTCGCTACCCAAATCCACGCCGCAAACTGTATAGGCAGAGCCTCGACCGCTCCTTTGCCCGTCACATGGAGTATCTTCAGCGTCCCGAAGCTCAACCTTCTGTTTCTCCAGAAGTCGAAGAAAAACTCGATTGTTGATGTCTCAGATCGTCCTTCCAGCAGCTATTCTCGATCGGATACGTTTGCTGGTACCGTTACATTTGTGGCCCCCTTGGCTCTTCATTTCGTGACTGTCAAGACTTCGATGGTGGGGCATGTGAGAACGCCAGAGACATGGGTCCGAATGATCCTAGAAAGACTTCGGATCGTCTCTTCTTCTTCTTGTTAAAACCTGCTGTGGTGGGACTGCATGAGGTGGAGGGCTGGACAGGGGACGGCTGCTTTTCATTTTGGTTCGAACTGCGATTTTATAGTTCTATTCCTGCCTTTGTGAGATTATGGTGCAGGATTGGCCAATGGAGTGCTGGACATAAACATACTTCATTCGTTGAGACGCGCCTCGACGTTACCCACTATCGATCCAGACAGCTTAATTCTTAACCCCTCAGGCTCGCTGTGTCAGCCCCATCACCAATCAAAGAAGGGATTATTGCGTGCCGAAGCAACTTTGTTTCTTCACTGGCAATCCTCGTCTTTATCACAGCGTGACGCAGGTCCGTTGTGAAGACTCGACTGCTTTGAATTCCCCGGCGGGTTTCTTCGCAGAGACTGAATGAGAATGTTCCTTTTCTTGTGGTGGGCGCCGTTACGCTGCGACGAATCGCAGCTGAGAGACGGATCCGTGCGGCAAAGCCGTTTCATGTTCGTAGGATTAAACCTGTTCAGGTAGTTGTATCTTATGACATGGACTTTAGAGACTACAAATTGTCGTTGCTGCGCCCAACCCGCGCCTTCACTCGCGCGGCAATCCAATCCACCGCCCCGCATGCCTACTACCTCCGCCTCTCAGCTCCGCTTCGCTCTCTCTCACGACTGCACATATGTGCAGGAGCACACACCATCGAAGGTGTGACATTTTTTGCTAGAGGGATAAATCACTGACCGTGCTTGCTGGTACAGAAGTGCGGTCACCTCCAGACTCTGATAAACATGACTGCCTCCAGACCACTGGCAGGCATCTAAGTACGGTGCCTAGACGAACCGTCTTTTACTCCTGTGTTGCGATCTTCATCTGCTGCGAGACTTTACGTGAAAGTGCAGTGGGTGGGTGCGAGAGGGCCGGACATTTTCTCTCTGATACGGTTGTGATATGAATTGTGGCTTGTGCGATGCATTCATTGAGATTTATCCACCCTGCCTGCTTCATCACCCTCCCTGGTATCTGTTCTCTCCAATTTCGACTCCCTTTTTGTCTGACCACTCGTCAACCTTTTTCGCCCTCGAATCTCGTCTTTGTCGAGGTAGTCGTCGATCTCGAATGCGAGTTATAAACAATAAATGTTGACGATATTTCCAGACTCACAACATTGGTAGTCGCCGGCGTCATAGAGCTTCATCCAGGGGTACTGGCCAGGACTCTCTGCGCTTTCTCGATAGATTCAACGGCGACGCCGGATTCGCGTACACAATTGCGCTTGTGGTGCCGTTCGTTGAAGGGGAAAAGGTAAGCTTACTGCGAGACTTGTGAGGCAATTTCGTCCGCCGACTGAAGTGGGATGTACATCTCTTGTGTATTATCAATGGAAACATCATAGGGCGCAATATGAGATCTCTGTAGTTTGGGAGCAATCTGGTCCTCACGCGACTGCGTTTTGCAAGCAGCAAGCACGGCTCTCCGCCGCTGCAATCCAGCGCGCGGCCATAACTTCCTCCTTCGAGGCCCGCTTCAAACCAACTGCACGACTCCACTCAGCGCAGCGTGTGTCCAGGCACCGCAAGTGACCGTTTTGCGTGCTAGACATGTGCGTAAATCACTGGTTATGCTGACATGTAGGACATTTTGATTCATTGTGGCTCTCATTTCAAAGCATGGCTGCCGTCCAGTGGCAAACTCATGAACGCACAGATGCCTAGATCAAGAACGTCCTTCATTGATGATGGTGTCCATATGCTGCGAAACCTTTCGAAGTGTAGTGGGTGGAGGTGAGGAGGACGGACATTTACCTGGATATCATCCTTTTCTAGTGTACTCGTGTGGTCGAGGGTACTCGTGTGGTCGTAGTCTGTGGCTTATTGTGAATGCTGCTCTCTCGTGCTACGCTCGGCGGCGATGCATGGACGCAGACTCGCCCCTCGTCGCCGCCCAAGCCAGCCAGCCCACTTCTTTGCTCTCCACAGCTCCGCTTCTTTCTCCTCTTCGACACAAACACCCGTTCAGGGACAATGTTGTTGTTGTTGTTGTTGTTGTTAAAAACATATCGCAAGAATGAAAAACTATTTCACTAGCCATGCTTACTTATTCAGAAGCATGGTCGTCTGGCTCTGCTATGGGATGACATGACTGCTCTGACTTTAATGGTAGAATTCATGGTTATCAGCGCCTAGAGGGATCCGAAAGGAATGTCTTTACTCTTCTGTTGGGTTGTCATCTACTGCGAGACTTTTTGCAAGTGCAGTAGGTGGAGCATGGAGAGCCACGTACATACTGATTTCCTTGAGTGACTTCGACTTTTTTGGGGTCTGTGTTTTGCCACTCTCTACATACTTCTGAGTTGAGAGTGAACATAGAATACCTTGTACGATGCCATGACGACGTATGCACAAAGACCCACTGCCCCGCCCGCCGCCGTAGCTCCTGCGTCTCGTAGTTCTCGTCATCTTCATTGATCAACCCAACATGACATCCAATACATGCTGCTCTAAGTCGTAGGCTTTCATGCGTGACTCAAAGGTTTTCACCAGTCACCCTTGCTTGGACAGGAGCGTGGCCCTTTGGATCCCAAGGATATGAATGCCCTTGCTTTCCACGGCAGCATCATCAAAAAGGAAGCCTAGATCGACCCGAACGGACCGTCATCTCTCCTGTGTTGGAAGATCATCTACTGCGAGACTTTGAAGGGAGGTGCAGTGAGTGGATGGAGAGAGACGGACATCTGTTTTGTGGGACTTCGTTGTAACTTGCTCTTGGGTTTTACGACCTGGACACGTAGACTGCCTCTGAGCGCGACTGTTGCATGAAAAGCGGCTCGATGCACAGGGACAAGCCATGTACCACCCGGCGCGGCCACACTACTTTCACATCCCAGTACCGCATGCTCTTCCTCACTGATGTAGATTCTTTCGAGAAAATGTTGCTCTTCTTTTTGATGAGAAGGTGACAAGCGGTGCTTGCTGGTGAAGAAGGGCGATCGCTGTCATTTCGGCTGAAAGCAGAAACATCTAGCTGTCTTCGTGAACACAAATCCATGGCCGACGAGGTGCCTTGAGTGAGCTGCCCTTGCTGCTTTGTCACTTTGAGTACCGAGTTTCTGTTATGCTGAGCGCGCTGAAAGAGAGGCGGATATCTATCCCTCCCATGGCTCATGCTCCTATGGTCGGCTGAAGAGTGTAGGTTGAAGGCGTTGAGGATGATATAGCCGTGTTTACACCACGACCGTGCTACACATGAATCAATTCCACGGCCTTCGCCGAGCTCGCGTTCACTCCGCCGTTTGCCGCAGGCTACAAACGTCGCCCGCAGCGCGCCTCCCCTTCCTCTCTTCTTCCCTCATCTTTACCAACTTTCTGGGGATCGTGCTCGCTGCCATAGGAGTACGATCTCCACTGGCTCGTTACGATCATGATCGCGTTTCTCCTCCGTGGTACCATGAAATCACCGATGCCTGCATTGACATCGTCCTTCGCCTGTGTCCGCCCGTCGCGGCTTGTTTGTGCTGTGGTCGGAAGGCGGAGGACGGACATTTCTTGCTCGTGTTTCAAACATCCTTCAGTGGGTGCATGCAAGTGACTTGAATCCCCAGACTGTGAGGATGGCCATAGTGTGATGCGACTGTCCTAACATTGAAGTAGGTTGCGCGCGCACGCCTCCCGGGTTGGATGTAGCCTTCCGATATGAGGCCAGCTCCCTTCCCCATTTCAACCCACCGACAAGACTCATGCGACAGTTTAGCACCCACAAAACCTTACATTCAGACCATCAGTAATGATTGAAACCTCCATTGACCATGCTCATCTCGATGTTTAGTCCTTTCCACGGCTCTGAGTACTCGTCCCCATGACTGCCTCTCTTCTCCCGTGGCAGCTTCATGTTAAACAGAAGCCTACATGAACCCACAGCCCTCGCGGTTGCGTCCCATCGAGCTCTGCTCGAAAGTATATCTATCACTATTTTCTTTATGGTGGGTTGAAGACGAGGGACGGACATGCTTCTCTTTGTCGTCGTTCTTTTTCCGTGTGGTGATAGTTGTAAGCTTAGGGAGGGTCTTTGTTCGATGAGCGCTGGTTACGCCGGCGCGAGGCACGCGAGATGGAGGATGGGCGTAGAGTAGATTTATCGGCGGGCTATATTCAATCGTCGAGAGCTAGAGTGATTGGGAAGCAAATGATGCGGCGCGGCCAATGCGCTGCCGACTACCAAAGCCCAGCTTCCCGGTTTACCCACGTCAAGTCTCTTGCTGAGCAGTACGGCGCTTTGTGTTGACATGTCTCTGGCCGCTCGCCGAATTCTTAAGATCGTTGGCCACGAGCAGGTACTTTCTCAAAGAAGACTTACGTCCATATTCCTTCTCAAGATTCCATATTGCGACCGCCAAGTCTCATCGTTGCGTCTGTCTGCCTGAGTACATGCTCACGACCCCGACCCCGACCCTGAGCCTTGAGGAACCAACGCCGCGCAGAGGAACGAATGCTCTGTATTATACGCTTACGCTCCGCATGTGAGAGAAACACGGCTGGAGAATGCCGCCACAAATCCTTGTCGAGCATGATTGCGGGCCGCGACGAGTGCGCGGACGCTCATAATATGTTTTCTCCGTTAACATGCTAGCACCCCTCGAAGATTCTGCTCCGACTTACTGCGACGAGCAATAACCGGGGTCTGAATCGCGCCAATCCGACCACAGGGAGGCAAGGCCAAGAGGAAAAGAGCCTAGAGTAATATAATTGCACCCTGCACACAACCCACAGCACTACTGTATCAGAATTGGAACGACAAAACAATCCTTGCACCAATGAACAGACATATTAGCTCTTCGGCCTTTGTCGACATCGAACATGACATTCACCAAGGCACTTTTCGTTTCTCGACTTCTCCTCTGAGCATCATGCCCACATAACAAACTCGTTAAATTGCTTGCGGTTGACGCGACCTATATTCTCTTGCGAGCTGCACAGACATCCTCCCGAGTGGCTCGTCGATCTATAAGATCGCAGGATCACGAATGACCCAACGTCACCATTGCCCCGAGTGCCCTCTGGTGGCCATGGCGCGTGGAAAGCAGAACGCCCTAGAGATATTGCGCACAAGATCCTGGCAGTGGGCTGCACGGAGACCACCCAGAGCTTTCCTCTCGAAGAGTGGGAGCTGAGCAGAATTGCCGCGTTGTAAGAGAGGCACGAAGCTGCGAAGATAGTGGTCTACAAAGAGGATGAATGGAACGATTCATTACCACGCAAAAGCATTGGATACACTATTATAGAAGACATCTGTCGTCAAAGCAATAAGTCGTCCCACAAGGCGGTGAGGCCTTGCACCTTTCTCTCGACCGGTCGATACTCGGCGGCTGTGCAAGGTCGTTTCTCTGGTTCGATGGTAAGAAGGCATTTAGGTCAAAACACAAGGGATGGCCGCACCTGAGAGACTTCTCTAGAGGTAGTATCTTTGGACAACCACAAAAGACGAGGGAATCCAGTCGAGGGCGAACAACTTCTCTACGTAAGCTCGCGAAGATGTGCAACTTGTCAGATGGGGGACCAAATGGACAAGCTCCTGAAGCAGACTCATTCAGTGATGGGAAGGCCGTGTTCCCTTCCTAGTTTCAATGATCAGAAGGCAGCATGGAATCCCTCACATTCTCGACGGTGGCCGCGTCTGGCGGTCTGCTGTGGACAACTTTTGGAGCTCTTCCGCCTTTCACAAAAAATGCATCATCGGGATCGACAAGCCACCTCGCTCTCGCTCGATCGTCAAACTTTGCGGGATCGAGGCTTCGGCTGGAATCATGGGCCTGAGAAGCAAGGCTGCGCAGGCTATTCAAGGCGCAACCGCCGTGCACTGGAAGTTGAAGCTGAAGAGGGAAGAGGACATATTGTGACGCTCAAGGGCAGCTGAGTTCATGGGCATATGCTCAAGCACGAACGAGGTGGTCTGGAGGAAAATGAGCCTGAAATCTGCGTCTAATCGGGCCGATCGAACGATGACCCTGAGGATCATTAGTGACCCATGGCTGAAAGGACTGCGTTGCAGATGAGAAAGGGGGGGAGAGAATCATTTGGTAATGGCGCTCTGGCACTCGATGCCCTTATTGGCTTGGGATCAAGCTTCATCAGCCGGATGCAAGTGTCATCTTTGTTGATTTCGAGGTACGGCCGGCGAACAATGGATCAATTTGGATATTTTTGCCGCAGTCAATGTACTCAATGTCGATGGTTTCTTTTTTTTTAAGCAGCGAGAATGGCTGCACAGTAGACTTGCGCGCTGGAAGGCATGTACGTAGCTTGTAGTCTAATGCGGCGACTGAATCAGCCCACTTCTTGCTGAGAACTCCGTACATCTGCGCAAAGACAGCAACACAAACAACTTGATCGCCACAGAAAGTCATGTCGAGTATTGCGATCTGAATAAGTGCCAAATCCAGCGATGAACGATGAACAAGACACGAAGTACGGAACGCCCACCAGAAGTCTCGCAGGCGGTTGTGGATGAAACGGCCATCGTTGAGCAGCATTAGGACCACAAGACGGCTTTTATTTCAGTCGCGTATTTTGTGAATACTTGCTGCATGTCAATATGCAGTGCGGGTAGATGATGCATGCTGGATGTTGTACTCCTGCACAAGCTTGTTCTTCACCGTATTCTCGACTGCCGCATATACGATGCAAGCAATGAAACGCAAAAAGTTATGCCCAAAGTTGGATTCGAACCAACGTCTCTGTTTAGCAGACCCAAGAGGAACCATGTCATCCTTCTCTCCCTCTGAGTATGTCCCGGGTGATCAAGCCGTAACTGAACAGCTTCTTTAACTACTGGACCAAAGGGGCCAAAATCTTGAGTACGAGTCAATAGTGGTATGTGATTGATATAAGTTTGCTGAGGTTGGTAAGGGACTCCACGCAATTTGTCGCGTTTGCAGGATCGCATGGTTGACTGTACGAGGGTCCACTTTTTTTTTCTTGCTTACAGCCGAGGTCGTCGCCTATCCGTTTAATGACCAAATATGTGTTAGAAGATATGGAATCTATGGCAAAGGTTGCACCCAAACTACTGCCGCTTTGCTTATACTCAATCAATATTTCCTCACCCAAGCTCCCTGCCTACAACATGTCTAGACCCCCTACTTCGAGATCGCTCAAAGGCAACTCAACGGTGCACAGAAGTTTTATCTACATTACAGATGAAAGCGCTTCATAGAGGAAGGAAATGGCACGCCGATCAAGTGGTTCCCGCTAGGGAGGTGTGCCTCGCTTGTCATCACCCAGTCAAGGGAGAAAAAGGATGCCCAGGGCTGGATTCGAACCAGCGTCTCTGTCGATCACCACCAGAAGAGTTCCACCTTGCTTGCGCAGGACACCTGCCTCCAGCATATCGTACTCGTTGCCAAGCCGTAAGTGAGCAGCGTCTGACCACTGGACTACCTGGGCGGATATTTGATTGCGGGAAGGTGACGTTTGTAGGCTTATATAGGTTTGGGGTGATTTGTGGAAAATGAGACCCCGCTTTTCGACGTCTCGAGGAAGTGAATGAAGCTGGCGCATATTCGATCTCGCATCTACTAGCTATTGATACGCGAAGGTATTGGTTGCAACAATGCAACGATGTCAGCTATCTCCGTACTATCACAGCACGTCTCCACGTGTCACTCGCTGGTGCTTGACGTTTGCTCGGAAGTCTCGTTTGCTTTTGTGGGGCGTTTGCGTGCACGTCCCTTTTTTGCTGCATGAATTGCCGCTTTCACGTTTGTGATTGATCAAGACATTCTCAGTATTGTTGTCTTATCTCGTTCGGCCGTGCGCGATGATCAATGGCTCGTTAGATTGAAGACCATCGCCTGGTACAAGCTCTATCCTTGGAGTTTAGCAGTCGTACATATCATTGTGGCCCGTTGCTCAGCCACAATAGTCCCCTCACGATGATTGTGCTGCCACAATGCAGGTTATTGTCGGTTATTGTATGCAAATAAGGCTACAACAGCGTTGTATTGCCTCTCCAACAATCACTAGCTGAAACATTCTCAATAGAGTAGCAATCTTACAACAAGGGCTTGTAACTCCGATTGTCGCGATCCTCCACGTAGGAAGTCTATAGATTACTCCATTCGCCCAGCGCTGAAGGCTTCCAACATCACTGAACATCCAACTTCGATCAGATCAGCCTTCATCTCCGACCATTCACAGCCCAATCAACATTCAATCAACTTTGCAACCACTTGACTACTACACATCTTACATTCCTGCATTCCAAGCACCACGCCTGAAATTCCCATCATCACCCATCATGTCTTCCTCCACTTCCGACATTGCAAGCAATGGGCATCAAACTCAGTGAGCGAAGACTCGCTCCTGGCGCCAAAGCTGACCCAACAGCAACACCCTCTGGTAAAACCCACCTCTTCTACTACAATGGGGACGGCACCAAGACCTCTCTAGGCACCTTTGACGATCGTGACAAGCTCATGCATTTCTCCAGCGTCGCCCACGACCAGATCAAGCGCTTCGAGACCCAACCCGCTAAGGCTTTCGATTGGTGGTGCAGCATGAACCAGGCTACGACGTCGTCTTTTGTTGTGTTCTTGCAATTTTCACCGGCGTATCAACATGAGTAGAGTTGGCTCTCGCTTCCCGCCGGTGATTGTTGTTTTGCGGTGCGACTTGGCTTTTAATTCCCATTTTTGTTTGTACTTGCCTGTCTATCGGGCCGAGCAGCTCTCAAGCTTGCTCTCACGATGATACTATGGGATTTGTTTTATAGCGAGATGACATGTACACGGTACAGTATGAAAATCAGGTACAAGTTCAATACAATCTCAACTTTCCAACAACGGGTTCTGTGACGAGTCTGCATGACAGTATTCTTTATATATACGTGCAACCTTCCGGAGATACAATCTTGGAGAGCACCAGTGGTCCCCCAAATTCGCACGAACAAAACGCCGAAGATCTAGTCACTGACGATGTCATAAGTCGATATCATTAGGTCAAGCATCTTCTAGATGTGGTCAATCATGCTTAAGCCCAGAGCTTCAAAGCTAGAAATGTTCATGCATGTTGACGAGCTTGAGATGTTACTGTTGCTTCGAGATTACCAGTCAATGCTATAGCAGTCCACCAAGGATGGTAGGACGTAACTTATGAGCCTGGGTAAACTGAGAAGTTTTGGAATACAGTCCTTTGGATATCGGTCGAATCAAAGATTGGGAGAACATTATGGATAAATGGATCACGAGAAACGTGAGTGGAAAAGAGCGTGCTCGGGGTTCAAGAAATGATACAGACAGGGCATGATATAACGATGGACAAACGAGTTTCATGCTAACAGTGGCCACCAGGAAAAGATTGCATGAGTCCGATACACATCCGCATAGGTACATTCGCTCGGCTCATAGTCCGCTGGAGGGCAGAGCGAGCACTTGGAACGCCAAATCTTGGAACAGCTGGGAACGATACAGCCAAGGACTCCAAGGAAACAACAGGTAACAGCGGATTGTATCTGTACCGCCGGCGCCAGCGTCCGGTCTCGGCATACAAGCAAGCACCAAGGCACGGAGGTCGGATGCTTCGAGTGCGATACTCTGAAGACAGCGCAAGGAACTCGCTGTGCTTTGATACTGGGCTGTGTTGACAATTTCTAGGGTGATTAGTGGATTTGGGAGGATGTTCAGGAAGGCTGCGAGAATGCGGAACCATTACGTGATTCGTTGTCGGCGAAATGGACTTCCGAATCGACTGCACAGTCCATGTTCCAGCAACAGTGTCATCCGCTCGGTGTGATGCTAGATCATGCACTACTGAAAGAAGGGACCAACTCGCCCAATAAAGCAAAGGGAAGCTGAGATACACTGCGGCACGGCGGGAGGAACCACAAAGACCTGCAGACCAAAAGGGCGCGAAGAGGGAATTTCGCAGTAATCTCGATCTCAGTACTCGTGACTGCCAGGAAGCTGTCGAGGTTGGACACAGTCGCCCAGAAAGAGAAGTCTGACCGAGTAGCCAAAGTTGAACTTCCAAGCTGCCCTTCAAGCCGCGGTGAAAGTTGAGCGAACTCTCCAACCATTCCAGTTCCAAGTCTCACTGGCCTTGCGCCCCGGTCGCATTCACGACCTTCGAAGATCTCGCCGCTATCCTGCACGCCGCATCTCACGTCATTGCCAATCCGTTACGAACCGAACGAACGCCAAACAGCTGCTGCGCGGCGGATGCAATGATAATATCGCAGCGAGCAAAAAGATGACCTGTCCACACCTGTTTGATTCATCATGACTTCAACGAATAGAATGACTTTTGCCCATTCTGAAGGAAAGCCCAGAAAGAGCAGGAACGAAAGGTGATTGATCGCACTGCGATGGTAGGAAGATCGATGCAAAATAGGAGACCTTGGAAGTGAGGATACATTCGAGACAGGCACGGCGGCTTGACAAGAGCAACAGAAGATATGATGATAGTATTGTGAGCCTCACTTGGAGGGAAAGATAGGAGCCACAAATCTATGTCAACTCGGTAAAGAGCTTGGGACGACACCGCAGGATGCTCAAGAGAGGACATTGAATGAACAAACAATGCCATATTCAAGTCACGCGAAAAGGAAAGCAGGAAGGAGTGTCAAGCTCGTGCTCTTTCATCTCTTTAAGGGCGTGAACCAGCTTTTACGTCACTACCACTGCGAAGATGAGCACCGCCTGCCATCTTGATGTACCCGAGATCGTTGCACGTACATCCAACAGCACACTCTCGCTGCACAGAGCAGACACAATCATATTCCACATCGCCATAATCAACATGCGCTTTGAATTCTTGGTTAGTTGACCAGATGACATGTGAAAGATGGCGGCGGTGGACGACTCAAGAATGGCAGGAACTCATTGCTGTTTTGAAGCCAGTCGACCGCTCGATCTGCTGTTGCAAGAATCGCAAAGACCCGCAGCATACCCCCATCACCATCCCTCAGTCTCTGACACTGACAACTGCAATCATCACAGGCACCTGCCTTCCACCCGTCCTGTCTTTGACTCTTTCACTCCCGCATTTACACTCTCGCGGCGAAAGAACTCGTAACACCAAGTATCATTGCACCGTAGAGTACGCCATCGTATTACTCGGGAATGGAGGCGTCGCTGGAACCAAAGAACTACCTTCAACGCTCTTCCCATGAGTTGTTCGACGCCGAGGAAAGGTACCACGTTGGGTGGCCCTGGCCAGGACGAGAATCCCTTCTTCTCCAGAATCACCTTGACGACTCATGTCCAGCAAAACGACGATATTTGTACTGCGTCCAACTGTCCATCTCGCACTCTCGAAGAGGTGATTGATTCCGACAGAGGGGGACTTTGGGCGAGGGCATAAGCATCATTACGTGCAGGAGGAAAGCGCCAGGCTTGTATACTACCAGCTTGTTCAGAGCAGGGAGATCCAATCTTACTATGCGCCTCATAAGCCCCCAGCACCAAGACAACCGTTGAGTCGCATTGCTGCGCTGATACTAAGTAGTTAGCCTCAAGAAGTGGTGATTTCGCGCACTTGTCCTTTCTTCTCGAAGTGGCGGGAGCCGAGCCTCTCGTGACTGGGACCGCCCTGCCTGGTGTAGTTGTCAGCAGCTGCAGGATGCGCTTTGGTTAAGCATGAAAGGATTTGACCCGCCGTCACCTCCACAGCCTCTTTCTCATGTTTGACAATCCCGCGACAGGTACGCCTCGCCATCCAGAAGTGCCAGCAAGATGCTGAATAAGATGTTAACGATGTTGTGACAGACTCGAGTTTCAGCTCGTAGTTGTATATTGATGTTGAAACATCGGAGGAACAGACTCACAAGAAAAAGACTTTGAAGGAATGAGACGCCGCAACACTGTGTTTTGCGATATGTTCTGGCGAGGTGGAAGCTTTGCCGTACGTGAGATCGGTGGGTGGCGCATGTGGCCTCGCAAGAGACGCAGGTAGACGCGGCTATCGGAACATGGTAGCGTGATATCTAGTTTTCTTCGTGGGTTTGGGACCTTGGCTCCAGCATTAATGCGCCAGCGTCTAGTAGTCATATGAACCATCTTTTTCGTTCTGACGATGCTTTTGAACAACGCTTTGTAAGAGACTCGTTACCATTAATCGTACACGACCTCACTTCGCACGTCGATGAGCAGGATCGTCTTTCGAGGAGTGTTTATCTGTGGTCGCGAGCCAGTAGTCCGGCCAAGCGGCGATTTTGCTGTCACGACTTCATGTACAGATGACTGCAAAGGTGACACATTCTTCGCCGGACTCGAATAACTTATATCAATTGCCTAAGACTCCTCCAAAATAATCAATAAGTGCAAATAGTTCAGTGGTTAGAACACTGTTCACACATGGGCTGGCAACCCAAGATGATGCTCGGGGCACATGAACCTTGCTTACTGGCCCCAAGGGGATTGCCTACTAGCTGATGAACAGAGACGCTGGTTCGAATCCAGCTTCGCACAATCACATTATTCCTTTTTGCTTCTCCTGTGTGAGACATCATCGGTCGAATACCGGAGAAGAGAACCTAGCATTTGCGCAGTAAGCACATACTACTGAAGAGCTGAGTAGCTTAGTGTGCGCTCCGTCCGTAACCATGATTCGCGACAAGTCCCTCGCTGAGCTCGATGGAGCTATATCAGCTGTTGAAAGCTTTCACCAATTAACCAAAATTGCGAGAGTGGCCTAGTGGTTAAGGCACTGTTCAGATATGGAGGGGGCAGCCCAAGAGGATGCTCGGGACACATTAACCTCGATCAGAGGGGATTGCCCTAGTTGATGAACAGAGACCGTCGGATCGAATTCGGCCTTCCGCAATCATACTTTTGTCTTTTCGCAGCTTCCCTATGAGATCTTCGCGCAGAAGCAATAGACGTGATTCCTGAGCATTCATACGGTTGGGCATCATGCGCTGAGGGGCTCAGGGGCTGTGTACATCACATCTACATGCACACTGTATGAGGGGAGGGACCGCTCTTCGAATGCCGAACCCTGGGTTAGTCTATATCAACAATGTTGCGCTGTCATGAGATAATCAAGATCAAGCATGGGTGGTCAAGTGGAATGACACTCTTCAGATATGGCCTGGCAACCCGAAATGATGCCCGAGCGACATGGTCCTTGATGGGGAAGGGGAAGGGGATTGCTCTCGACTGATGAAGAGAGGCGTTGGTTCGATTCCAACCCCGTGCAACAATTATTTTCCCTTTTTGTTTCTTTTCACTTCAGTTGATCTCGCATTACGTAAGCATCGTGGTGAAGATTTTCAGCTATTCTCTATGGCCAGCTGCAGACTTTGAATCTGACGCTATTACACACTGTTCTGATAGTCAAGGTTGGCCAGCTACTGTTATCGGGTCTATACTACCCAAGCATGAGCTGTTTGTTGTGAACGACCGCTGCGGCGCGTGCACAAGGTTTCGCGAAGCCAGCTCACTGGCGGCAACCAAGCACTTTGAACTTTCATGCACAACACCTTCACGTGCTCGAGAATATTGCCATCACTAAACGCCATCATCAAGTCATGGTATCGACTCGCAACGCAAGTATGACTGCGCCTTCTATCAGCTCTATCTTGCTTCGCCAACTTGCAAGACCCGCGATGGCCATCACTTCACTCATTACCGTCGCCTTGAGATCATTCGAACATCGCGGCGGACAATTGTTTGCCTCTGGTGAGACCACTGGGGCTGGCCACGCCAACCACCTCTCCAGCCGAACGTCATGCGACAGGTACCACGAACCCAGATCGAAGGCCTTAAAGGGCATGACTTCCCAAGGCAACGATCACATGCCGACGGGCAATGAGGGCAACGAAGCAAAGGCGAAGCGCGCTTGTCAGCAGAAGGATCAGCAGTATCAATTCGGCACGAATACCCTTGGCCGTGTTCTTGCTTCGACTTGGCCGCCACGCGACGCCAATCACGGTTCCAGGCTAAAAGCGAACAAGCCTTAAGCAGCCTCGCGTGTCCTTCACATGCGCATAGACAAACAAGGCAATGAAGCCAAGGCGAAGCGCGCCTGTCAGCAAAAGGTCCCTACGCACTTGCTTGACACGGTGATCCTAGGAGGAGCACTTGCTTCCACCCATCCGACGCTAGATGTCGACCAAAGACTGGATTCAAAAGCCACCAAGCGCGTGACGGGCCCTACAGAGCTTCACATGCTCATGGACAAGGAGGCCAACGAAGCCAGGGCGAAGCAAAAGCTTTACCCGTGGCACATCGACATGGGGATACTGAACGGAGCCTTTCTTTCCACTTTTCCGCCTCGCGATACCTACCAGAGCCTCGAGCCTCAAACTGTCAAGCGCATGGCTGCTCCGCACCATACTCGCATGCTCATGGACAAGTTGCGGGCACGTTCAAATGCTTCTGGTCATGGAACACAGCCGGGCGAGGGAGAGCAGCAGGCCTGCCAGCAGAAGGTCTACCGGCACCGTCTTGACATGGAGATCCTCGAGGATGCTCCTCGCGACAAGTATCGGCCCAGCGCACGCCACGCCGCTGCCATACCTGTGATCTCCTCCTTACACTCCGAGGCAAGGTCGATAGGCGCGATAGCACTATCCCTTTTACAATTCATTTGCTGGTGGCGTTGGTTACACCACGTCTCCTCGCCCTGGCGATGCGTCTGATCGTTGCGCATCAGAGGTTTAGTTCTCTGATGATGAGGACGAGACGCAGCGCAGCAAGAAGAAGGGCAAGAAGCAGAAGCACCCGAACATCTGCTCCAAGCTGAGCGAAACTGGTCGGTCCGTGTAGCTTATCTGATGGCTTCCAGCTCGCTTGTAGCATAGTAGAAACCTTGGTCGCGCTTGCATGAGTAAGCCGTCACTGGGGGCAGACATGGACTCTACCAAAGATATCTGCTCGCTTGCAGCATAGTACACACAATGGGCGAGCTCGCGTGAGCAAGCTGCCACTAGCATCTGTGACATGTGTCAGCTGTTCTGTCATCGAAGCGGCGGCGGCTACAGATGCCGAGCTTGCATACACAGTCACGGTAGCAATAACGACTTCGCTCCTCGGTCCGTGGAATGGATTCCAAGGGCCATCTGCTTCGGGAAGAGTGATTGGGTTGCCGCGACAGTAAGATTTGTTCTCTGTATCCTTCAATGGAGTTATTATACAAAACACCAATGGTTACGAGTGCATACTACGTGCATTCAAACATGTTTCAAGATCACTCGACAAGATGTGAATACCTTCTCATCTGTGGTGGCGGCGGTGGTGACGGCTGGCTTTGAGGCGACAGACACTCTAGCATCATCAAATCTACTTCCTACTGGTCTGAAACTTGTGGAAGTGCAACTCATCCACGCAAAATCATCGCGAAAGGTGGTAGATATGTAAAAGCTGTGGTCCGCAATATAATTGTTGCGGAAGGATAAGACCTTGATAGTTTGTTTTGTCGTTGACGTATCCCAACTTGTAATTTAATGTCTCATCCGTGTGCAAAATTCTTGAATTCAATAAGACGGCAAGGTGGGAGATCGCGTCACGACCGCTGCTCTATGCGAAGAAGATAGTCAGATACGAGCCCTAGGAACAAGGAGGTCATGTAAGCAGCGGTGTTCGTTGCCACGCGATAGATCTTTGGACGGAAAAAGGCAGGATGGGGTAATGTCAGTGAGAAAGTATCGCATCAGGAGCGGGATTGGGAATGACGAGGTAATGGGCTGAAACAGAATCAGCACTTTGACAGCGGAGGGGAACAGACGCTTTAATTCATTCTGATGTGGGCAACACCATCACAAAACCTCAGATAATCGTGACCCCATAATCGCGGTGTACAGACAGACCAAGAAAAATTGTTTCTCCTTGCCGATTTCTCGTGGCGGAATGTGATCACGCGAGCTTGTAGATCTTCTCCTCCTGCTGTCGTTCTTCCGATTCTCTCGCATCATGGCTCCTCCGCCAAGACCTATACCCAAAGTAGCCCGCCACGGTCAGGCCAGCGATAACCAGAAGACCAAGAATGCAGGACCAGAGCAGCGGTGCGCCGCCGTTGATTTCTTTGATGTTCATCCCAAAGATACCCGTGACGAGAGTGAGTGGCAGGTAGATGACGGCAAGGATGGTGAGTAACGTGGCCCTTTGTGCTTGCTTCTTCATGATTGCCGAATCCTGGAACTTGTTAGTAGCGGTGGTGGCTGGTGCATCGCAGAGTACGAACCTGGACGGTGACTGAGCCAATAACAAGCTGGATCTCGTTGCTCAGTAATGTAGACATGGCTTTCAATCTCTCCAGCAAGGAGTCGTAACTTTGGTGGATATTTCTAACTCGTGCACGAACGTCGTCATCCAGCCATTCATACATAAACGGCAAAGATAATCTGGCAGTCATCAATGCCTCCTCAAGGTGTGCGATGTTCCTGCGGACCACCGTGAGTGGGATGAATGTGTCCATACTCGGACTCGCAATGGCATTATGTCGAAACTTTTCCAAGCGACTTTCCATAAACTCAACATTTTCACGCCAAGCGTTTACCACCATGAGCGGAAACAAGTTCTCCACTGCTCCATAAAGGTTTATTTTGTGGTGGCCGAATAACTGTCTGCGCAGTGCGTTATCCGATAACACTTTTAGGAAATGTCCTAGAACACTGATTTGCGGTTTCGGAACTCCCCAGAAACCTAAATGTATCGGTAGAAGGTACCTGGAGTATTCAATCATGTTTATTCTGTGAAAAGGGCCATATTCTTTGTCCATCGTCGGATTATGTAGAGTTACCAGTAACAGCCCTGTCAAAATCGTCAGAAGGCGTTTCTGTTGCCGTAGCAAGTGCAGTCTTACAGGCATACTTCGCCACCATAGTACATGATATGCGTAGCGACATTGAACCTGGATTGGACAAGAGGGGAAATCCGGTCGAAAACCTGCGCCAATTCTCCAAAGCTATTTTGTGACATGCAGGGCCAGATGTGTCGCCCTCTGTATACTTCTCCTTTGCAGGGTCTGCTCCAATTCGATAGGGAAAATTTGGAGGCTGCTCTGTTTTCTCCCGTCTTGATTCGAGCAGCGCTCTGTAACGATCGTGGAGTTTTTTCAAGTTCGACCGCATTTCTGGGGGGACATTCTCGTCTCCAAAGTGCCTAGCGAAGAAGCCAGGACTCACATCGAGAGCCACGCCGAGGAACTGTATTGTATGCGTGGTGAGCTCTTCCACGATTATCACGCAAGGATTCTCTTGTGATGCGCACCGCACTTTCTGACGCCATTCCTTCTTGTTATCAAGACCACCCCACCAGCACATGGGTATGTGACTTCCGTCTGTAATGAGAACGCCGTAGTCCACAGATTCTGGATCTTGCGTATAGTGCTTTTCGAATAACTCATGATATAATCCAGGCGATATTCCCTCAGCCACCTCCTTCACTTTTGCCAGATAATCGAAAGCTGGGTCGAAGTCATCAGCACCGTTGTCTGGCAATGCATTACTCTCGGGCGGTGACTCTTCTGCCGGCTCGTATTTGTCGACAGTCTTGTCCTTGCTTGTTCGCGGCGGGAGTCGCGCTGGGAGAATAGGGTCGCTTCCATATCTGGCGGGCGAGGGAAGTCGTTCACATCGCTTACCTATAGTCGCGATGTCGAAGAGCGACGCGGTACGGCGGAGAGGGACCATATTCACAGTCCTTGGGGTCGATGTGATGTCCGCGAGTCTGATAAGGGAAGAGGCCGGGGGAAAGAAGAGGATGGAGAGAAAGTAGACAGGCGAGAAGAACTGCGCTGGCAGGGTGAGCCATGAATTTTTCTGAGTGCGGCTGAGGGTGTGACACCATCACTTTGCTTCGCAAGGCTCGCAGGAGGCTTGCATGTAGCCACGCAGCCGAAGTGCGGGCTATCCACTGATTCGTGCTATGATCGTGTTGTATCATCCTCAACGGGAGGACACGCCAGATGTCGTCATCAATAGAAGCTGAGTGGATGCAATCCATGGTTTCCGTGACCAGGTTGCCTTCGTCGTACATGACACTTGTTTTCGCCAACACTAATCTTTCGCTCTGCAGGCACGAAGGGCTAAGGATCGGAGCAGCGCTCTCAGGTGAGCAGCAGGAATCAGCCCAACGGCATGTTGTTCATGTAAATTCTTCTTGAGAGCCGCTCAAGTCCTTCAACATTGTCATATCGATGTTGTCGTACTGTTCGATGCTGCTTTCAGCTGTGCAGCTCCCTTGCTTCGATGCTAACTCGGGAACATTCTCGGAATTCTCTCGGCTCCATATGCACAGACAGCACGACCAACAAGACAGAGATAGCATGAACGATACCAAGAAAGGTGCAGACACAATATTGATTGAATCAAAACTTCCGTTTCGCTATCGAGGCAGCGTCCGCAATCAGCAACGCAAAAGCACCAAAAGCCACCGCCCGCTTAGAGACCAAGACCACGAAACTTCCACTCAAGCATGCACCCCCCTAGAAAGCGAACCCAACACACAATGATGTTGAGTGGGTGTGGTGGCCAGTTACGGCTTCGCCTGTCATCACCAACGGCAGTGTCGTCGAAGACATCTTGCGGCAGTATGACAGCAAGGTCTAATCGTCGACCTCTGTCGCAGGCGACGTCAGGGCAAGGCCGTCGCGACCACGCACCACCGGGTTGGATCTGGGAGAGCAAGTCAGTGAAGAACTTTGGGGCTGAGAAGAGAATATCAAGGACGATGACTTACCTCGATCCAACCCGCTCAACCCGCAAGCAGCCCGATTACCACCGCCCCTCACGAGGGGCGGGCGGTGTCAGGAGCAGCTGGAACCTCGTGTGGTTCCGTTGCAGCTGCGCCTCTGCCCACGCCACCAGGTCCCTCGCAAGGGATGGTGGCGAAAGACGAGGTATCAGCAGCATGACCAGAAGGTGAGGCAGAAGTAGCAGGAGCTTGAGCTTGAGGCTCAAGGCTGTTGAGAATGCTGGCCATCTCCTTCTTGAGTTCGACTTGCTCGTGGTGGAGGATCATGAGCTCTTCGGCTGTGCGGTCGGTGCGGCTTATGCTGCGGTCGAGTTTGAGTTGCATCTCGCGAAGGTGAGTGGCGAGACGAGCGACTGCGGTTTCGGAGGGGAAGACCTGAGGGTGAACCATGGCCGCAGCAGCGATGAAGGGGTCCTGGGTGGTGGAGGTGCCGTGAGAGGTGGATTCGTTTTGTGCAGCGGAAGAGCTTTGAGAGGTGGAGTTGTCCTGTGCAGGCGAGGTAGCGTGCATGTTCGACTTATTCTGAGCTATAAGACGTGTAAGTGTGTGTGTGTGTGTGATGGATGACAAGACCATGCGAAGGGGGACTCACTCGAAGACATGTTGCTTGAGGGCTTTGTGCGGATGGGCAAGGTGATCGAAGGCGATGAACTTGTTTGCGATGTTGAAGTTGGCGATGCAGAAGCTTCTGCAGCTGCTTGTTGAGCTTTCTCGTACTTCTCCTTACTCGGTCTGAATGCGAGTGCCATCGGCATCTTGGGCAGGGAAGAGGCAGGCTTTTATCTTTTCGCAGGCGGGTGGCGATGAGCAAGTTTTCGGCCAAGCCTTCGATAGCGAGGTTACAGAGCCCTGTCACCCAATCAAGGCGCGGATAGCTGCTTCTGGATTGAATCCTGAAATTGGCCACGTCTCGTGGTAGATTCGAAGTCTGATAGAGCTTAAGGAGAAGTTTGCGATGGCTGAACGAGGATGCGATCGAGGCGTGAGGGTCGGATGTCCTTGCAATCCGGTAAGTGAACGTGTCGATCAGTCGTCGAGGTAGCACGAGATGTCAAGAAGCCGACCAGTCGTGGAAACTTATAGAAGAACAATGAGGCGCAGTGCATGTTGCCGCCTGGCATGAGCAAGATTAATGACACATCCGGGCCTCGTGACCGGGGGCAGTGACTTGATTGTCGTGTAGAATAGGCCTGATGCTGAGTTAGGCTTGGTGCTTGCGCGTAAGTAAATCTGGCTTTGCAGCATTCACTGCCAGAGCGGAATTCACATAGTAAAAGCGGGCGTGATTTTGGGCCATACGCTTCCCGCTATTGGGACAAGAGATTAGCCATAGGCACGATGGAATAAGGGTGACGGAGCGTGACCATACGGCCAGTAAGTCATCCCCTCCCAGATTGTGAAGTTGTTTTGTGTTCCATTGCATAAGGGAATCTTGTAAATGAGGGAAATGAAGAGATTCCCCTGCGGATAGACGACGTTGAAAACTTAGAGGCGTGCGGGACTGGCGGGGAACGCGTGAGACTGAGCCAAAGCTGAGACATATCAGGTGCAAATCGATAGCACATATCGTACAGATAACGAGAAGCACAGGTGATCCGAGTCTACCAATAGTGACTACTGGCCGCGAAAACATCTACAAACTCGCTCTTGCAAATTTTCCACAAACAGAACAACTGATACGCTTTGAATATGAACGCGTAGTGACTAGAATACAAGATAATCTGGCCCAGTGGTAAGTCATATTCTGTCTGCAAATGAGAGCAAAGCCTTATCGTACCATTGAAAGCTTGCATCACCAGACCGGCGAGAACACCGCGCAAAGGTGCTGTCGAAAAGTTGAAGCTTCAAGTGCGAAGGGGCAAAACCATCAAAATAAAGTGAGAGCCACTAGTCTAGGAGTTAAAAAACAAAGAGTAGCGCGCGCAGAGAAGCGGAAACCACGATTTCAAAGTCACGTCTTCCGAGGATGAGCTATGTGATCAAGGCTGAGGAAACGTTATATGGTGAATAAAGTAGCGGCCACGTCACGGCAAGCAAAGAAGATTATCAGACACCAGACACTTGGCCAAAAAATTTGTCTTTTCTACAAACCTACGGTCGAAGCAAATTCGTAGACGCCACGTTTCGCATTCCGATCTCATGCACGCCACATCAAAACAATCTCTCAGCTGGACTGAGTGAAACAACAAGATCGTTATTCTTTCACGTCCAACCCATGATCCGCTCTTTGGCCAACACGGACGGCCCGCCTTCCGTCTTGAGTGCCTCTTCCTCGCCGCGATGGCCAGCTAAGATCAATCGACTCCGATGCCGCCTCGTCTAAAGCAACGATCTTGCTCTCGATTATCCTTCGATCCAGCGACCAGAAACGGGCCACACTAAACCGAAGCACATGCGTGAAGTCAAGATTCTTGGCTTCACAACCACCAAAGCATATGAACGAAAGCAGGAGGCAATGCTATAGGAAGAGCACGGCTTCGGGGCGAGGAAGAAATCGCTGCACTTTGATGGACAAAGAGGCGGCTCAAGGGCTATAACATTCGTAGACATGTCTGAGAAGAGCATAAAATGAAATCTGCGGAGGAACCGCTGAAGAACCAAAAAGCAAGGATGGTGAATCGCATTGGATACGCACGCCTGGAGAGCGCCCGCGGAAGACGACAGAAAGGTAGAGAGCCCATCGGAAGACTTGTCTCGGCAGAGTGCTACTGGACGATCAGGACGAGAGAGGATCGATGAGGTGAGGCCGCGAAGGCATCGCTACTCTCAGTCGCAAGAGATCATCCAAGAGCATGAGATGGAGGTGTGGTGGGGCTCGAATCGCGGCAAGGACAGGGAAGGAAAGCTCATTCGAGAACAGGTTCGAAAGGAGTGAAGCTAGACCATATTAAACAGAGCAAGCATAGTTTGGAGGCTGCGAAGCAGGTGGGCGTGGATACATGAGAGAAAGCATTCAGATGCCCACGGCGCTGCGCGTGGCGGCGGCGAGCACAGAATCCAGGAGCATCACGAATGGATGTATGATAATCAACATATGAGATGCGCAAAGCATGCGAAAGTGCGAAGGGCTTGGATGTGAGATTGCAAGGCGATGCCATTGACGAGTCTGTCGAGGAATCCTTCATGCAACGACGGTCCAGATGACGAGACATCCTTTTGGAAAGGCAGCTGTATCTAGCTCGTGGAAATCGTGGAGCTCGTGAGCAGTGAATGCTTCAGGCAGAGGAGCTGAACAATATATTGCAATTACTTGACGTGAGGGTACATTCGATTGCTCTGTGACACCGGCCATCAACCAAAGGCTCAAAGACACTGGTAACCAAGCCGCCCACCAGATCACGCACCTGGTACAGAGCCAGCGGCGAAAGTCCTCCAAACCATCACAGTACCACCACCACACAAGCAAATTTGGAATCCATCTTGGCCAGCCCGAAGACCGTTCACCCTGACACCGCGCTGAGGTGTGGATTCCATCGTCAGGGAGGGTTGTTAACTAGGGTTTGCCCGACCCCGCCTCATGGAGGATGCAGCAAGCAAACACCACTAGCAATGGATGCTGTATCGCAGGCGGCCGATATGTGCTTGAATGCTGACGGTAGACCTGTCGATCCACGTCTTGTGGCGTTTCAAGGTGAGCGCGCTTTGCGGCGAGAAGACGCGTCCAGTATCAACATCGTCGTCGTCGTCAGGATATTCCATGCCGTCCACTCCTTCACCGTCGCGTCCGAAGAATTCATCCTCACCTCCAGCGCTGATGCTTCGTTTCTCCATGGGCCCGGAAAGAGTTGAACAATCGGGTGCTGAGCGGTCGGCCGGCACGATGCAACGGGTGCCTTTCTGCAGCTGAAGGCTTGGTAGCAGTTGCCAGCGCAGGTCTTGACGCTGTGACGCCAGGTGGAGAGCCTCGCCTTGGAGTGGCAGTAGCGCCTAAGGCCGGGTTCTGACTATGAGTCTGGGCAAAGGCGGATGCAGTATAGGCCTGCACTGACTGTGGGTTCTCGGGTGCGTTGAGACCGAGCTCATTGTAGAGAACTCGAAGAATCGTTGTATCTTTCACCTCGCGAGCCATGCCGTGGTAGTCATATCCGGCGCGACACCAGAAATATGGTTTTTCTTGGCTGTGTGTCGCCAGTACCCAGAGAAACCAGGACGGCACCTTCGAGAACCAGGTCGCCGATGGCCTCCAGGAAGAGACCGACCAGCGACCTGAACAGCAGCGGAAACCAGACATCTTGCCACCTCGTAACGATCCCGAAGGACCAAAGCAGCAGACGCCAACCTCACACCCCGAGGATTGGTTTCGAAGCTTTCTCCTGCTCCGGGTTGTTGGTTTAACGTCAGGCTTCCCACCAGACGGGTGTTTTGGTTACGGAGGTTGCGCCCCCTCCGGCGTTTTTGTTTTCGAAGCTGACACCTGCTCCGGGAGTTTTGATCACGCAGGTTGGGCCGCCTGCGGTCGTTTTGTTTACGAAGCTGACACCTGCTCCGAGCGTTTTGGTTACGAAGGTGACTCTCCCTCCGGGTTTCTTGTTTAACGTGGAGCTTCCCACCCCACGGAGGTTTGTTTACGAGGTTGACCTCACCCCGGCCGTTTTTAAGGAGGGATGCGTGCGCCTCCGAAGTCGTACCAGGAGGCACGGACGGCCACACTGAGGAGAGGCTCAGGGAGCCGCGGGCAGCCAGATCCTCAATACCAGTGGGGCTCGTGACTTGGATGGCCACGAACTTGTCGTGCCACTCCGGGTGACGACCGAAGAAGGATTTCTTGTCGTGGTACAGCTCACGCAGTCGCATGATCTTGTCGTCGTCCAGGCCCAGTGGCGCGGACGGGCAAAGCGGAGGCATGCCAGGCGGGCGGAGGAGAGTGAGAAGGCGAGCGGCGGCTTGGAGAGCGGCGTGCAGGTATGACAACGCAGGACAGAGCAGCAATGATGAGGTGGTCATCAAGGGGTTTGACGCGATCATCTCGAGGATTGCAGATGTGTCTTGCATGTCGTGGGTGAGTGAGGGATTGAGCTGGCGAGTGAGGAATTTGCGAAGTGAGTCAGTGGCAAACGATGAGGCAGCAGGTAAACAAGGAAGGAGCAGAACAGGCAGCGGCAAGTGCGCCCCAGGTGGTCAGAGCGGGTCGTGGGTGGCGTTGATGTCATTCTGCCGGCAGGTGTTGGTTGGGTTGGAGGACCATAGTGATTGATGTATCTAGCAGAAGACTGTATAGATGTTCTCAGACTGTTTCCTGCCATTTCAAGTGCTTTGTACAATGTGAAGCATGATTCTCTGGCATATTTCTGGCCATCACCAGCCTGTAGCGAGCAGGGTGGGCTGATATGGGGCTTGAGCCCAACGCCAAACTTTCGATCTAATGTAATCACCTTGCATCGTTCTTCGTCTGCACAAGGTTAAAGATCATGGAGAGTCATTACTCGATACTTGGCATTGCTCTTCAGTCGTTTCATCGTCTCAATCGTATAGTAAATGTCCTTTTACCGGTCCAAAAAGCATGATCAAACGCCATTTTCTGCAGCATGCTCAAGTCTTCTGCCCAACAACAGCCCATCCCGCGTCTCTACATCGACGACTTCCTCAGGGAAGAGAGATTCTCATGACGAGACACGCGTCTCACCGACTTCCCACGCGGCAGCTTCCCAGCCTCACCCGTCTCGCCAACTCCACCCTTCCCCGTCGACGCAACCTTCCTCGCGGCTTTCTCCCACACGTCAACAGGAGCAACAGAAGCCACAGGAGAAACAGGAGACAGAAGAGCGATTTCAGAGGCGCTTGGCCTCGTCTGCACAGGAGTCGGAGCGGCGGAGGATAAATTGTCGCTGGAGATGCGACGAGGAACAACGCTGCCTCCTTCGAATGGCGAAAGGTTGTCTGGGATGAAGATGCCTCCAGGACGGAAGGTAGTAGCGATGCCAGGAGGAGGAGTGTGCTGCGCGAAGGCGGACATGGACAGGGTACGCCCTCTGGGAGGCCCGGCGATGGATACCTCCCGGTTCTTCTTGGGTACTACCGGTGGCTCTGCGCTTGTGGAGCTGGTGTTGGATGCTCCTCCTCCTTCTCCCATGTCGAGGCTTGTA
This sequence comes from Cladosporium sp. BF-F, assembly GCA_030463185.1. Taxonomy (NCBI): domain Eukaryota; kingdom Fungi; phylum Ascomycota; class Dothideomycetes; order Cladosporiales; family Cladosporiaceae; genus Cladosporium; species Cladosporium sp. BF-F. The sequence continues at coordinate 141,573 of JAMRMS010000017.1, read as the reverse complement.
GGACCGATGAAGACGAGTTTACCGCCATCTTTCTCGCGGGCAGAGTGCTGGATCTCTTTCTCTATCCTCACTACCTCCTCCTCTCTCCACCCAAGCTCGGTCTCCTGCCTCCTCAACTCGTTTGCGAGAGTCTTGAGCTCTCTTTGCTTCTTCCCGTTCAGCTTCTGCATCTCTACAGCCGCTTCGTACTGTACAGCTGTGATCTTCCTCTCTTGTTCGGCTCTCTCCAGCTTCTTGTCGGCCATTTGCTTCAGGGAGGCAAGATTCTCCTCCGCAGCCTTTACGGCGGCCTCGCGCTGCGAGAGGAGCTCGTTTGCGGTGTTGATACGAGCTTGTTCATCGGATAAGTGGGTAAATTCGCTCTGTAGGCGAGCGAAGATGGAATCGAAGTGGAGAGTTGGCTCTCCAGGGTGCTCTGAGGTGGAGGAAGGATCCTCCTGTGGTTGAGAATCGCCTTTTGTAGGCGGCGGGCGCGGTGTAGCGGCGGAGGGAGGTGCAGGAAAGTCGCTCGCCGTCACGCTTGGAGCGTTTGTAGAGGCCTGGGAGGATGCGCGAGTCGACATTGTGCTAGGAAGGTGTTTTGAAGAATTTACGATGGAAGAAAAAGAGTGTTTCTGTGCGAAAAAGGTTGTGTCGTGGGAGAGAATTTGGGAGAGTTGCGAGGAATTCAAGGTCTTGGTGTAAGTGAATGTGCATGTGCCTGTGGATTCTGGAGTTTTCGAAATCAGCATGTGAACAGCGAAGTCCGTAAAATTTGCTGCTATCGACCGCCGCGATCTTGCAACTGGATTGGAAATATATAAAGCAATTCAATGGCAGCTACCATCTATGCAATATCTGGAAAAGGAGGTAGACGCTTCATTCGAGCGAAACTGCCCGTTACCCCTCGCTGGCAGCAGGCAGACCTTTTGATTCCACCAAGAGAAGTATCACTACAGCAATACAAGAACGATCTTGGATATCTCTTTGATAACACTCATGAACATTGTACCGGTGTTAGATGATAACAGCACAAGAGCACTCCAAGACCAAGCAAATCCAGATTTATGTGGTATGAAACAGGCGGTGTTCGATCCAATAACTTTGCTGGCATATGCCCAGGCTCAGAAGTGGTATGCCGAGTTCTCCGTGGGTGTAACTATGCTATAGGGAGTATGGCTGCGATGGTATCACCATACGAGCACGACAGATCCAGTGGATCTGTAACGAGCACTGATGGGAAGCCAGAAACTTTGGATCATTTCACGTTGTTGGTATATTCTTATGTCGAGAAGAACTCTCCAGCTGTTCCAAGTGGTAGATATCAGAACGCATTTCCGAAGATAACAGCAAACGAGCGCCCAATTTTCTCTAGATGTCCAACCATATCTAATAGGTAACCGCCTTGTTCGATATTCACAAGATGCTGGTATGTACTCATACTTGTAAGACTTGTCTACAGCCTCTCGACAGACACGCTTGTCCAGGTCGAATATCTCGTCGTCGATAGCAGCACATGAGTAGTCGACGTACAGTTGAGATCGGGGCGTGTCTCCTAGGAAGCAGGCAGTAAGTCTTTCATTATCAGAGTTAGCATATGCCTATGGTCGAAACAGCTGGGGTCAGACTCTCGAGGTTCAAAGCTGGTCTGTCACAGCGGACAGGAGCATAAGCATCGCTGGGTTGCTTGATTTCGACTACTTCAACGATAAAAACGAAGGATTGCCAGTCCTGCTGATACTTCGCTATCAAAGTGGAGGATCGAATCGTTTTCTCCTTGGCAAATGCAATGAGTGCTGGCTTGATAGATGATGGTGGTAGCGTAGCAAGCCCTACGATTTTTTATCTTTCTAGTCCGGGTCCGCAAACGGTCGACACTTAAAGACAGCCAGTATTACTTCGTGGGCCTGTGAAAGGGGAAAAACTATCTCGATTGCAGGAACAACTAGATATAGAGACATGCTCAATAGCAGGTGCGGAATGAAGGATAAAGAGACCAGAGTCAATTCTTATCTTGTAGATCCCAGCATTATTCTCTGTACTTGTCTAAGAGCAGACGATTAGCTCTCGAGGGGTAACAGGGCTAGTTCAATGCCTTGGAGAGAAATCAACGAACATACAAGCTGTAGATAACCCTGTGAGAAATTGAACGACTTCTCATGGCTAGCATGTCGGCTGCCAATCCCGGAAGCGCAGATAGTACGAACATAGTTACAGCTGTGTCGGCGCATTTACATTTTGTCTCGACTACCTTGCATGACCACTGCAATCTATATAACCGAAAGTACTACGTCAATTCTCGCAGGTGGTGGTATGAGATCATGCGAGCAGTTGGACTAGAATATCATGATTGAGGAAAATATGGTGCGCATTGTTGCCATTCAACAGCCTTGGCAGACGTTTTGCTATCATCGTAGTACCCTCCTGTGATCGTACGACCTTCAACGACCTTTTGACATAATCCTATCGTTCCATCACATCCTCCATGTAATTACAGAGCAGAACAAAGACTAAAATGCCCACGGGTGCATCGACGAGAAGCGGGGATCAACGACGATTCGATTACAAACCTGTCCAGGTGCTCCAAATCAAGCTTTGGATAAGCTCCGAGAGCGGTAAGGAGAGCAGAAGATGGCGGAGTGTTGGCCGTCCGAGTACCAAGAGGAGATGATGACGCAGGATGAAAATCTCCCGAGATCTCCATAGCCTGGGTTTCAAAGGGCTGGTAGCAGATGAAGATCAAGCGGTCGATGTTCCCGGTAGCTGTATTTGTAGCTGTTTGGTATGCCAGCTCTCTCTATACGCTTTCAAATATCAGATCTCGAATCTCGTTCAGATCTTGTTGCAAGGTCATCCTACAGTCATGACAGCACAAGGGCTTTCGATCTTCACTATCAGAAAAAACTTGCTGCTGGTCCAGGCGGGCGTCCCTGCAGTTTGATCGCGTCACGGCTGGAGCAGCGAGATCCTGGCATCATGCTGCGCTGGAGACTTCATGATGATTAGCCGAGTAGTGTATGTTTGTGGCAGGCAAGCCGGAGGCGCTCAGTCGCTGTTGGGCAGTATTCTTGACGTACGGCGATGGGCAGCGGCGATCACTCTAGCCGAGCTGGTACAAGTATGTTGGCGAGATTGCGAGGAACAATATTACCAATGGCTCGCAAACCAGTGGCAGTATTGTCAAGACTTCAGTGTATTGCTACGGAGAGGATCGGCTTCAATTCGAACGAGCTCTGCTTGGTGATGATCTTGGGCACTCCTCGTTCGTTTGGCCATGTTCGCTTTGCCTAACTCAACTCCGCAGCCAGCATGATCGATTCAGGGCTCGATACAGGACATCTACTGATTGATAGCGCCCAATTGCTGGCTATATTAGTGTTTATTAATAGAGGCCGCCTGCTGCTCTGATGCATGGTTCTACGAGGACGACCTGCGTCTCGATTTCACTCCCGGCCGACAGGCATACCCTCGTGGTCGTGAACAGCGAAGGACGAGCATAGTCGGGGACATTTTAAGATTTCGGCGGGATTCGGTGAGAGCAAGCGGGAAGCAGACAGCGCACAATATCAGGGCTGAAGGTAAAGGTTTCTCCCATTTTTGCGCAATAGAGTAGCTTATATCGCTCGTGGACGATAGTGTCCGTGATGAGAGGGCAGGAACCAAAACGAAATTTGCACTTGCGGCGTGCAACTTCGTGAAAGCGGAGGACATGGCATTTCTTTTGTGTTCTGGCGCTATCCTCGTAGACATTTTGTCCACGACAGCATTTTGGGAGATATCTTGTGTTTTGACACAAGTTTCCAGGATTCTGTCTTTGTCCTCTTCCGCTCTCTCTTGGCTGAGTGTGATGTCTATCCCAGGCCGCTCAAGTAGAAGTTAAATTTGAATCCAATTTCAAGAAGCCTGCTATGATTCCAAGTATTTCATACGAGGCTCGAAGTCTTTGTTTAGGCAAAACTGAGCGAATGAGATGATCGAGGCCAGCACTCTTATTTTCTCTCGTGAATTCGAGCTACTCACACCGTATCCGCGACGCCCTCGGCTCGCCCAAGCCCCAACGCCAACGCTCCCGGTATCTTCAACGTTGGCGGGCTCGGGTTGCTTACCTTCAACCGCCTCATCCCCAGTTTCGACCTCGCCGCAGCCCCGCCGCGCATGGAGAAGAAGAAGAAGAAGAAGAAGAAGCAGACCGAGCCGGGCACAAACAAGGAGAAGAAAGAGGTGGGGAAGCGTACACGCAGCAAGGCCGCGGCGGACCCGGGCACTGCGAGCTCCAGCATTTGCCAACGTAAGAGAGCACGGCGACGGTGAAGGACATAGTAGAAGTTCTTCGTTTGTGGCGGTAAGATTTCATATTGACTGGAGGCCTGGTTTGACAACAATAAAGCGAGCTCCGACTGGGTTTGGAGACGCTATCTACATTTAGTTCATACTTCTCCACCTTCTCCTCTGCATGTCATGCTTCAACACCAATTGTTTTTCGGGATCAGTAATCACCACATCCATTTGATTCAGCTTCACTCATTCAACGCACTGATCAGTCAACCACCTTGCCATGAGCCATCACGATCCAGCTCGCAGTCGTCGTCGTCGTTCTTCACGCCATCGCCATCGAGATGAGGGAAGGAGTCGCAGCATCAGAGACGTCCCTCTTTACGAGAGCCCATGCCGCAGAAGACGATCTCATAATGGACCGGACGAGCGACAACGACCGCACGGGAACTACTTCTTTGACACTATGACCCAGGCAGATCAGGACGCATATTATATGGACGACATAGACTTATCCGCTCCCGTGGGCTATCTCGGCGGCTCACGACTTAGTACTATTAGAGACATGGAGGATTCATTCGCAGGCTTCGGCGTGGCATCAAGCGTGGATATGCCTGGTCTTGACCATGATTTCGAACTCTTCGGCGATGTCGGGGTATCAGCCAACTACAATGACCAGACAGCCTTCACTAAAGATATCCTGACTGCCATTGAAGAGGCTCGCCGCGGTCGTGAGTGGGAATTATTCCACGACACCTGTCGGGAACATCCTGAACATCCCACCCGCCGTCCTTCCCCATCGCGCACCTCGGGCTATAGGCTTCCAGCAAACGCCACTTCACGCCCACGGATGCCCATTAACTTTCAAACACCACGCCGTATGGGTCTTCCAACGGCCGATACACTGATTGGAGCCAGGCCTGATCTTGGCAATCGTGGTACTCCCATACGTTCGGAGGAGGAGGCGGAGCCAGGCGAATATCGTCCGATGGAATCGCCAAGGAGGAGGAGCAGACGGAGGAGGAGGGAGTAGCTGATAGGAGCACTGAAATAGTATAATGTTGGCAAAATCGAGGACTTCGGACAAGATTACAGTCTTAGCAACGCTCAAATCGACTTTGCTTTCTCCTTCATTGTTCAGACATACTAGGCATTAATCATCGATGATGATGTGCTCACCACGACGAATATTCTGCTGAGAGACTCGGTCCGCACACTCCAAGTGTCAGAGACTTTGAGCACATATCAGGTTCTTGACATGTTGCCCGAGGGGTTCTTTCCTTCGAAAGCCTCGGGAACCCTCGACCACCGTTACAAGAATGAAGCAAATTTCAGCGATTACAAATATCTATCATTGAATACAAGTCGTCGAAAGATATCAAGCATTCTCTATCAACGTTTGTGACTTTGAGTACATGTCTGAGGCTTTGTATCTCTCTGGTAGCTGTATTTCCTTCGAATTACTTCGTGTCACTTCGCACAATTCTGGGCACGTACCGACACTCACCAGCACTTGACCTTCTTTGAGAGACCAAATGCATCCTTTCCTTAGTCTATCTCAAGAGTTGGCTATCCTTCTCACAGCACTTAACCCTCTGAAAGATTAAGATTGTCGTTTACGAGCACGGATGCACAGTACAGAAATACTTACGCTCCCCGAGATCTTATCGAGCGTGATATCTACTGAGATACTGTTAGTCTTTCTCTGTAGCTTAACCGCTTTATCTGCAGGTACAATCTTTTACAGAGGTGTCAATGATAGCCCTGGGATCAGAAACGGGTTTCCAGCTGCTAAAAATGCTAAGTCTCTCAAAACCTGTTTGACATATGAGAATGCCATCTCTGGATGCCCATGCTGAGCTCTTACGCTAGTGTAATCGAAGTTGGATACATACCCAACAGATGCTGGTTCAATAGACTTTCTTGATATCTCCTAAGTACGCCCTTAGCTAAATGCTATTGCTTTTCGTGCCAAATGCTTCCTGACCTATTGACACTACTCGTAGCTCATTAGCATCTCTGTTTAGACAGTCCTCAATATCTACTAGTATATTCACATCTGTGAAGATCCTGAGTTAGGGGTACGTCCAAGGAATATAAAATGATCGCTATGCAGATTATCAAAAACATACTAGTATATGTCTTTTCGAAAACTTCAAAAGCTGGAGTAGCCATTCAGTGCCTATTTATTCTTCTCGGAGAATAGCTTGACTGTATGCTAATATCTTCTGCTTCAAGACCTGCGTCAGCGGTAAGAGCCACTCAGGCCATGGTTCTGCCTGTCTGGGTGGGGTGGTGCTATGTTATGTGGAAGAAGTTCAATAAGATGGGGAAGCCTCTAAGGGTACGGCATCATCCCTGCAGCGTGAGAGCTAGTATCTTCTATCTTGAAAGCATTCAGAACTGTGGGAAGATGCCGTTTCTTCTCTGGTTCGTATGCTACTACGTTCCTCTTCAAAAGCTTCTCAAGGTGTAGTAGCCTTTAACAGTGCAGCATCCTCTCTTCAGAGTCACCCTTCATCAAATGCTGCTGTGTTCCCAATCATTATCCTCTTAAGTTATGGTAGCCAGATAGAGCTTTGCATCCGCCCTCTCAGTCACACCTCCGCTGGTGCTAGTACCTTCTATTATAGAAGCTTCCTCAGCTCCGTTCACCACACAAGATCTAGCATCATTTTCGTAAGTTGATAGCTCATACTTTCCACTTCGGAAACTCTAAGGAATATCGTAGCTACTGAAATACCAAGCTACTCCCTTCAATTGGACCTTAGCCAAGTGCTGATACATCCTGTTTACAAAGTTTCCTGGGCTATAGCAGTTACTTAGAGCTTCGCATGATCTCCGTAGGTCTAGTGCTCTTTCCATCGATAGCATAAACATTCTAGGCGGTTGCGACTAAACTGAGTCAAGGAATTTTCCACAGTTGAACTGGAAGTTGAGGGTGTACCTGAGCTTTCATGCAGAGAAGGAAGTGCGTTTTCCGCCATGAGTGACAGTAGTTCAGAGGACAACATACTAATACTATAGGATACGATTATTTCTCGAGGTGTGCCTGCCAACCGGGGCCTACTTCTCTCTCTTGCACAAAGCTGATGGCGCAAAACCATTCGAAGACATCTATGGATTGGGACAAGAACTGGGAGAAGAAAACTTGGATTCATCGTGGCTATGTCATTAGAGGTCTAAGACCTCAGCAATTTCAGGATCAGAGGCTGTAGAGCAGACCAGCTGCTATTGCAATGCATCACACCTCTGGAAGCCCTAACAAAACAGAACATACACAATCTCTGCCTTCAGAAACCTCAACATCATGGTAAAAAACATAGAAAAGCAGGAAGTCAGTGCAAAAACAACAAGAAATCAAGCTCAGATCTTATAGCGACCGAGGTTGCAGGTCTGGCAAGTGGCTCTGTTGCAGACCTGAACGTCTCTGGTGTTGCCGTCTAGGAAGCGGACTCGGCGTCTCCAGGTCTGCGTGGGCACCTCGTCGTGCGGCAGCTCCGGTACGTGCCTGTGGACGAAGGCGCCAGGAGAGTGAGGATCCGGAAGCAGCTCTACCGTGTGGTAGTAGGGAAGCTCGCCACGGTGAGGAGCGGAGCGGAGAGCGAGGGTAGAGGAGGAGCCAGGAGTGGACGAGGGGCCAGGAACAGAGGAAGAGCCAGGGGCAGTGGGGTTGGCGACTGCCGCGGACGAGTTAGCAGTAGGAAAGGCTCCAGAGGAAGAAGTGGTGAGAGCTGAGGGAGAGGCAGCAGTAGAGAAGGCTCCAGTAGTAGAGGAACAGCCAGGAGCGGAGGAAATTCCAGGAGCAGAGGAACGTCCGGGAGCAGGGGCACGACGAGTCGGAGGAGGACGATACCCGGGCAGATTAGGAGTGATAAGATCGGATAGGTCCCAATAATCGACCGGGATGACCGGGCGGGGAAGAGGAGGCGGAGCGACATAGAACGGGCGAGGAGCAACAGGCGGACCAGCGACGGAGGGGTGTTCCGGCAGAGGGAATGGAGGCGGGGCGACGTATCGTGGAGGACGAGGAGGCGAGCTAGGGGGAGGGCGGTAAGGAGTGATCAGATCCTCTATTTCGCTCAGATCGAAGGGGCGTGGGGCGGTAGCAGTCTGAGTCGCGGATGTCGACGCAGCAGCAGATGCAGGGCCAGGAGAGGAGACGTGCGTGGTGGAGGGGAGACCGCGAGTAGAGGGAAGACCGCGAGTAGAGGAATGGCCGCGAGTTGAAGGGCGGCCTCGAGTCGAGGAACGGCCACGAGTTGACGAACGGCCACGAGTAGAGGAACGACCGCGAGTAGCAAAAAGGTCAGTCGTAGAAGAGGGGCGACCTGAGGAAGATGGGTCGGCAGCAGTGGCAGGACTATGAGCAGGGGCGGAAGCAGCTGTTTTGCGCCTCTTGGCAGGACCGGGGCTGGCGGAAGGGAACGCAGGACCGGCAGGCGGAAGGTCACCATAAGAGACAGAGGTGAGACCAGTAGCTTGACCGGCTGCGGCAGCACGAGCGGCTCTGGCGGCCGAACGTGTACTGAAGGCGGGTGCGTCACCGCGAGACGAAAGAGGAGTGGCAGCGACGGATGAGCCAGTGGCAGGAGCAGGAGCAGTAGCAGAAGATCTGCGAGCGGAGTATCGACGACTGAGGTAGGAAGAGGCAGGAGGCGAAGCGGTTGCTTGAGCAGACCCAGGAGGAGGAACAGTGGCTGGCGGAGTGCCAGCGGCAGGCGCAGAAGCGCCAGTTGGGGCAGCAGTAGACATCGAGGGGCTAGACGGAGCCTTGGTGGACGGCTGAGACATGTTGATGGACTGATATCTCGATGTCAGTGATTGGTGCGTGATAGGGAAGAAATGAGAAAAGGTTGATAAGCTGGATGGTAGGCTTACAGTTGATGTGTGTATTGTTGTAGAATTGTCTTGATGTTTGTAGATGAGGGTGACTTGAGAGGAACAAGAGAAGTTGGAGGTGTTGTTGTAAGTAAGTGGTGTGCTGGAGGCAGTTAGTTGAATTGAAGTCGCGGCGCAGGAGCAGTACTTATAGACTCGAGTCGAGCATGGACCTTCGGAGGCTGTGACCTTTCACTTATTGTTCCCCATATGGCATCGTTTCCATCACAATAGACTGGCATTTTGGCTGCTGTGGACGACAATCAAGCAGTCCTTGCAATCGTTCGTATCAACTGCCAAACAGTAAACAAGCTGCATGGCTGCATAATCAGGAGGCTGGTGTTGAATAGTATCAAGTAGACAATCAGGACTCTATCGACAATGTTGGCTGTTTCAGGTTGATCCATGAATATCGTACAATTGCAGGCAAGTGAATTCTCCTGACTTTTGATGGCTACAGGCGGACGAAAATGTAGAAGTGGTACGTGAAGTTCGCCCAACTTTGTCGAAAAGAAATCCTAAGATCCCTGCCAAGCTTCTACTTCATTCATGGGCAGCACCCGTAGCTCTAGGCATATTGATCTATTGAAAGCGGCTGTACAATCACGATTATTTTCTTTTCATAGAGCCCTCGATACTCACTCTATCGACGTAGCCATTGTTTCATAAATCAGCTTTCGGCATCCAGGGCCGAAGCCCTTGTTTTCATTGTTCATTGATGGCAAGTTGCGGAGTCTCTTGCGCTATGATTTGGACGGCTATGCTCTACGATGCAGATCTTACATCCTTCTAGACACCGGTACTGTGGTTCATTGTAGGCTGTGTTGCTGGACTTTCACTTACAAGCGTTTCAGCACAGACAATTTTGGTTGGGAGTGGCTGGCGTCAATGACAAGTAACTTTAGCATTATTCTTGAGCGTAACTATTGTAACTCGTTGACGACAATTGCACAGGAACTTCATACTTGACACGCACTTTTGGCAGAAACAGCATATATACCGCCTGAGCACCCGCAGACGGCTTCGATACTTATACACCACTCCGGCTTTCTCGGATTCAATCGCCATATACAATCTAGACCAAGACGCATAAACGACATCGAACTTAAACTCAGACATCTACATTAACACATCAACATGCTTTCCACTATCCCAACTTCCAACGAGCGTGAGACCTCTCGTAATGAGCAGCAGCAGCAGGAGCAACAGCCTACGGTATGTTGAAACACCATCCCACCTTTCTGAAGCAACGCACTGACGATAACAAGATGTCCGGCTCTGCCTCCAACAACCCCATCGATTGTACTACTGCCAAGGCCCCCGTCTTTCCCATCCCGATCACCACAGGCTCCATCAAAGCCCACGACATCGGCCTCCTTCACAGCGCTTTCTCCCACAACGAAACCTTCACCACCTGGACGATCCTGCGCATCTACAACCGTCACGAAGACAATCCCATCGGCCCACCCCCTCTCGACGCCAGCTGGACTGAAATGGCAGAAACCACCAAACCCACCTTCGACATCACCAACATTACCACTTCAGAGCACAGCCCAACCTCTCTCTCCGCCACCGAAGACGCCAAAACAACCTACAACGCCACCGTCGCCCGCATCATCGTCCACGAGCGCAACATCGACGACCCTAACGTCACGCCGCTGCTCGACTGGTTCGCCGTGCAGCCCCGAGTGGGCAATCACAGGTCTCTGGAAACCACTTTCCTCGCCGCCGCTTTCGACGAAGACTTCATCCGCGTCTTCAACGTTGCAGCTGGCGTGAAGAATGATTTCTTCGCTACTTGGGCTGAGCTCGAGGTCGATACGCAGTACAATCCGCCGCTGTTCTTCATGGGTCAGGGCGCAACGCATCCGGCGAGCCCTTTCATGACGGGTCGGTGGGCGTTGGACCAACGTGTGCAGGTTGCGACCGGGCTTTTGGATGTGAGGCGCACGTGGCGTGTGTTTCCTCAGGATTACTTGAGACCGGATCGGAGACCGTAGATGATTGGTGACTTTATTGTTCTGCAGTCTTTGCTTTGCTGATGGATGATGCGAGATGTACTCCTAGAGGAAGTGAGTAGAGCAGATAGATGAAGGCAATGTCAATCCTTCGTTGCAGTTCGAGTCGGGCAAGAGGTACTTCCCGTGTGTACGGAGTATGAGCTTTTATGACTTGAGATGTTCAGCTCGGCAATGACGAGGCAGTATAATGTTTTATGTGGATCTTGGAAAATATTGTTCTAGCCCTTGGCCCCCATCACGTCTAAGACTATCGTTACAGGCCGGTGTTAATCTTCGATTGCTGAGAGGCTGAGAAGGAATACAGCTTTTGGCTCGAAGAAGCGAACGCGTTCAGGATGCGCGACGGTATCTAGATCCCTTTTCTTTCAAGTCGGAAGGAGCAAGATGTGATACCGGTAGCACACGAAAGAAGCGCGAACTAGCGACAAGAAGATTCACATCATTGCAGCGGTAGACTGGCGTAGTATTGTGTGTTCTCGTTGCTATGCATGAGCCCTGACCTAGGATCTATCCGCAACAGAGGCTTCTTACTTGGAAAATTGCTGGAACCTCCTTCAATTTGCCATCAGAGCAAAAGATTCTGCCTTTGCGTTGAGGGTGAAGTTTATATGAAAAGAGTATGAGCTCGTCTTGTCCTCCCCTTTGCAATGTGAATGGACCATAAGTCGCTACCTTTTGCAGAGTGGGAAAGTGTGAACAAGCTCTATGGAGACGCACACATCAGCACAATGAGAGTTGAGCAATGTAAAGTCTTGCTACTGAGAGATAGAATCCCATGTCCTGGCTATGGCGTGCCTCAGAGACTCATAACTGGTGCTCTTGTTATCAATATCATGACCATGCGGCTTCCAACCCCAAAACCTCGATCCTTCGGTCTGATGTCTCGACGAGATCTTTTCTATCCTTATGGACGAGGGATTTCCGCCAGAAAGTGGTTCAGCCAAGCACAGCAACGCCTTAAAAAGTTGGGACGCTGTGGGTGAAGAGTAGGAAGCTCTATTTCGGAAAACGGCGATAAAGACCGTGGCGATATGGGAGGCGGTAGAGATAGCGGTGGCGGCGAGGGCGGCTGTGGTCGACTATATCATGTCAGCGCGGGCCTCTGGCAGACGAACGAGAATTGTAGATTACTCTGGCATGTAACGGAGAATGTCCCGCATCGGTACGGGCGAGCGAGGAAGATCGATATCGAAGAAGAACGTCCCCAATCGAGAAGCATTGTGCCTGTTACCCATGGCGAGCGGTAGACGAAGACGTGCGAAAATATGATGTTGGAGTTTTGGGACGGGAGGGAATTCTGGAGGAGGAAGTGCTTCAAGGGCGCAAGAAGAGCAGCGGAAAATTGGCAGACCGCGCAAAGAGATCACCACGGACGACTACGAGCATCAACACACCACAATGGGAAGAAATGAAATGTCGGCTCCCTTCTACAGCATCGTTGCCAATGCGAGAAGGCCTCTCAGTCATCGCGACAGTCTACAGATCAAGACTGCCTCGACACCCCTCGAGCCAGTGGACGAACCACTCCAAGCCTCACAACCTGAATGTCAATATACGCGCGCGCCAAATGCCGTTCAGCTGCGAGAGCTTTTGCGGCCCAGCTTGACCTGTCCCCCCGCCTGAGGTCATCGCTGAGCCCGACATCACCAGCTCATCACCAGGTGGTTTGCGTCGAACGCGATGTGATTCCGGACCCCGAACGATGAGAGTGAAATGAATCCAAGCCGGCACTGGTTGAATCACGCCAGGAGGCCACTCGAGGGCGCGGCCCTCGAGCTTGCTTGATGCCTAGGCAGGCGGTGCTAATCTTCTCAACACAAGTAGACGCTGGACACGAAGCGAGAGAGATGGGGCGGTGCTGTCATGTTTGGCGAATACGTGGCGAGCTGTTTGATGGTAGGGGAAGAGGTCTGGGAGGGAATTCATGGTTTGTTTCGGCGTTAAGTTGCGGGTCCGAGCGTCTGGCGGAGGGGCAGAGATGGGTGATATGATTGGACCTGTGTATAAGCCGCGGCACGGACAACAGGGCTTGATCCTTCGGTGTGCAGATCATAGATCAGCCGCAAGGGTACAAAGTATATCCCAACGTCGACAATGGAGATCTTCTCGAGACACAAATTGGGCACTTGAAGCTACGATGTATGCGTGACACAAAGCCTAGCAGAGTTAGATTTGACCGGAAACGGAACTCACGAGTTGGCTGAAAATCATTTCATGTCTACGGACAAAGAACTATACCGCTATCAATCCTCGATCGCCCTTCTCAATCAATCTTTGTCAAGCTGTTCGAAAAGCTCATCGGACATTCCAAATTTGCAGACGCAACGCTTTTCACACTAGGCCTAAGCCTGGAACAATTCTTCCAGGCCTCCCATCGTAGTCCAAAGTCAAACAAAGCAATCACTTGATCCTCGCTCAACACCTCATCGCCATGCGAACGATCAATTGCCGGTCCATCCTTGCTGACGTTCCATGCACCACCCACACTCGACAACATTGCAACTCCACACCAAGCGTGAGACCCCATAGGCGAATTCAACAATGTGTGGAAGACGTTCGTGACCATGCGGCACGCCGCCAACGACCCCAGGGCCGTCGCCCTCAAAGCGGAGGAAGTCCGTAATGTTGGCGTCCAGATTACTGTTTTGGTTGGGACGCTGGCGAACGGAAAGGCTGCTGAAGTGAACGAAAGGCATGTTCTCAAGGTGAAGAGTTGGGTCAAACGTCGGCGGCGAGCCACAGACATTGCAGAAGGCCGTGTTGCAGGTCATGATGTCCTGGAACCTGCCCGCGACTCCTTCCCAAGTGCGGACGACTGGACCGCCATTCTTGTAGAGCGGATTGCTTGGCAGGATGGCGCGGTAGTACTCAGGTGTGATGAAGCCAAGCTGGTTGTCGTATGTGACATTGACGCTGTGGAACATGCGGAGGCGTGGAGTGTAGGTGGGTGAGAGTGGCGAGTCGACAGGGCTGAGCGCTTCGATCAGCTCGAACATGGGTTGATTCCTGGACTCGGCGACGGTGCGCCACCAGGTCCTCTCGATACGATCATGCGATGCGACATCCAGCTGCGCCAAGGCGTCTTGCGAAAGCTCTGGGAAGGCGGCTTGGAAGAAGGCAATTGCTTGATACGGCTGGAGGGTCATGATTCGGTCAAAAATGCGGTCCTTGAGTGCTATGTGAGCCTGGAGCTGGGCTTTCGCTTCGTCGGGGAGATCTTGAAGCGCTTGGTGGTTCTGCTGGGCTGTATGCTGGGTGTTGTGTTCACCAGCAGGGGTGAGTTCGGGGACGGTCCAGTCTTCAAGTTCTGCGTTCAGTGCGTCGTTCATGTCATTTCCGTCATCTGCAAGGTCTGGCTGGGTCATGTCGTCAGGGCTGTTCTCGTTCTCATGCTGTTCATTTGTGGCATCTTCTTGATAATCTTCCAGCTCTTCCTCAATTGTGGGCATGATATTCAGAACGTTCGCACTAGCAGCGGCAACAGCTGAGGCGGCGGCAGGAGCTGCAATTGAACTACCACCATTGACGACGTTGTTGATCGTTCCTCCCTGAGACGCCGGCTGTGACTGTCCGTTGGCGATGTTGTTGATCGCGCCGTGTTGAGGCGCATTGCCAGGGTTCGCGCCAGCCGCAGTGCCGTTGTTGATACCATTATTGCCCGGTGCATGATGGACGGCCTGAAACTGTCCGTTGACCACCGCCGGCGTCACCGACGGTGTACGCATGCGGAACGGCAATGTCATCCTGGTATGCGTCTGTGCTTGCATCATGACTTTGCGTTCTAGGCTCTTCTCGGCGCGGGTCCAAGCAGCGGTCGGCTCGATCCAGTCTTCTGGCGTAGGAATCCAGCCGACGGGTAAGACTTTGCCGTTGAGGGTGCCGCGTGGGGCTCGGTAGAGCGAGTTGCCGGGAACAACCTTCGGCGCGTCGGTGGCCGGACCGAGATCGAAAGGCATGTTGCCAACATCCGCCTCGAGTGGGAGGCACGCGTCTTCGATCTGCTGCAAGGCGTCGTAGCGAGCTTGGATCTCTGCTCTCGTGAATTGACCTTTCGGTTTGCAGATGTGGTTGCGATAGACTTTCGTGCCTCCTTTCTTCTTGTCTCGCTTTCCCCAATCAGTGCGAAGCATCGCGGCCGTGACCCCACCAGCTGGGAGTTCTTTGCGAAAGATGAAGTTGAAGAATCGCGTTGCTTCTTTGAGGGTCATGTGGAATTGATCGGGAGAGAGAAGAGTGTAGATGACGTTACGCTGTTCCAGCGACCAGACGTGATTATCGTTCTTGCTTTGGTTCTTGTGGGAGATGGGCGTGCGAGACATCGCCTTGTGAGCGCGAGACGTGGGAAGGACGGAAGGCGTGTTGTTCTTCTTTGGTCCTGCTTGTGCTTTGGCCGTAGCTGTCTGTTGCCTAGCCCTCGCCATCTTTGTGATCGATGAAGCTGTTGCGATCGATCGGTGGGTGTCGGATATCGTTGCGGTGGGTGGCGGTGGGATTTGGAACAGGCGTGGGTCGAAGAGAAGGCAGAGCGCGAACCCATCCCGCGCTCAATCATGACGCGACTCGAAACGGAAAATCTGAGGCAGCAGCGCGCCCTGCCGTCACTTGTTGCTGCTTCTTGCGACTGTTGCAGTGAAATGTGTGTATCTTCGGGTCGCGTATGTAAGCGGAGTCCAGTGATCGTATCTGCTGCGGGCTTGGTTAGTGGAGCCCCAATTTAAGTTACGAGCTTGATGGACATGGTGTTTTGTCTTCTGAGATATCGCTGGAGAGCATTATATTGATCCGGTAAGATGATGCTTTGTTTTCGTATCTATGTAGTCTTCCAAAACGTATCCCTCTTGCGTCTTCAGTCATCCCCTCTTGCGTGAAAACAAACAACGAAACAACGAGAACGTGCAGCGATCAGCGCCTCAGTGGCAAAGGTGCATTGTCGCTCGGAGGCGTGCTGTTGATGACAGTAAAATTGTCCACCTCTTCCTCATCAAGCACTCCGCTCGTCTCTTCTGGGTCGGAGGTGCTACCCTCTTCAGCGTACTCAGTGAGGCATTTCGGCGGCGTTGGGCGGTGCTGGTGGCGGTTGAGAGCCGCGAGGAGGCGCAAGTAGTGGTATTGCGCCTCCTCTTGGGCGCGTTCGTCTCTCTCTGGTTGCTCGAGACGGTCTTTGCCGCCGTAGTGCTCGTCGGCACGACTTCTGGGCTCGTGGCGCGCAAAGATTGGTTGCAGCTCTTGCTGCCAGAGGCTCGTTTCGGCGGTTTTCGCCTTTGTTCTGCGGCGATGGAGGAGGCGGCGGGCTGTTTCTTTGCAGCGATCTACGCTAAGGCGTTTGTGGATGGAGAGAGAGGAGCCCATTGTTCCAGTGAGATTCTGTTCATATAACTGTGGTTCTTTGATGATGACCGAAAGGAAGTGAAGGTAGCCGCCCGAGAGCTTTGGAGGTGGAAGTGAGTGAGCCGATGCGGGCCTTCTCAAGCCGCGTTCGAATGTAGTTGTTCCAAGGCTTCCTGGTCACTATTGAGGAAGATATCATTACAACGCCATCTGAAAGGCCGTGTCTCTGCTGCTCAATGGTTGAAAAAAGACTTTGGTATATAGTAACCTAGAAAAACTAAAAAAAGATGGAACCCGAAGGTTCTTTGCTGGAGGGCTCGAACCTCTCAGTCTTATTTGGGTATTGCTCTAATCCGCTGCCACGGCACATGTCACGTAGGTTGGTGCTTATGAATGAAATTTGTATACGTACCTCGTAAGAACGCCCTCCCACTCCGCCAGTGCCGTCCACACGGCCCATGTGTCCTCTCGTAAGAGGACACGGCCGGAGTAAACTACATTTGCATATATACCTAAGCTGGCTTGAGGTGGACTTAGTCAGTGCAGCTGGCCAGGAAGCTGCACATGCTGTGAAGCACTTGCGTCCCCGACATGACGAGGTACCTGCTACAGACTACTGTTTCCACACCCCCATGTCTGCTACGAACTATTTCACCCCTCGCATTTCGTACACAGGTCGTGCGGCGCGTTGTGCGTTTACGCGGCATGATCGCTATTTCTCGCACGGCAAACCATCACGTTGCCACGTCGAAGTTTCCAAACATAGCGCCCCATCTTCAAATGATCTTGGTTCAGGAACGTAAATGCCTACCTCTACGCCGTAATCACAGTCATCACGCGAAGACGACACACTCGCATAATCTTTCGCCCACAGCGAGCTTCGATCACTGCAACCACCATGGATAACCTACATCGAGTTAGCTTTTGAAAAGAAGCTCAACATGGAAGGCGCCGCGCCCCACAAAGCTACGATGTTCGACAAGACACCAGAAGATCTACTTTAAGAAAG
Organism: Cladosporium sp. BF-F; assembly: GCA_030463185.1. NCBI lineage: Eukaryota > Fungi > Ascomycota > Dothideomycetes > Cladosporiales > Cladosporiaceae > Cladosporium > Cladosporium sp. BF-F. The sequence continues at coordinate 124,083 of JAMRMS010000017.1, read as the reverse complement.
CACCACGCATGGCACAGACAGATAGGCGCTGGATACCATGAAGGATGTTGGAAGGATCTACACAGGAGATACATGCGCGAGTCAAAGATGTGTACTCAACTTGCCGAGATACAAGACTTAGGAAGGCATTGGAAAGGTGGTCTTGCTCTGAGGCTGTTATGTGGTGTTTGGAGCCTAGATGATCACTGTGTCTTTTGTGTTCCTTCGGATGGACAGGATATGCGCAACCGATCCTGCAATCGCTTCGTTCAAAGTCCAGTCGATCAGAAAAATGAAGACCGAGGCTCGTTTGACTTCCACCTCGAGCGCCCAAGGCTTGCAGTGTTCATCTCTGGCGTTACACCAGGAATCCTGAGCCGGTCACCTACATCTTTGCGCCGTCTTGATTGTGAGTGGTCGGTTTCTACAAGATCTTACAAAGGCAGTTGGAGGCGTATCATGCAGCGTTTTATGTGTCTTGTTCTTTCAACGACGGGAGATGCATCTAATTATACCGACCCAAATCGCTTTAGATGTAGCGTACTCTTTCAATCCGTTGCTCCCTTCTTTGTCGAGCAGCGTGCAGTCCCAATTCAACAACCTGATATGTTCTCGTTTGCCTGGCCTTCCCCGCCAGCTTCCTGGAATCTTCCGATTGCAACGTCGGCATCGCTTGTGAAGCTATGCTAGCCATATACGCGTCCGTGTACTGGGCTCGTTCGCCTCTGGCTGCCAGGCCTTCGAGGTTGTTCTTGCTCTTCCATGTTCAGTGATACGCCCTCGCTCTTTCCTCGTTCCGTGCTCTTTCTGATTGTTAAGTCAACGCACTTGCTTCCAGCCTTAACTCAGCGCCGCCTCCTGAGAACCGCCAGATTCGCGCAAGGCGGGACTTGACCAGGATATGGACAAAGACGAGGAGATTGGGGGTTTTCGCGACTTGTGGGCAAAAGACAGGTGATTTGATACGGTGCCAGAACGATATCGCGACAGATGCCCTGAAATAGGGCGCTAGTATGTTGGCTTCGCGAATTAAGTTGTCCTTGTTCTGCGGCACGGGCTCTCCTCTTTCTTGACTCCGGACATTCGTTCTGTTTGTTGCCTTCTCCACTAGTATGGGCGGAGAGATTCCCGAGCCTGTGTCTTCCTTGGCTGGTGGTCCGATTTCGATGTCAGGCTGCTGATTTTCCATCGTCAAATTTCTAGCGTACTGCAGGTAGAAGTATGTCATCCCCCCCGGGAGGTGGGCGGTTCAGGCTTTTATGGCCAGAGGCGAGGCTTCCGGTTTCTTATTGCGGAACAATTTTATATGTCTGCCGCTACTTGTAGAGCATCTCGTGTTCGGAGCGCCTGCAGAAAACGACTTCTTGTTGAACCCTGTCTGATGGCGGCGATCCACCAGCATCCCGTCAAAGTAGCTTTCAGCTTGACCTTGGAACCTTTGTTGCTCTTGACCATCGTGACCGGTGCGGCTTCTTCATTACATTCGGATATGCTCGTTGGTTATGTTTCCCAAGCCTTCAACCAACTCGTTGCACTGTATGTTCGTCGCCCATCTCCTCTTGATCGTTCTTGTCCTCTCATCTGCGTGATATCTTCGCCTTCTCCTTTTTTTCTTTCTTATGTCTTTTGACTCGCGAGCATTGATGTTGTTGCAGTCCGGAGAACCTTGATAATGCTTCAATTGAGGAGGTGGCGAGACCGTTGGGCCTCGAAGGCGGAAGAGAGAGAGAAGACGATCGCGATGGAGGGCAGGAGGCTAGGACTTGACGGTTGCACTTGCTTCTGGTGATCATACTTGCTATCCGGATACTTGAACCTTCACGTTGTGACTTCCCTTTTTTGCTTCCGAGAGAAAGAAGTGTTCGGTATCAGCTCTTTATTCGCCGTAGTGCGTCGCTGTCGCGGACTTGGATTTGCCGTAAGGCAGTAGGAAGGGAATGCTCGCTTGGAGGTAAGGGAAGGAGTCGAAACTCGTTATCTGTCTGTTGCGTTCACTTGTTATCATCGGTATTCGCTAGAAAGAGTGCGATTCGCTTCGCTGTCGTCCCAGAGAGAGGATTGCCACCGGTCATTGGACGCCAGTGGCGCGTCGTAGTCGAAGACTCAGCTGTTTGTCAGGAAGCAGATGAAAATGTCGAATGCTCGCGTCAAACTAGACCTTCTTTCTTGTGCCTAATGTTCCAACTCGCTTTTCGATCTCTTTCACACCCAGAATGCGCCCTCTTTTGCTTCCGATCATTTAATGTGCCTGGTACCAACTCGTGAGACATGCGACATATCGCAGTCTGCAGCTCAGATCTCTTTTTGGTGGACGATGGGATTATTAAGGTGGTGGAGGAGGAGTGCACTGGTGTTCGTCCTTTCATGCATGGTCTCATCTGCAAGGATGCCGAGTAAGGTCACTTCGTACCATTTGGAATTAACGGGCGAAGGAGTATTGGAGTAACGGAGTGTCGATCGGAAGGTGCACGGATCTGTGTGAGCATGTCAGAAACCTGTCTTCATCTTTTGGACCAGTGGCGAGCCTGTCGACGCGGGGGAAAGAGGCTAAAGGAAAGAACCTAGCGATGAAAAGAAGGTTTGGAACTCAAATAGTGGGCAGGCTATACGATATGTTTTCGCTTTCAATTTGTTCCGGGGTTCTTCATTGCCACTGAAGCTGTCTACTCAAAGTTTAAGCGCCGGCGGCAGGCCTTTGGCGCTGACCTTGTGGTATGGGTCAGATGTTGTCTTTGACATTGTAGGCTTTTTCTCAAGCAGCAGCAGAAGTGTGAATAGTCGGCATGAAGAGCTATTGCGGGCATTGATGTAAAGTCGCAAATACAGCGGCATCGTTGTGGTTTCCCGTCAGCTCATCTTTGCGGTGCATATCGGCGTCAAGGATACGGGCTTTTGGGCAGGTAAGAGTAGACGCCGCGGCCTAAGAACCGAAGGACCTCCGTGGCCGTTGTTTTACAGTCATCAACTTGAGTCTCCGTCTTCCCGCACTGTGTACTTTCCTCCTCTGATTATCAAGACATCTCGATCGGGGTCGAGTGAGTGATGATGGGTTGGATGTCGGAAGAAGAGCGCTTGGGTTTGCTTTGTTTTGCTAATAGTCGGAGTCGAGGGAATGTTGTAGTTGGAGTTGGGTTTCTTTGTTCCGAAAACGATCGGGTTTGTGAGCTTGTGGAGTGGCAAGGCTGGCTTTGTGCTTCGCGCGGTTGAAACATGGGGGATTATTGCGGCGAGGACATGTTCAGTTGGAAGACGTTGCAGCTTAGGCTTGGTCTTCTGTCTATGCTAGACTTCCGTCAGCATATCTACATTCGAAAAGACAGTGAGGCCGCAGGACAATGCGCGTACGTCGAGCGTAGCCGCTGGCGGCATGTCAGCAAGCCGTGCGCTGGTGCTTTTTGTCATAATATTGGATAAATATGGGCATCAAAGGAGGACCATGCCGGCGAAGTGACGAAAACAAAGGACTTGGTAGTACGATAATAAAAGACCAGTGTGCAGAATGTGGTTTGTGTTGTGAGGAAACAAAAGTGCGAGTGTAGATGCTCGGGGTCGTCTTGCAGCAAGGCTGGATCAGCATTAACGGTCGCAGAAGCAGAGTCGTGCAGAACTGGGAGGTTGTTCTGTTGTTCGTTCAAGAAGAAAGCGATATCATTATGACTGTGTGCTCGATCTGGCTTATCGCGCGTAGGGGTGTTGCAAAAGTGCTACGGCAATGGTGCAGACATGCTGCTGTACAGTATGCACCAGGTTCAGATCCACGGGCGACATCAGGATCTCACGAAGTCCCTCGCAAGCTAAGGTAGCTATATAATAATGTTTAGTTCCACTGCAATCGTCCCTCATGAGGGACACCACGAGCTGTTCGGACAGCATTGACGGAGTGGAAGGGCGTTCTCACGAGGTAGGTAAACAAACTCCCCTTTCCTTCCCCAGCACACACACAGGCACCGTTGGCAGCGGCAAAACATTTTTTTTTGTCCAAGTTCGATTCGTCGAACGGTCTAATTTACTTCTTCAACTTACGCTCCTTTATACTCCATTTGCCTCATGAACGCTCGTCGATGGATGTAGTGATTTCTATTGTTTTGTACTATCTGATGGCGCACTTACCTCAGAAGGCCAAACCCTTCGCGGCCTCCTTGTTTCCGTCATTTGCTGGGTGGCTTTTGGATCAATCATCCTCGCAAAATTGCCTCGACGACTTTAGCAGCTCCGAGCAACATCACACGCCACATACCATATGTGTTTGCTCTGTGTCCAATCCCTTCGGGAAGACGCAGCCCTCGCGCTCCATTTCCTCTCATCATTGGCAAGAAAACTTTGGCCCAGTGTTGCCGACGAACATCGCGCGATGCATGCATTGTTTCGAAAGAGCATCGTATCGTGTGTGAAGCAATTCATTGCACATGTTGTACTGTCCCGTAGCCCGAGGTATCTAGCGAAGTAGTTCGAAGTCTTTCCTCCTCCCTCGCCAATCATCAGCTACGCATATACCCATTTCCCTCAGCGAACGTCTCGCGATTCGATAATCGCATTGAGTGGCATGATCTGGTGTAGCAAGTGTGCCGTAATAGGTATTCTATTAGATCATGCTTCCGCCATTGGATGGTGCCCTGAAGCCCCAGTCTACTTATGGTTGTTGATTGATAAATACAAAGCTGTGTAATATGCTATAGGGCTGATTGGAGCCTATAAAGCCTACATATATTGCCGTGTGGCAATCTTCCTCTGCCAAAGATAGGAAAGGAGTTTGAGCAAACTGCGCCTAAAACAAAACAAAGGCCACGTCTGAGGCTTCTTGCCAAAGCCAAACAAAGACAAAAGCATGTCGGCCTTCTGTGTCGGCCTTCTGCATCTGGTTTAGAGATGCAGGAGATGCGCAATTTTGCCTTGACCAGCAGTAGTGTCTATAGTCTCGCGCTTGGTCTTGGTTTCCGACCCGGCCTTCCGCATTCTTTTGTTCCTCATGTATCTGACTGTATTCTTGCTGCAAGCCCTCATTGCGATCTTCCTACTAGCGCTTTTGGCCTTTCCTCCTCCTTGTCCATGTCTCAGGCCTTTTCTTCCTCTCACTCCTTGTCGTTGTAATCGATGCGAGCCGACCTTTTTTTGCTGTGTGTACAGAAACGGATTGATCGAGTTCCTGCCTGAACTTTCCATACTAAAAGGCTACCCGAGCGATGGAGCCGCGATTTGAAAGGACTAAGGGAACTGTGTGCGCTGGAGTGGCGATGGAAAAAGAGCGGTCTTTGAACATGGTACGGGGTTGACCCGAGTGGCGTACTGTGTCTGGGCCCGGCGGCGGCATCTTGAATAGTGTTATGTCCGTGGGTGGGCTTTTGGCTGGTATGGGGTCGCCTGCTACTTGAATATGCAGAAGGAGGTCTAAGCTCTTTTACTGTCTTTGCAATCGTTTTTCTGGAGACGGAAATGGTTGGCTGCAGTGAGCTGTCGCCTGCTGCAGCGCCATGCCATAGTGAGAGCGATTGGAAGGAGCATCCGGAAATAGGGGTGAGTTTCGAAGGAGCGGCGCAATAGATGGAGGCGTTCGAAGGAGGATTAAGACGAGGCAGCGTTAAGCTACAGAAAAAATGGCTCGGAGCGGTGAAATGAAAGAGAGAATGGTAAGAAGAGCATGGTTCGATAGATAGAGCGATTTGGAGCAGTGATGTGCGACAGGCGCTGTTGTTTGGGGATCATGATCCAGCAGCAGCATCATGTAGTAATAGAGGTGCTTTGGAAATCATGATGCGATAGAATAGCTCGTCACACTATCATGCAATAGACGAAGTATTCCGTGGCCGAATCATTCGTGGTTTGCAGCTGGTGGCGAGCCGCAGGTGTCATGGCGGCAAAACATCTCTAAGTCCGCCTTAAGCCAGTTCAGGTATATGTGCACAAATGATTGTTGGCCCGTTGTCCCCTCATGAGGGGACACTTGGGTGTTTAGACACCATCCTTGGCGGAGTGGCTGGGCGTTCTTACGAGGTATGTTGTCCCACTTCCTTCCATCAGCACAAAGTGATGTCCTCCATGTGCCGTTGGCAGCGGTTAGAGCGATACCCACATATAAGACTATAGAGGTCCGATCCCTCCAGCAACGAGTTCGATTCGTCGAACGACCTTTTTGCTTTTTGCGACTTTCAAAAAAGCCTCACTTACCACCTCTGCTCCTGCTGTTTAATAATGCAATTGTCGCCAATCGTCAGAAAGACGGTCTCAGATGTCTGTTCATCCGTGTTGTTCACAATATCTCTCGGCCATTTCTTCTGAGAACTCCTTGATCCCCACTCAACTGCATGAAGCATATCAGTCCACCCAGCTTAACAACTAGTGACGCCTTTGCACAACAAAAAGTGTACCGCTCCAGACGACCCTTGCCTTCCTCACGACCACGCGCAAAGTCCACCCTCAGAACAAACAAAGCGCCTTTGAAATAGAAACTATCTATCGGGGCAGCCTTTGTCTGCCGTTCTCGCTGCGAAGACAAAGAAAACATACCGGAAGGAGCTACAGAACTAAACTCGGCGCGATCTGGACACAATCGTGGAAGGAGTGGTGGGAAAGACATTGGAAGCTCTGTGCTAATACAAACAAGCTCTTAGGCGCACTATCAGCGGGTGCCGAATCGCTCCAACCAGCAAAAACCTCCTTCCCATCGATCTGATAACTTCCTAGCCAGCGTCTACTCGGCTGCGCCGCAATGCTCGATACAACGAAAACTTCCTCATGGCACTGACGGGAAAGAGCTGGACGTAAAGAGCAAGAATACCCGCGTCGTCTTCCAACTACAGCCATCGATCTCCCTCCTCATCCAACAGCATCGGAACGACCACCTCTGTCTCGCAAAGCGTAGATTGCGTATCTCGAAATACGTTAGCGGTACATAGCAGGAACACTTTCGCGAAAGGCAGCAAGCGCCGGAGGCAGTAGTGGTAAGAACAACACTCTTTAGCGTACGACAGAAAGAGTGACAGATATATGGCAAAGGTAGTGTTAAGCACAATGGAGAGTTTCGAACAAAAGATCGGCCAGCTTCCTTCCACTCCTCTTGAAACGGCGACTCCTAACACGGTATCGAATGCCAAAGCAGCAATCCTCGCACTATGTCGGCACGTCCAACATACGATGGAGATTCAACCTTTGGGAATCACAATCAATGCGGGTCCAGTGGCAAGAGCCGGGGTCTCGAGCTATTTGACAGGAACGGTGGCATAGAGAAAGTAGGAATAGACACTATCGACACTCGCGTACAAGGAAAATCCCAATCTTATGCCATCTCCTCGTCGTAGCATTCTTTGACCTAGAAGGAAAGGTTTTTTTGTATCCCGCGAACGGATTCAAGATACGGAGCACGTGAGACTTCCCAGAAAACTGCAAGATATGGAGTGAGGGCGAAGCTGGTGGCAAGAACAAGACGCGTGAGCAAAATGGCAGGAAGCGCGGCGAAAGAAAGGTAAGAGAAGGCACATTGAAGACCTGAGTACAAGAACGAACTCGACGTCTTCCGTTCTCCACGATGCAGCGATCGTGGACCGTCAAGCAGAGTTTGACGTTTACATTGTAGTATTTCACGAGCGCATTGCAGGTACAGAGGAAGCGAGGCTCTTGGGACAACGTAGGAGATCGGAAATATGTTAGGCATATAGCACATCCTGAGCGCGGAAAGAAACAAAAGCAATGAAGGACAGGTCAGCAGGCGTACTAGTTGCTCGGGCACGATAGTACATCGAGTCCATCCGCTGTTCTGGACGCAACAATCGTCGAACTAGATGCAGATGGTTGGTTTGCGATTGAGAAAGGCCAAGTGTGAGATCAGGCATGCTTCGGCGTAAGATGGGTGGACATCATTGGCAGTGGTTCACGATTCGCAAGCAAAAAGTCGGATCACATTGCAATACGAAGGAAGTCAAGGATTTGGGTCGATCGCGTGTTTATTCAATTTCATTTGATCGTATTTGCCATCTGAGAGGCAGGGAGCCATAGTCTGGTGTAGTGGTGTGCTCCCCCACGCTTAGCAAGGCATTTTCTCATCAGTGTTCTCGTCAATAACGCGCGACGTGTTTGAAGCACATTCCTCTCCATACAGTCTCTGAGTTCGTCGCCAAACAATAACCAGTGCTGCGGTCCTGTCGCTGCGTGCATGTCATTCATGGTTGAGGCATCCAAGCGAAGCTCTGATCGAGACATCTTGTTGGCGTCTACGCGCCCTCATCTTTTGGCAAATCTCGTCTTCTGATTTCTTCATCCCTTTGCAGTGCGATCTTCGTTCCACTTTTTCATAAGGAGAACTCGTCGAACAACAGCTCGGGGAACGGCTCCGCGTGAAAGGTGAGGCTGACCGGAGTCGGCACAGTCGAACAGGCAGGGCACTCGAACTTGTTGCAGAAAACAGCCTGATAGGGCTTGGCTCCGTGCAAGTAGACTTGACGAGGCCCGTCAACCAAGGACACTTCCACCAGCCCAGCAGGAGGGTTGTGCTCGCGCGGCGCAAAGATCAGGGCGGTATCCTCGCTCATGATGACATCCTTCTGGTGGACGAGAGGCCAGGAGTTGCGCTGCTCGGCGTAGGCGAACATGTCGTCGGAGGCCACCACATTGGGGTTGCAGTTGATGCACAGGTTTGCATCGCACAGCATGACGTCGGCTTGCTGTGCTTGCCCGGTGATCTTGTCGCCGAAGATGACGCGACGAACTTCGCCAGCCCAGTTGTAGATCTGCTCATGAAAGAGAACAATACCTTTTCGCTGATCGAGCGTTTCGATGTGATGACTACGTTGACCAGACACAGGATCCACGATGGGGTGACGGGTGATGGGATCGACTGTTGTCTTCTGCTCCCTGACGCAACAGATCAACTGACCATTCGCGAAGTCAACAGCGTTCCTGTGCAACATAGGCAGCTGAGGGTTGTTCATCACGTTGTGCATGAAAGTGTTCAGCACATCGCTGCGATCTCCTCGCCTCGCAGGGAACCTGATGGGCTGGCAAAGAAGATGCTGCAAGTCACGAGAGGAGGTCGAAAATCGGTGCAATGCTTGAGTGACAGCGGCATCGACGGTCGGACGAACGATACCGGTCGTTTTCGCCAGCGGGTCGACGAGGTCTTTGTCGTAGCGCCATTCATCGAGGTTGATGGCAGGAGTCTCTTTGATCACTTCCCAGATGTCTGTCCATCTCCTAGCTTGCATGCCGATGAGGAGGGTGCGCTTCAGCGCCTGCCAGTTGTATTCAACAGGCTGTGGACCAGCCTCAGTGATTCCATCGCCGTAATACGCGATTGGATAGGTTGGGAGTGCAGGAGGGCCGCCAGGAAGACCTTGGAGCAAGTCGGTGGGGTGTGAAGACGTCTGGCTCCTACGAAACTGCTCGCGATTGACCATAGCCGCATGATGAGGATCTGCAATCCCTTCTCCAAGGGCAAGAGCAGGCGTAGAAACCGGAACTTGACGCGTTGGCTGGGAAGGAAGAGAGATATTGACACCTTGAGTGCCAGAGACGATCATTGAGCCAGGATTGATCGACTGGCCAGGAATGTGCGAGGAGAAGGAGGGAGGAACTCTGGTCTGAGTGCCAGGATGCATCATCTGGCCAGCTGGTTGAGCAGATGAGGCAGTCGTCTCTGCGGCGGAGCGGCCAGTATCCTCTGAACTGGGGGAATGGACCTTCTTGGGAACTTTCGTACGCTTCGTGAGCCTGGGACCAATACGGATGGTCTGGTACTCATCCTCTTCTCCATCTTCGGCATCGTCGTCCTGCTGAGGCTGACTTGCTGCCCTTGTGGCAGCCGTGGCGCTGCTCTCACCTCCTTGGTCACTGGCGCTGGCGAGATGCTTATACGCTCTCTTTGGGCCTGTGGGAGGCCTGGGCGCACGCATGGCGGCAGCAGTCTCGTCATCATCATCGTCCTCGTCATAGTCGTCCTCAGCAACCGTCCAGCCTCTCAAGCTCTCTGCCTCGTCCGATCCCTCGGAGCCAGCTGACTGTGCCCGCTGCTTTCCCTTGTCGTTCGCAGCGGAGGACTTCGGTCTCACATCATAGGAGACCCAATCCTTAGCGTTCGGTCCAGGGGCCTGGACAATGGTGCCACTCTCGGTAGCGAGACGCCTCTCGGTGGCGATGACAACGCGGGCGATATGTTCCAACGCCTGGATCTCCTCCTCGGAGCACTGGTCCCTCCTGGTGTGCCACTTGTTGGAGTGGCGGCCGCGGTATCTATCGCTGAACTCGGAGCGCAGCTTGTCCGCATTGGGCAAGCCATTGGGAAATGCCTTGGGAAACTCGGCATCCTCCTGCGCAAAGACATCATTGAAGACGACGGTGACTGCCTTCCAGTTTGCGACCGTCTCCTCGCTATTCTTCTTGCGAGGGACTTGTTGGTGCTCGACAGCGAGCGCGAGGGCCATGCACTTCACCTTGTCCCAGGTGATTAGCACTCTGTCCTTCGAGGCGGCCTTGGACTTCGACTGGATTCGAGTTAGCTTTGAATGAGATCCCGACGCGCCTGTAATTACCTTCTTGGAGGAGCTCATGCTCGCGACGGTGAACAGCGTAACTGTTGTGGTGTAGCAGTTATTTTTGTATGGGTGCGCGGCCGAATGTGCTGTGAGGATCACTTTCTTGCTGCGCGCGGCGTGTGGTGTTGCTAGAACTTGCGGTGCCCAAACTCTGCTCTTCGTGAAGCTGAGCAAGGCCAAGTCCAGTAACAGCAACAATAAGCACTGGCGGGGCAGTGACGACAATGACATCGGGTCGGGTTTGGGGCGAAGGCTTTCACTTACCATTCACTTATCCCGTGAAGCGGCACCTTCCTGCCGAAAGTAGCCGAAGGTGATTGGTATAACAGTGTCGAGTGGGCGATCTCGAAAGCTTCACTGACCAGGTTTTGCAATTTATTGACATGGCGGCTTCGACCAGCGATGTCCTCTCTCGTCTCAGAATCTTTGCATTCGATGGTTCTTTCCGTTAGACAAACGCGGCGTCATGAAGACCAACAAAAATCGTTTTTCGCATCGATGCATGCACAGACTTATTCAACGAGCAAACACTTACGGCCGCCAGTACGATCGCTTTGGAGGTAGTAGTGACGGCGTTTGATAAAGGTCAGCATGCCTGGTGAGACCTTCACTTTCAACTCCATTGAATCAGATACTAACATTTCGAAAGATCTCATTCATCTTTCCAAGATCCATAGGCCGCCACTACCTTGATTTTGCGCTGACGATCCTTCAGTCGATCGCAGTATCGATTGACCTGATGCGAAGCTCCTCCTATACCATTCGCAATAGCTATAGGGAAGACGTTCGTTCGACCACGACGATTCAAACGATCATAGAGGAGTGAATCAGAGCAGAAGAATAGCGAAATAGGAGAAAACTGCCAGGTGCTTAGAGTCTGATATGGTCGGCGACATTGACTTCAGGCGCGCAAAGATTCAGGACATGTTCATAACCGCTACGGCTTTCGCGTATTCTGCAGTCAAGGAGGAAAGCATCGAAATACAAGTGAACCTTTGAACATCTGCCTGTTCTTCCATAAATCCTCGTAGCCTAAACGCAGGATATCCAACTGCTTGTCCAAGACCACAAAAAAGCGCATCTGCTCAGACCCGTTTCTTACGAAACAAGAGATATACGTTCAATATGATACGATCGATTCCATTGATGTTCGAGGAACATTTATTTATTCCCCTTGCATCTTTGCCACTTCGAGCGCCATGGTGCCTTGCGATTGACGCACATGGCAACAACACTGTGCATATCGCCCTTCCAAACAACCTTCCCGCCCTTGATCTCTCCTCCGCAAGTCCTTTCACCGACCCGGCGACTCCCTCTCCCGTGCCTGCCTGCATAGAACCTTCTACAATCAAGCAGACCGTCCCGAGACTCCCTCCCGCTCCCGTAAGTCGCGCGCACACAAGAACAATTCTTCGTGCGCTTCAAACCTGAACTTGAACTCCCACATCCACCATTTACTACACCAACCACGATCTTAGGCAGCATTCCACCGCTCCATGGTGGCGTGTCTTGAGAGACGTGGCAGATCAACTAACAGAAGAGCGTTCACGGTTTTCGATGGTAGACCCTCGGAGGCTCGACTCCTCCAATCTGTTCCTGTCGGAGGGCGGCACTCGATAACCTGGCGCTCCTGTTTTGGCTGATGTTCTTGCTTTCCTTCATGCCGCGTTTCGCGCAATGACTGAAGGAGCGGGAGTTTATGTGTAGATTGCCTTTGGGTGATTGATCGGCTACATTTCTTTCTTTGAGGTTCATTGTGTCATCGTAAATTGTACAATACCTGGCCTGTGCCTGCTTGCGGCCTGCTCATTGCGTAAGGCAGCGAGCTGCGGGACAGCTTGCCGACAACCAGCCATGTCTTTTGTGAGCTTGATTTCCCATATTCCAGTTCACACATAAAACAACAACCACGCATGGCGGCACCAATCATTCAATGATTGTGTGCTTCTGAGCCGGCGCGGGAGATCAAACGCTACAGATGTGTTCATAGTTCCTTGCTTTCCGCTTCGGCAGTTCGTAGTAAGCCTGTCGCGTCTGGACCTTCATTCACCTCTTTCGTCGCTGCAATCATGTTCATGGCAAAAGGAGGCGTCCACCCCTTGGGCCTTGGGCCGGTCAACATCTTTTCCTTCAGTACTCACTTTGTCGTTCCGCACTAACAAACGAGCCTCGTGCTACCGCCGCGTCTCCTGATTGTCCGTTCACCTTAACGCAGCATGACTCCGACCTCACTCGCAGCCTTAGCGACAGGCGCAGCCTTTTCACTTCCTCGCTTCGCGCCTCAACCTCCTCCTGAACTCTGCAATCTCGTTCCTAACCACCTATAGCAGACTGTCCGTCCGTACATGGGGTTCAGTTCATCGATGCGTGGGAGATCAAACGCGTTCATGGTCACCGTTGGGCCCCTGTTTCTTGGGGTTCGCTCCACGAGCGGCCCTTCAGTGAACCGTCGCATTCGGCCGCCAGCTGCTTCCCTCAAGCCGCATATCACACGATGGCGAAGGGAGCTTGCCCAGCAAGATCTACCATCGGCATACATTTCCTCCATCCAAGCGCGACCTCATTGCTTCGCTATGCGCTTGTCTCGCAAGATGTGCAGACAAACGGTTTCACGAAGGCCTGAGACTGGGGCGCTTTCTCGATCAAGTATGGACATATTTTGCCTCTTCCCGCTACCTGTCAGGAATTGACCTTCCAATCCTACTTTTGCTACATTCAACCACGCAAATGGGAACGCTCATCACTTCATGATGAGGGGTCTCGATGAAGCCGTGGGATATTGAACATCACGCCATGAACGATTTTCCTTCTCTTACTAGACTGTGTGGTACTGAGCGGAAGTGCTGCGGCGGACATACGTATCTAGACCAACGTCTTGTTGCCTCGGCGTAGCGATGGGAACAATAGGGTCCTGAACTACACTGTCTGACTTTCTTTCACAAATGCATCACCGGCCCTCTCTCCCGACCTCCACCTTCTCCCTCAGGCAGCTTCCTGCCTCGTGACATGCCAAGCCGTTGGACCGTGCGCCTCGCCGGCGAGTGACCTTGAGCTCACTTCCGCTTCGAACCTGACCTTGCTCTTCCACGAACTTACAAACAAAGAGTGCTACAACCACTGCTAGGCGCAGCGCCCATCCCTTCATGATGGTGCGCTCGTAGGCACAGTGGAAGATCAACTATCGGAAGCGACAACAGTCCTGTTTCTTGGGCTCTTCGGAGTTTCGAGAAGTATGGTAACCAGTTCTTCTGGGCCGCAAAAGTCTCGCCTCCATGCCGCATAGAACTCTATGGCTGAGGGAGCTAAGCTCTCACGGCCTACATTTCATTCTTTGAAGTCCATGCTTTTCGTTGTGCACGTATCTCAAAGACTGTAGACATCGCCGCGCGCACGTTGTTGTGCGGCTTGAGTGAGCAATCAGATAATTGTGTATGCAACACTTGTTCTCTGCCACCTCGACACTTTCCTTCGTCCCTTGCCTTGTCGTCAAGTCCACCCCTTGTACGCGCGCTGCCCTGCCACACTCGAGTTCTTCGAAACACCATTGGCTCATCGCACGTCCTGTGGAGAGTCCGTCCGAGATCGAAACATAACCTGCGCGCCGACTCGCGCCAGGGAAGCATTTGACAACCCGCATTGATCATGCGCCATCTCCTTGCGACTCAAACATATCGCGATGCCGAACTCACACCAACGATATAAGTAGCAAGGATACTAAATATGGGATGACATACGTACACTCTGAAAATCTGGTGCCTGTTCACCATCCTGCACCTCCCACTCTGAAATCTTCTCGACTGCAAGGCTGACCGTCTCCCGCTAGAGCACGGCATTACAATGCATACGACCATTTCCTTCGCACATCTCATTCCTTGCCTCGGCCTTTCCTCCCGCCTCTTTCCACGCCTGATAAGAGTACGAACATTCACAACACACAACCACGCGCATCGTTAGGGCACACCGTTCATCCATGATCGGTCGTGTTTTATTGTCGTGGGAGATTAAAGCAAAGAGAGCGCCATGGTTTCTGCTTCCTTGCTCCCGCTGTTTCCTCATGGAAATAGAGCGAGAAGGATAGCAGTGATCATACGCCATCTAACGCTAGTCGGATGGCTTCTCTTGACTCTGCGGTATTACCATGGCAGAAGGAGGGAATCTTACATCGTGGGGTGGTCCGTCTACATTATACTGTTTGAGAATTGTGGTATCCGTTGGGGGCGAGAGTTGTCAATTTTATGTAGTTTTCAATGCGAAGATGGCAGTCACACAAGCACTTTCTCAAATCAGTCGCCAATGCACTTTAGGAAGGCGACCGCTGCTGCGTACCTTGGCATCAGGATTTTGCATTCGTCACTGGCTACTCGTCACATGAGGGATTGTCTGAGCCACAGCCAAAGTACAAGAACACATTCCGCGCACTGTCAAGGCTTGTTCGTCCTCCGTACGGCGCTCCTTGAAGCAGTGGAAGGAAGGTGTCAGCCGCCGAGCAGTTACTTTAGTGGAATGAAGCTGAACATTCATTGTATATCCAAGACCCTGCCTACTTCGCAAGCCCATTCAAAGGAATCGCCCAAGGCGCGTGCAGAATCGTGACTCGCCTCCGCCTCACGCATCCCTTGTTCGTCGCCTCTTTATTCCACACGAGAAGACATGAAGACGAAGAAGCTGGTTGATCTGTGGTCGGAGGATGATAATAATCGTACCCAAAGGAGTGGTCGTCCATTGCGAGCATGTATGTTCACGTTATGCCTGCGTCGTGGTGTCATCACTTCTGGGCTCGCCGCCTTTTCCTGCACAACCTAGCCATGTTTCCGCTGGGGTATCTTTCTCTTGCCTTTCCCCTTGCTCCCGTCCCACTCTTTCCTCTTCCTTCTGGTCAAATGGCAAAGTGTACTATGGTGTTTCTTCTTTGAGGTTCCGGTGGAATGTATGGCAGTGGCGGCGGCTTGAAGGCGAGATGGATGATGGTACGATTGTTCCAAGTGATGGTCGTGTTCAACTCCATCAATGGGGCGCTGGTGATCAAGAGAGCAAACGGCGTGTCTCCGATGAGGAGCGGCGTGAGTCTTCGCGGCGTAGGGGTGCACAGCTTGGGTATTCGACCGTTTGGAGGTTTTCGGGCCTGGCTTGTTGATGTGCAAATGTGTTTTCGTCTGCATCTGTCTATTCAAGCAGGCGTCAGGCGTGTTTGAAATGAAGAGATTTGGGCAGGCGCTCGGTCATTTAAGTGTTTCCTGGGCTTGCTTCATGGTGGAAGGGAGTGGTCCTCTTCCTCTTCCTCTTCCTCTTCTTCCTCTTTTTCTTCGCTTTCCCCAAGCTCCAAGCCGACAATGCTCTCAGGCGCGCAACCTCCGTCTATTTCACTTACCGACTCCGGCACGAAGTCCTGGAAGGCCGCGGAGTGTTTGATCTTTGCTTTCGTTGCGCCTGAGATGGGTGTTGCAGCTTGGTGTAGGAGGGGAACATTGGCAGCTAGGGCTTTATTATCCAAGGGCCTGCCAGAGGTGGTCTTCGTTCATCTTGTCAGGGCATTTTATTTTCGCACGACCCTAGCGAGAGTTTGCTCGTTTTGATGCGGTGCTCGCACCACAGTGGCGAAGTGGACTTAAGCTTCATTCGTACGAGCAGCTGCGTTTTTGAGAACCAGATTCTGGCTTGCGGTGAGCAATAATATAGGCGGCGTATCTTGACTTGCTCTCGTGATGGTCTCAATGCAAAAGTTGTAGACTTCGGATTCGTTCGTGCGAGCAGCGGTGGTCTTATTGGAGGCGTGGGCTCACAACGAGCGACGAGTATGGCGGCAAGTCTTCGCTTGAGTCGTAACTTCGTGATCGCTGAAGTGGTTCTTGATTTTGCTCGCGTTAATCTTTTCGGTAAGGAGTTGACGAAGACCTTTGGTTGGCTGGAATCAATGAGGTAGTGAGCGCGTGACGGTCTTCGAGCGTGGCGGGTGGATTTGTGCGTGCGAATGGCGCAAGTATAGAATCGTGCGAGTTGTCGCAGAGCTCGGAGTGGTTATAAGGTTGTTCTTGATGATTTAATAATTGCTCCGGCCTTTACCTCAGCATGTAGAGAGCGATGATCAGGAAGTTTTGAACGAGCATGTCGATGTTTACAGTAGCTTTAGGCAGATTTGAGCGCTCACACATGTGCTTGGACTCGTTCTCTCTTAACGACAGCTCTATGGGTGTACAGATCTACATCTGTCACGATGGAGTGAGCGCACGCTTGGTACGCTTGTTTTTGACCAAACGATATGTTGTGTTCTCCATCACTCGATGCAGCCGGGTCCATCCTCACACTCAATACAACATGACTATCTTCACGAACAGCGAGACATCAAATCTACTATTGCACTTTTCTTCTCCAAGACCTTCGACAAGCGAAGGGATTGATGAAAAAAATGTATGAGATCGCCGAAGCGATCGTCACCCAGAGCCCAGAACCAGGGTTGAGTGACGAGCATCCAACTGCTCAAGTACGACCCCCGGGCAGGTGCTCCTCCCGTGGTATGGGAATCTTTATTGCATTGACAATGGCCAGTACCAGCAGAGTCGACAGCAGAGTGAGAGCAGAGAGCAGAGATTAGTAGCACGGGGTGGACGAAAGGGGATACGTACTGAGTCGGCGCCATTGCGCCTGTTGTTGGTTGTCAGTGGAGGAAGAAGCGGAGCTGAAAGGCAAGGTGACTCCCGCGGATATCCGTTGAGCGCACCGGTCATCAGGCAGTCAGGCAGCAGGCACCAGCATTATGGCTTGATTGTGTGCATGTGACTGAGGCTGTGCTAATCTTCAAAGCTCGCGTGAGTCGCTCGCTCCCACAAACAGCAACAACAACACCACCATCACAAGCCACCAATGCTTTCCCAAATCACAACACCAAATACCACAGCAATGAACATACCATTCTCACCTCCACAAGCCTGCACCATGCAGCAACGCCTGACGACAACCTCTCCAAAGGTACGTCGAGCGAGACCGCGAGTCGCGGCGCGTTGCCTCACGTGCGATCCCCTTCTCAGTGTTCATGATGCTAATGATTGTGTTGCAGACCGCTGGTCGTACCTACGACTCCAGTGTACTGATGACGATGACCAGGACACGTGGCGGAGCTCACAACTCCAGAGGGCGTCGCGTGAATCGCACGAACAGCTCCGGGGCCTCTCACAAAAGCCCGGACTGTTCGTCGGTGAGCGTGATTGCTGCCGCGGGTCATTCGTCTCAGACACTGGAGAAGTGGGTCGAACTATTCCATGCGGTCAGGACGCTGTTCGTAAACAAGGCCTTCGACATCTACGAGCTGCCGCACCGTCCATCGCACGTACAGATCGCGAGGATGACTGCAGACTTCACACAGTACAGGAAGTTGATGCAAGACATCCACCAGGCCAAAACAATGGCCAAGCACGTCAACCCTGTCATGCACACACAGTGGGCAGATAACAACAAGCTTGACGTTCTCGAGCGCTCTGTACTCGGCCTGTCGTTGCCATTACCACGTCCTCAGCGATCATCATCACTC
Source organism: Cladosporium sp. BF-F (assembly GCA_030463185.1). Lineage (NCBI taxonomy): Eukaryota > Fungi > Ascomycota > Dothideomycetes > Cladosporiales > Cladosporiaceae > Cladosporium > Cladosporium sp. BF-F. Next base: position 106,065 of record JAMRMS010000017.1, on the reverse strand, counting down.
CTCCCGGCGATGCCTCTTCCCCGACCGAGCCCGAGCCTATCAACCCCGTTCCGCTCCTACGAGCGCTGGCAACCTGCGTCTGATCTCCGGAGGCCGGCAACTCACAATGAGAGAAGAGGACTGGGTTACCCACATCGTTCCTTCAGGTATGAAGGTCACTATCGACTGCGAGATGAACGCTGAGAAGCTCAACAACACCGACGATCACCATATCAGAGAGGCGTACACTGCTGCACATGGCTGTGTTTTGGAGATCTTGCTGAATTCCAAAATCGCGACGATGTCCGAAACAGAGCCAAGTGCAGCAGTGTACGCCTCTCCAATATGGCGGTCGTTGGTTTTGTTGAGCTTTTCTGGATGGAGCTCACAGTCGATGGTGGCCTTTGCGCCCACGGGAACAGCGCCAGAGCACCTCTTGCGCCTGGATCTCTTACCACTGGAGTCCTTTGCCAATTTCTTCTCGGCGTCGTTCCAGCAACCGCCAGTGCACGCAGCTTTACCTTCACCAGCCTGCAATCTGAAGACCTTCTGGATGCCTTCGAGCGGGCTCTTGCCACTTACAAGAGCATGGCCGGCGACTACTTCGACAACATCATCCACAACGTGAAGGAATGATGAAGACGAGCAGCGCTTGACGCGCACGATTTGGGCAGAGGAGTAGCATGTCAAAGTCCCGGGTTGCAGCTGGAGGAGGTGACAGAGGTGCTGGCAGCAGAATCAGCGAGGGCTCGATGTTTGCTTTGTTCATGTTTGCGTCCGCCTTCCTTTCACTCGACTGGTACATTGCAAAGTGCAGGATGGGCGAAACACACTTTTCTACTCTATGAATGAAATCGACTCCACCGTATCAAACGCTCAAGCATCTTGTACCATCTGAAGTCCCAAAGTTGCCATCCATGTCTGCTTGAAAGCTTCAATAAGCCACGTTGCGGGTACGCCGTCCACTACGTATATATTGAGCATATCATTGTATACGCAGCGAGACAGCACCCCAGCTCCCGGCGGAGTATGCGGAAGCGCAAGTTGACCGACGGCACGAGGCCTTCGTCAACTACACGCTTCTCTCACGATCTTCGAGAGGGTACGCCTTCAGCAATCAGTATCAGCATAACGAGCAGCGCTCTGTAACCGGCAGTGGACAATGGACCCTGTGCGCATGATATCTCTGCAAATGGAGATGAATCAATCGGAATGATTCGCTCGACGTGGCTTGCTGGATACTATTGACTCTGCCATTTCGTTACGCATAGCGACAGCACCTAGATCTCCTCTCCTCGCTACGGACAAGAGTTTCGTACACTTTCGATCGTAATGGTGCAGAAGCCACACATTCATTGGGCAGTGCCTCAAGCGTACTGCAACTAACATCTCACCTCCAGCCAAGTGGAGAGAAGGAGAAGCGGTGGAGACAAGCTTTGGCGCTATGTACAAGAGCATGGCCGAAGCATGGCCTTTCCAAAGAGTTCGAACTGCTTTCTATGTCTAGTATGGCACGATAGACGTTCGTCAACATCCTGACCTTACAGCATGGCATCGCCATTTGAAGATCAATACTGTACACTGAGCTCAGTGCGTCTCTGAGACCCTCTGATCGCGCTTCTCTGGTCATAACTCCCATTTACCTGCATAGATTCTTGCCGATCCCTTCGCCATCGACGTTTCAATCACTCAACATCAGATTCATATGATGGCTCCGGAGAAATTTGAGGTGTAAGATCGAAGGGGAAAACCCACAGATGATCTTGCCGCAGCGTTTTCAGAGGCACGTTCATGGCGCAGAGGAGGCCATCAGCAAAAGCAGTCTGACAAAGTCCGGATGGTCCTATCGATGAATTGATTGATGAGTACCAGTTGCAGAGGTAGCCAGTAAGTAAAAATTGCGTAGTTCATTCTAGCACAGCTCAGACTTCATATCTGCAACGCCAACAAGCTCAATCGCGGCTCGAAACCACTGTCAAAGCGGGCGTTAGGCAGTCCGGGTTAGGGTTAGGGGGTCTCGGTTTTCACCGCATCACAAAATGATCGAGAATAATTGTCAAACTGGATCAATCTGATCTACTCTCAATCGTAGATACTGGAGTTCGTCGCGGAATGATGTAGCGAAAGAGGAAAATCCTTCAGGCGCGTGAACAACGGACTGTTCGACTGTTTCGATTCCAGATTCTAAACGTCGCGAGAAAGCCGTCAAAAACGCCGCAATCTATGTCGGCTCCAGAGAGCAAATTACTTGCATGTAACAAAATGACCAGAACAATCGCGTCATACTCACGTTTTCATAGACTACAAGGAAAGGTAGCATTCGTGCCAATTCTGCTGCCTGCTGTTCACGCACGGCCGTCAAGCGCTCGGCAAATCAAGACAATGAAAGACGGGCTGGAGATTGCAGAGAAGTCGGGAGCAATGGAGCAGGTTGCTGAGACGTACGCTACTTATAGAGATAGAGCAAAGCGCTTTTGATGAGTTCAGTACCATGGAAAGGTGTTCACGGCATGCTGTCGACTGCTTCTGCCAGAGACGTCCTTTGCAAGATCAACAGCGACGGTTGCATCACGGAGCGTTTCATCCCACATCAAAGAGCGTCATCACTCCACTTCCGAATTGCCTGTCTTGGTGCTCTACCGTCAGCGCTATGCTCAATGATCTTGGAACTCCATCCGAACAAGCCGGGGGTATCACACATGCTATTGTGCTGATATACGGCTTATGACCTGGGTATTCGTTCCATAGCACTGCATAGCTCAGTAGTGTGAAAAAGGACCTTGTCATGTTTGATAATAATGCGATGAGAGTGCACCTGGTGAGAGTGGACGGCAGTGACTAGAGAGTGTCCAAGGCAAGTCAAGTGTATATAGCTGCTTCATGCTGTTCTTTTGGTCAGCAGTGCCGATCTGAACGACGCTTGTAGTGTAGCGCCTCGGTTGTGATCTGGTGATGAGGATGCAATGGAGGGTGGCTGCCATCGGTGATGCACAGAACGTCGTGCGGTAAGAGTCATTTGCCTGGAGCCTACTATATCTTGACCTTCTCTGATAAGCATGCGACGGTGCATTCGTATGTCATGGTTTGATATCTTGATGTCACACTCATGGATGCTGCTTCGGGGGGATCGGGTTGCAAAATCCTTTGGGATATAGTGAGAATCTTTGTTCCGAGCGACATCAGACGAGCCTCTATGGCGTAGGGGTACCGCATTGCACTTGTATGAACTACCTACGAGCTAATGCAAAGATCCCTGGTTCGATTCCGGGTGGAGGCAAGTTTTTTGCGTTCTCATATGTGAATTTTTGAATAACATAGTTATCCTGGACAAAGAAACACCATACAAATCCGAACAAGCTGCATAGCCTGGGTTACAAGAGTGAACTTTACAGAACAAGAGTCATGAGCAGTTGAACAACTGGGCTATATGATTGTTCATCATTGTTCAGAATCGTTTACTGTTGTCACACAAGCTTAGCCTTTTCCCAAATTCATTCTGTCCCTTCACATGCAGTCCTCATCCTAAAAAGATATCCAAAGCGATGATCGGGAAACTGAGGCTCAGGAACATCGAATTGCCCCGACGAACTCAGCCTAGAATGTGTGCAGCACCCTAGACCGGGAAGGCACAAATTTCGATTTGCCGCTGAATTTGACTGTGTCCGCAGAATTACTCGTTGCAACCCATCTGCCCATCACAATGCTCCCACTCGTTGTCCATGACCGTAACGTCCTAAGCATTCTTCAGTAGTGTTTGGAAATTCTGCAGGTATCACCAGGGCAAGATCCCATGACTTCAGGACTAAGCCATCGAACGGAGATTTCCATCATCTTGCGCAACATCTGGATTTTGTCGTGCCACACGGGCAAGAAATTTGTGGACGCAAGCGCGGTATCAGTGCGCCTAGAAGTGGGGCGAATGTCGTTGCGATAAGGTTGTCAGCTGGCTTCCGGCAGCTGCTAGCCGCTACCCCTATGATTCTTAATTCGACTTCTCAATAGTGCCATCGCCCGCGTCGCTGCAGCGTTCCCGGACTCGACTCCGCTACTCTTGAACGTCAGGCAGCCTAGAACTCCTGACCACAATACCGTGGAAATGTGAAGTAGTTCAGGATGGCATGCCAAGTGAAAAGTATCCGTGATGGCGCCGCAATGTGCTCGGTGGCGAAGCCAAGTGCGTGCAGACAGCCCGTGGTGCCTGCGCCCCCTTCTTGTGCGACGAGTGTAGTGCTGTGCTCATTGATGGCAAAGGCGTCAATTCTGATGGCTCCCAAGGCCGGTCCAGCTGGTGGCAGTACGGTGCTTGCTTAGGATTCCGAGCGCAAACACTATCGTCGTCGTAGGACAGCCGTAGACCGCCGGGTTTCTGCCTCATTGGGTCTTGCCTTGTGTGGTTGTTCGCCGCTGAAAATCCAAGTGTCTCACTCCAATGTTTGTCCGCAGAAGAGATGCATTGCATGTCAAATATCTGGACCCTTGGGTAATGGCAGAAACTGCTCGTTCTTCCTCAGCTCTTCGACACCTTGAACACAAAGGTCTTCGCCGGCGAGTCTGGTTCGCCCACCTGGCCTTTCCTCCCGATGGTGGCGGCGGACTCCGGAAGAGCATCTTCAAGTACTGACAACCGAAGGAATCGAGTCAGCGTACCTTGAAGACAGATGGCCGCCACAAAAGACGTTGAGACAATGGTCAGCTTCGACGGCAAGCTCTGCGCACGAATATTTGGAGCACGTGCGGTGTGTAATGTAGTTGACGGTATCCGCTTTGCAGTGCACATTGATCTTGTTTGATTTGGGCGGCATTTGGCTTTTCGTCATGCCAGGCGTGGCAGCAATTCTTTCAGCAAAGTCGCTTTGGCTCAGCATCAGATGTGTTCTCTGCCGCCGCCCGAATGGAGAACGCTTCTCCTTTGGTGTTGCTGTCAACTGGAAGGAGGTGGCGTTGCTGTCTTATCGTCAGTGTCGTCTTATACTTCGAGGACAGAATTCCCTAGATGGTACAAGATTCGAATATCGATTTACTTGTTGTGTTGCTGTTTGGCCGAACGAGTTCACCTCCACGCTGACTTGACTGAAGAGCGGAGAAATCTGGATATTCTGCGGCGATATGAAAGCGAAGCAAATCGTTGTACATATGATGTGCATCATGGACTCCTGGGTATTGCACTGGAAATCTTGTCTGTGGTACAATGGTGGCCTATCGGCAAGCACGGACATCAAAAGCCGGTGCATACTACTAACGTTGCCGTATGTCACTCCGCGGCCATCACGCTCCGCTGCACAGCAGCTTATCCCGATTGAGACTTGAAAAGAAGGCAAGCAGCGCCGCAATACACCATAACCTCCAATAACCGCTTCTGAGCAATCGGGAAGCGTATGATTAGAAGCACTGCCTCATCCATTGCGGACAGCTGACGAAGCACTGAACAAGGTTCGCCTATTGCTCCTCCAGGCCACCGCTCACTTCCTACCAAATGCATCAATTCAAGCCTCACTTGGTCAAGTGAACTCGACCCTGCATCCTGCACGCACCTGATCACCCTAGTCACGCCATCGCTGCCTGGCCGTCGACTGCCAAGCTCAGGGCCCGTGCGTCCTGCTCCCAGGTGATATAAGCCAGCTCCCGCCTCGACCGATCGCTCTCTTTTCCCTTCTTCACCCCTGCAGCTTTTGCTCAGGAAGGTAAGTACCAATGGTGGCAGTGCCTTGGGAAATTTTTGAATCACAGTCTCCGGACTCTAAATGCCGCGGAGGGTTGAAGCCCCTCAGTGGTAGCCGCTTGGTGCAAGCCTTGCTGGTTACCCTTTTTTTCATCAATGTCTGCCGCTTGCGGTGGGCTTGGAGAAGAAATCGTTCAGTTTTATTGCGGCTGCTATCGCTGTGAACTTGTTGTGCTGTCTGTGCAAACTCCATGTTGCGTGTATGTAGGTCTGTGATGTTGTGTTCTGGATATCGCGCCATGGTGGTATGCAGAGCCTACACATGTTCACGATGCAGACCAGAGAGTCCTACATCACGAGGAGATTTAGCTATCGTCGCTGTAGGATTTGACCTTGCACAAGGTCCCTTGATAAAGTCCTGAGCCCGTAGACCTGTTGTGCCCAGCAGCAAAGCGTTACAATGTTGAGAAGGACGATTTGGCTCAGTGGGCAAGACGCATCGCACGTCTTTGATCTTACAGGCTGTATGACGATCCCATATCGGCATTATAGGATACAGGCAATGCATCAGGTAAGTTAGCATCATGCCGAATGCGGCTGAACACGCATGTCCGCCAGCGCAAGAACAAAGCCACACCCACGACTCGGCCGCCAACGCGAACGTCTGGCAGCTCTACAACGAGAGCGAACAAAGAACTTTGACAACGACGGACTTCGACGTCTCCCACCCTGTGCGCAAAGTATCATGTACCCAAAAGCAACTCAAGCATCAGCATGCTTGCGCAGAAACATGCCTGTCCAGGGCAACCTGCCCTAGACCGACCACTTCCTTGCACCCCAACCACGGAATGAAAAGGAAACAACCGCAGATCCGCGCGGCAGCCTACTTACTTGCCATCCTGCGCCCTGCACTACAAGAGATACCTGCATTGTTGAACTGGTCTCCAAGCAGGAGGCGAGGCTGATCATCTCTCCTTCACGCGCGCACACATCTAGTCAGGGCGCTCGCTCTCCATTGCCGCACCGCGTCCAATCGGGATATCTCAAATCGCAGATGACCTTCCGCCTGTAAAAGACATTTCGCAATGCAGAAGACATCTCGATACCACACTCGGAGACAGCATCGCGCTCCCATCCTGCGCCACCAGGCACAGCGTTGCAAACCTCCCAGTCAACGAACTGTTTCGGATCGCGATAGCCGCAAGTGCTGCTTCTTCCCAACAAAAGATGAAAGAGCAAACGCCATCAGTAGCGGCGCCATCAAGTCCCAAATCATGGCCTCATCAACGCAACATACAGCAAGAAGAAATTGGAAAAAGGCAGCAAGAACGATTGCGACACACCGTTAGAACAACTCTCACAAGCGGTCTACGCGACGGTGGTCACACATGACGATCATTGAAAGATCAAGGGGACGATGAGCAGAGTCTCAATGCTTCTGCAGTCTAGTAGATGTGCGGCAGGTCTGAGTCTAGGATGAAAGGAAGCTTCATCAGAACGCAGTAGCCGACTAGTTCAGTACGACGCGCTTATGGACCCAGGAAAGCTCATCTCTGCAGGATTCCTCCATTTCTGCGGAAAAGTCCCTGTCATCCTGAAGTCACATTGAGCGTCGCTCGGACAGTTGGGCTCTAGACATCCCACATCCGCCCCTTTCAGTGCGTTCCAGTGCTGATGAAGATCGAGCGAAGCGATTCGGCAGGACTTCCCACGGCATCGTTGCAGAGATAGCCTCTCTGGATGTCGCAAGCGAGACAATTAACAACAACGTCAGCGTGTCTCACGGTCGATGCCTCTATCGCGGGGGCCAAGCAAGATTACCGTCAATTTTTCCGAATTCCCTGTAGAAGCACCATAGCCAACAACCTTGCCGATCGAATCTTCGTCACCACGAAAGACACAAAGCGCTTACAGCCGTCAATGCCACCACAGGGGCATCGAATGGGAAGAGCAAGATCATGGCCATGGACAACAGGTGAAGTCGATTAGGATGGCAGGCAAGGGCGATCGGTTGGATACTATGATAGCATGGAAAGAACATGGAAGAGGCACTTAGCGGACAACCACGGAATCTCGCAGCACGAGATATGATCAAGCTTTTTGGAACTCAATTGGTCGCGAAGATCTCAGCAACAGTTCAGAACGGCGCTCTGCGCACTCGCGAAGCTAATACTGTGCTCGCATACACGAGCATTACCACGCGAAATCCTTGGCCAGCGTCTTGCTAGCACGGAACTCTGCGCATAGACTATGACTGTATGCTCATAACCCCCAAAGCGGCATTGTGAGGATCTGCTCACCATCAGCTTGCCATCCTGACGAAAGTTTGACCTGAGATAGTCACCGCCACCGCACTATTGCAACATCTTCGCGCTCGCGCATACGCAGCAATATCTGTCGTCCATGCCTATGACTTTCAAGATGTCCTCAGCTACAGCGTCCACTTTCATCGATAACTCCTCGACCGCGATCTTCGACGACTTTACGGCGCTTCCGGTATCGAAACAACATCTTCCCACGTGAAAAGAGGACGTAGATGTAATAAGGTCAACGAGCCCTACTTCTGAGCAATAGGCCGACAGACTGTGCTTCCATATACAGGAACATTGCCGCCAACCTTGAACTGAACCGCAGCTCAAACGACAAAGTGTCTCTCCGTGGACTTCTTGGATCATCGAACATGTTTCCCGCAGCTGCCGATGTTTGAACTAGGGATGATGGAATACAATTCTGGTCAAGACATGAACCGTCTTGTTGAAAAGGAGCCACGCCGAGCAACCAGTGGATGACCGAGACGATCATACAGACTCTCGGCCTTGATGTCGGGGCGACGTTGTAGATCTGAGTAGCACGGCTCTCCTCTCTTGGGGATAGTGCTGCAACGAGAGTGACCTACGTCAATGACCCCACCAATAAACCATGACCAGGAGCTCTGGAGGAATGATGAGCTTTATGAATTTCGAGAGTAAGAGCGAGAGAAATAGCAAAATTATGGGCACTATTAAGAGCAAGGGCAAGAGCAATGACAACAGGGAGGAAAAGGCAAGTGGAAGGATGCCAAGTACATCGAGGAAGTGGCGTTCGGCATCTTTGCCAAAAACACTTGCGCTAGTGTACAACATGAGTTCTTCAACGGGCGTCAGCGCGTTCAGGTGCCAGTCGCAACGAGGTCTCCGAGACAGCACACAGGATTGGTGGCGGATGCTGGTCTTCAATCAACAAGCCGTGGATGATCTTGCTGAACTGGTGCCTCGCAATGGTCCACTGTACGCGCACTGAAGACATCGTTGTCTCCGTTGCAGATGACACCCAAACGCCTACGCTGGAAGATTCATGATGAGACCACGCACCTCAAGTTTGGCTCGAGGTCAACATCTTGGCAGCTTGAGCGGGATCGTTCTCATAAGGGACTTGAGCTTGCAGACTTCAACAGTCTGATGGAGAGAGAAATCCATTCTTTGCTGTTGTCGGCATACGTTCGCTGGGCACGTCTCGATAAGGAGAGACTCGCATCCCCGTTCTCACGCCCGCCATGGAGCACCGCTTCGATCGCATGTACAACACACATAAATACGGCACTCGCCCTGAGAAGGGACACCAACAACAAAGTCCAAAGAGCTGCAGCCGCACTCGCCTACAGCCGAACGGAAGAAACCACTCAATCAAGCCTGAGTGCTTTCCAAACTTCGCGGCTCATGACAGCGATTTTGTACACCACCACTTAGACCGCTGCAGCTCCTGTATACAACACCAAGACAGCGTGTCGCCGCTCCAACTCCATTGTGGCTCAAAAAAGCGTGCAATCAGCCTTTTGCGTGCGAACATGATTGCGATCACCCTGCCAGTCGCGAGGACAAGATACAAGGGCAGCTGTGGAGTCCTCGAAAGAAGAATTGGGACGGGAACCGCGGCTACTAAGACTGCTGGACGTGTACTTCCGCGCGTGCAATTGCTGTTGTTACATTAGAAAGAATAAAAGACTGCTGCATTCAAACTCTTCCATTGGTGGACCTGTCTTGCTTCTGGAGCTCCGTCTCGAGATCGTTTGACTTGAATGTCGGCGATCGTTCTGAGAGAAGAGCTTGGTCGATCGGACCCTCGAGCTCTGCCTCGCGGTTGTTGTGCAATTTTGCTCGACGAGGTTTGTGTGCACCAACAGACTTGCTCTGCTTCATTAGCTCTGGTCCGAGGCCATCATGGGCGAGCATGTCGCCTATCCCCTTGATGATACTTCGCTTGTTTTCATGACACGCCTTGGAAGCGTTCGAACTCAGCAAGGTGGCCATCGCGAGTGAGGTAATTGTCGTTGGACGGGTTCGTAAGCTTTGAATGTGTATGGGCAGCTTTAGTGGACATGGCGAGCGAAATAGTCGCGATTTTCGCCTTGAGACTTCGTGGATGCTTTGTAGTCAGCCGGCGACGGCGCACGTCAAGGAGAGTCCGGTCAGACAGGACTGGATCGTGTCGTTGCGTGAGTCTCTTGGCAATGCAGTGAAGCGATTTGATGAAGATAAGCTACAATCAAAGGGCATGGTGATCAACCTCCCAACCAGCTTTTCCCTCGTCTAACAGCAGAAAATGGGTTACTGAGGCACACATATACGCCTGAATTGGGATGTGAAGTCGACGTCACACGGTGAGTAAAGCTAGCGGCCGTTTTCATAGCATGATCAAAGGCAACAGAGTAAGGATAACGTTGCTTTTGTATCACATTTACATAGACCATCAATCACAATGATTTGCATGATATGCTCGACGAGCCAAAAAGCAGTTGTAATAACCATGATCGTCCTTCCCACCACCAGCGGGCATCCATCTCTCCATCACTCACTCCAGCATCACCAGCCTCAGCGGCCTCACTTCCGCATCACGCCACCGATCGGTGTCCTAATTAGGCACTGCTGCCTGCTGCTTCATGCCAAGACTTTCGGGGTCGCGAGTCTACTTAAGCCTGCTCCATCTCTCGAAGCTGCGCTTCCTTTCCTTTCCCTCTTCATACTTTTCGAGGCGTGTGAGCGCATGGCTTCGGTCAGGCTCACACTGCTCCCACTCAGGCCTGGCCCTGACCATGCAGAGGGTTCTCAACAGGCAGCTCGACCACTCCATTGCACATCGGGGCTGTGATTCGATGCTTGGACTCGCTTTGCGAGTCACACTGAGACAATTTTTGATGGTCACCATCCTTTTTTCATCATGTTCCTTCGTCGCTTGCGACGAGGGCTTGGAGAAGAAAGCTGTTGTGGTCAGTGAGGTCTTTGTGCTTCTGTGATTTGTTGATGTTGTAGTGTCAGTGATGCTATAGTGTGGCTGTAGGTTGGTGTGGTGATGCTGTTGTGAGCTGCCCTTCCTATGTTGTCAGTGATGTTGTCGTGCGGCTGCAGGACGGTGTTGCAGTGCTGGCGTGGTATACCGCTGAGGCCGGTGAAGTAGCACTTGTGCGGGCGAAGGACGGGATACATGGGGTTGCATATTAGCTCGCTCGCCTATCAATACTCTACTGTTGTAGCAAGATCATGCCTGTCAGTGGTCGTAGTCTCTTTGTGTCGTTGTTGCGATCTATGGTCACTCCCTGTAGGCTGGGAGCCCCCATGAATGAAGGCTGTGCGGCAATGGTTTGAGTTGACAGCCGCCGACGGCGACCTGTATACCAGGCGACAGTGGTCTTGATCTACGATATACTGGTCCCAGCAAGCCTATTTGGATCGTTGCACTCTGTGAGGCAGCAATAGAGCTGAATTGGAATCACGACGCTCACATTCGGTGAGACTGATGATGGCCCTCACTGAACAGCATACCAATCCTTGCTCCAGACCGTTGGCAGTGATCAGCATCCGGTCAATAAAGTGGCCTCTTTTCTCAACACAAAGTGCCATCATATTGCCATTGGCCGTGTGGTGCCAACCTAATGCGCAAAGACAGTTTGTCTCACCTCACCCACAACACCGGTACGCACAAACGTGACCTTACAAGGCGGTCACACGATCCTCGCTCACTCACTGATCTACAGGCAGAATATATTTGCTTAGTAGGACAAAGACGAGTCTCACCCCTGCGTGGACAAATAGCTCGCACACCGCTCCATCAGCAACGCCGACTGCGTTGAATCACACCCAATACCGAACAGCATGCTGATATCAGATTGAAGCCGTCACGAACGACAAGCGCTCAGTCAACACGGCAATTTATCTCGCTAGCAAGACCGACCCACAAATATGTGTTGCCAAAACAAGGTCGAACGGCGCAGTCTACCTCATTTACCCAGCAACCTTACCGGTGATTACGAGCGCAAGCACTTGGACGCCGTAATCGCTCGTCCTCACTGACTTACCTGCAGACGAATACTGATGGCAAACAGATGTCAAACGCCGCTAAACGCCACGAACACCCGCCGAAAACCTTCCACGCCGCCGCATACATGACCTCCACGCCACCGGGCCACGACGGAGCCCCTCGTGTCCGACGCCGATCGCGGATACACGGCCATAACGACGGACTCGCCAGACTCACTCCTTTGCTCGTTCCCCAAGGTAACCAAGCCAGGCGCTCTAATCCGCCAGTTGTACGCTGCCTCCCTTGCTGTGGGAAACGTCCCCAAGCCAACAACTTCACGTAAGCCAGCAGCGGGATCATCTATTACAACACGGAAGGGTCGGAAGGTTGCAGGACAATGGTTTTCGTAAGGGCGCACAATATCTGGAGGAAACAATTTTTCGTCAAGAGGTGAGAGGAATTGCTCCACTTTGACTTGAAGAGGCCGTCTACATCTGAAGGGCGATATCCTAACATGTCAAAGAGTCAAGCGCGCTGCTGTGGGATCAATGCTGGCAGAGAAGTCCTTTGGGTCTCATTTGTTTTCCGGAGTGAGTACCACAGTGGAGCGCGAGCCTAGATAGGATGCGCAAATTGTCCATCTAGGAAGGAACTGGTTCATCGAAAAACAGGTGCTCGTGGAATAAGGAGGTCTTTCCATGCCTCGAGATACCGTGTTCGGACGTGACGCATCTACCATCACTGAAAACCCAACCAAAGATCAGATTTCAGGACTGGCGAACAAGCAGCGGATCAGGCAGTCAGTCCAGAACAGACAAGGGCAAGGGTAAGGCAGATGTACCAGACTTTAATGGACAAGAGCAAAAAGATATTGAACTAGGAGCACGAAGATGGAGGAAAAGATTCGATTAGACGTACAAAGATTGAAGAGCGCAAAGGCTGAGCACAAGACTGCGACAATTGCGTAATGCGCAAAGGAGGAAGAGACCAGCGCAAAGAGAGCGATCACAAAACACAGTTGTTAGGATTCCAAGTACAAAGATTGTATAGACCGGGGCGCTGCGCGCAACTCCTCTTAGAGACCGCTTATGGCGACTCTATGTCAGACAAAGACCCTGATGAATTTTGCTCTACGCCCTCAGGGTAGCAGAGAATTTCAGCTACATCTTTGAGCAAGCGTTCAAGACATCAATCTGTCAGGCGGTGACCGCCACCAGCGCGGCTACACGACCTGCGGAAGGCTTCGTCTTGCGAAGATCAAGAAGTACACCCGCAAAGTTTACTCAACGACACGAGATCGCGACGAGCAAATCAATCGACTGGCTATTTGGGATTCCGAGCGTCAGTACATTTTATTATCCTAAACCCAGCGCCAGGCGAATGGCACCAGCGCACTACTTCCTTGCGACTTACGAGCGTAGCAGCCGGAAGCGAAGGCGATTCACAATTTTGATGTGACCGCTCTACCTTCAACGTCATAAAAGTCCCTTGCGGACGTCCGGAGCATCTTGAAGTCCCTTTCGCTCAACAACCTTTGGCGCCGCTCGCGCAAATTGGGCACTTGTACAGATGGTCGAGGGCGGGAGGATGCACTTATCAGTTCCGATGGGAAAGGGATTCTACCAGTTCGTGAAGGCGTGCTGACGACCGATACTGTAATGAATGGCTGTATAAAACCAGGAACGGACTACATAAGCTCAGGCACAGCCACCGCATGAACATACTTACAGACCTATTACGGTTGACTAAGGTGAACGGAAAGGCGTGCAGATTTGTGGGCTGTTGGAGATTCACAGTTCGAGGGTTGCTTCGATGAAAATAATGTAGGATCATGGTTTCGGGGTAAGCTGTAAGATCTTGGAAGACGCTACGGGATAGGAATTGAGATGGGAACAAGGAACCGATTGATGTAGAAACAAAATGCGCGTTATGTGTATGTCCAATCTAGTATAAAGACGATTTCCTCCTCTTATCACAAATGTACTTTGCCGCGACATCCTCAGCTCACAGTGCCCAAAAGCTCCTGAGCAGCAGTCCTCATAGCAACAACATCGCTCTCCTTGCTAATGCTGTCATCCAACTTGCCCTCCCGTCCAGTCCTCAGGTTCATCCGATCAGGATGCCACCTAGGCTGCTCCTTACGACTAAGCCACTTAGCAAGCGCCTGCTTGGCGTCGCTGGTAGCCTCTCTCTTGCTGATCTCAAGACCCAAGTGATCGCCTCTCTTGTTGATGGAGGCCGAGATGCCGAAGCCGGCGAGGAAGACGACTTGCACGTTAGCGACGAAGATCTCCTCGTTGCTCCAGTTGCCGATGTTGGCGGAGGAGCCGCCGAGGAAGTCGAGCTTCGAGAGCTCGCGCGAGGATGCCGGGAGAGGGTAGTTTTTGTCTGTGCGGGAGAGCTTGTCCCATTTGGCATTGTAGGTGTCGAAGAGCTTCTTCAGGTCTGAGCGGGAGCGCGTGGGTGTGCTGGCGGAGCGGGAGGATCCAGAGGAAGTGCCTGACCTCGCGTGGGATTGTGAGCGCGAGGTGCCGCTGCGGCGGGGAGGTGAGGGAGCACGTCTGGGTGGTGAGCGGGCACGGCGTGGTGGTGAGCGAGCACGGCGTGGAGGAGATGGAGCACGACGAGGAGGTGATGGGGCGCGCCTTGGGCGAGCCTTGGGCTTCTCGCCGTGGTACTGGTTGTGAGATGTGCTCTGAGCGCGAGGACGGCCGTACTCGTTGAAATCTGCATTCTTCCACGATTCTGGATCCTCATGTCGAGATCCACCTCTTGAGACAGGCGAAGGGGAGCGGCGCCTACTCCTGCCAGTGTCGGGGGCATGACGAGGACGTCTCGGTGGAGAAGGCGAGCGACGACGACGAGGTGGAGGAGATGGCGAACGACGACGACGAGGCGGCGGTGAGGGCGAGGAGCGACGGAAAGGGCGTGCCGTGGAGCACGAGTCGAAAGCACCAGTGTCATAGCCACGGGAGTAGAAGGAGCTTGGAGCCCGTCCGCGCGGCTGAGATCGTCCATCGTTGCTGAAACCACGAGGGTTTTCGAAAGGGTTTTCGAAGTAGATGGGGCTAGGTGAGCGACGGCGACGAGAAGATGAGCCGCTGTGATCCTCCCACATACGGAACGGCCTTGATCCACCGAAAGTAGAGTGACCTTCAGGACGGCGCTCCTCGGTCATGAACCTCTCGTGCCTACCCCTCGGAGGCATCCCAGGCATACCAGGGAAATCGCTGTCAAACGAGGAATCGAAAGCCTCGCTATCGAACATGGAGTCCGAGCGACCCGAACGACCCCTGCCAGGCATACCTGGAAAGTCAGAGTCAAAGTCAGAGTCCATATCGCGACCTCTGCCCGTCATGCCCGCAACGTGCCTGAATCCTGAACGCAGGCCATCATGTCCGAAGCCTGATCTGGAGAACCCAGCATCCATGTCATCCCACATCTTGTTAAAATGGGCGTCCATCCTATCGAAGCGCTCCGTCAGGTCATCGAAGTCATCGAAGTCCGAAGACCTCTCGTGACGACGAGGGCGCGCATTCGATGGGGCACGAGACCTGCTGCTGCTGCCGCCGAAGTTGAGCGAGAAGCTAGGCATGTTCGCGAGGGTTTTGAGTTTCTTACTTCCTGTCTTTGAAAGCTACTGAGCCAGTCAGTAGCGTTAGAGTTGCAAGCAAGTGAGTTTGTGTGCCATCATTCGGGATATCGATGCGGCGCAGCCATTATGAAGGTGTCGAGTGGAGACAAAGAGCTGAGAAAGTAGACGTAATAAAGCCCTTGGTCAAAGGACGTCGATGCTCACAGAATGAACTTGATTCTTTGTTCCAACAGTGAAGAACAACGGCGAAGATTCCAATGGCGCGTCCGAGCATTGTGTCAAGGTTGTTGACCCTTCAGTGCCTCCCGCAACCATGACGAGCAACGGACCCAGAAGCGACGAGAGCGCAACAGTAATTGCGATATCCCAGACATAGTCGATCTTTGTACTTGGCCATGAGCTGCAGTGAAGCAGGCCATTTGAATTTTCCTAAGTTTTGTGAACGCTAGCTTGAGACGAAGCTGCAAACCCATGCGGACGAAGGATACCTGGGCGAGGGAGCGGATTTTTGCAACGAGCCAGATCGAGCGTCGCGCCAGTCGCGAGACTCGCCTCACCATCTCTCTATGTATGGGTTGGTTTGTAGTGAAGATTTCTTGTGATGGAGTGCTCGATATTCCTTCAGAGCTTGGGGTGCGGCGCGCGGTTCGTTATAGCAGCTTGAAGACACGGCGATGTAGCGGATCTTGTAATTGCGGCTTGCTTGTGTGACTTCAATGGTATGGATGTCTTGGTCTTAGGGTGAACTATGGTGCTGCGGGTGGCAGTCTACGAAATTGTGCAGTCTCGCCGCTTGTGAGGTCGATTGCTGTCTGTTGGCTTACTTACATCTGTGCTTGTGTCGCCCGCTTGCCGAGTCTTCGCTGCAAACTCAAACTCCCTCACCATTTTCACGTTCTGGACAGAACTCCAAACATCCTCCTCAGGATTGGGCATACTCTTCATCTGTCTCTACAATCGAGCCACACTAGGAACTCAAAACACAGATGTGCAATGCTTCGCATTCCAACCCTGGCATGTTGAGCCGTCGGTCGACCGTTCCAATTCCAGCCGCTGGAAGCCATCGCCTTGGGTCTTGTGGTCTACCGGCACCTCTGTGCTCACAACAGCAAAGCATGAAGTCGTTTTTCACCACAAACGGACCATAGCATAACGGACCATAGCATACTAGTCCCAGCTCGGCATAGGCGTCGATCCCACCAAGCTCTGGCAAACCCTATGACGAACATCAAGATCCATCACCAAGTCCGCTCCACTTCAACCAACCTCGGCAGCATCAACAGCTCAGCTTTCAATACGCACTCAATTGACGACCCACCTCTTGCACATGACATGAATCCGAATGGCTTGCTTCTCTTCGTCTACGGTAAAGATACTCATTGGTTCGGCAAAGGAGATGTAAGAACCCCGCGGTCCCCTGCCGCGGCTGTATGGAGATGATGATGCGGGGTACGAAGACCAATAGATCTACATCGGCCCAGCGCAACAGAGTATTTGCAGCTCACGAAGAAGCAATCAATCGCAAGGTACACGTTCTTGAAAAACGGTAAAACACTACACGGAAAGCTGAATACCGCCAATTTTCAACGTTTCAAACGATTACCGAGAACAACGCTAGCATCAAGACAAAGGAATCACCATCATGCCGCCAAAGACCATGCGAGCAGTTGTTCTGAAGGGCGACTTCAAGGTATGCACGAGTCTTCTACAGACTTTGGTCGACTGTCGTATTCTATTGCAAAAACAAGCCGCGCTGACGCTACGTCTCAGGTCGCCGTCGAAGACCGCCCATATCCCAACATCCAGAAACCCACCGATGCAGTCCTCAAAGTCTCCTCAACAGCGCTTTGCGGCAGCGATTTGCACTTCTACCGAGGCCACCTCAAGTGCCCACCCGACTTCATCTGCGGCCACGAGTTTGTTGGAGAGATTGTGGAGAAGGGAGACGACGTCAAGAAGTTCAATATTGGAGACAAGGTATGCAATACTGGAGAGGGTGGTGGGCGGTCTGCTTGAGCTGGAAGCGCTGTGGTGAGATGATGAGAATACCTTGATACAGGGCAGATGATTTCGACAGGGCTGGAGAGCTGACATTTCTATCAGGTCGTTGTGCCGTTCTACACTGCCTGCGGCGAATGCTACTACTGCGTCCGAGGCCAAGCATCACGATGTTCCAAAGGTAACATGCTACCAATTTCGACAATACCCTTCTCCAAGAACTGACATCCCCCAGGCGAGCTCTTTGGCAACTCTGCCCCGGCCAACACCATTGACGGCGGCCAAGCCGAATACGTCCGCTGCCCCCTCGCCGACTCGACCTTCGTCCTGACCCCCAAAAACATCCCCGAAGAAATGCTCGTCCTCATGGCCGACATCTTCCCCACAGGCTACTTCGCCGCCTCCCGCTACCTCAAGAACCTCTCCGACCGCGACCGCAAAGAATTCACCGTCGTCTGCGTCGGCTGTGGACCTGTAGGAATTTGTGCGATTACTGCTGCGCTGACCATGGTCGACAAAGTCTACGTCGTCGATTCTGTGCCTGAGCGGTTGGAAGAGGCGAAGCGTATCGGCGCTATTCCTATCAACCTCAACGACGACCCTGTCGCAAAAATCAAGGCAGCCTCCGACGGCCGCGGCGCAGACGTCGTGATGGAAGTCGTCGGCCACGCAGACGCTTTCCACCTGGCGTTCGACATGATCCGTCCTTGGGGCCAAATTTCTTCCATCGGCGTGCACACCGAGCCGATCAACATGAACGGTTTGATGATGTACGGCAAGAACGTCAGCATGGCTTTCGGCCGCTGTCCGGTCAGGAGTATTTTTGAAGAGGCGCTGGAGTGTCTTGTGAAGGAGCAGAAGAAGGTTGCGTTTTTGTGTGGCAAGACTATGAGTTTGGAGGATGCGCCGAAGGCGTATGAGGACTTTGAGCAGAGGAAGGTTACGAAGGTTGTGTTTAAGATGGATGAGAGGGAGGTGGGGAAGGAGGTTAGCGAGAAGGTTGGGGCTTGAGGGGTAGATTCATGTTGGGCGAGGGCAATTCGATCTTTGAAGTGTATCGGCTCTAATCGATGTTATGTCGCTATCAGAGACCTCTATCTCAAGTCTTTTTCTACTTCTTTCGACCCGCCTTCCAACTGCCCTCGCTTGGGTTGGACAAAAGAACGTAGCAAAGAACAAAGGCCAATCAATACGCCAGGCCACATATCTCAAGCCTCTGTTTTGAGAGATCTGCTTCTAGCATGTGCGGTACTTATACGCAGAATTTGGTGCACAGGCGAGTATCTCGTCTGCTAGTACAGTCAGACGCGCATTCAGCTTCGACGTGCGATCTCATATAGTACTTGAGTAGCTTGTATATCGGATATGAAAGAGAATATATATATAAGTCTCTAGAGTCTCATATAAAGTCGGTAGAGAATGCATAAAACATGTCAAACGAACATATATTTGCGCTATGATATGCTATATATCAAGCTCCTGCAGCGTTGCCGCTAAGCGGGCTCTGTGTCGGTCCCCGCGCTTATTCCTGCATGGCAACTCCATGGTGCCGCATCTCGCGAGACTCCAGCGCGGTCTTATACCGACTGCCTGCAAGGCCAATTTGCAGCTCTTCCGGATGGCTTGAGTCCGCGCCCGGGTCAACAGCCTCCGATACACTGCATTGCTTGCAGCGTAAACACCTTTGTACAGTACGGCGTCGTGGCCTTCGGACGACCTTAAAAGTAGCCTGTCCTGGACAAAAACACGCAAAGGGTCTCATCCCAGAGGAAGACGCGAAAGAGGTCCCACCGCTATGGTGCGTCCGGTCGGTAAAGCTGGCAGGGTGTCGCGTGTCGACGGATTCTGCATTTTTTGCTAGACGGGGGCCCTATACGGAGGTAAGAGCTACTGACTCTCGGATAGTAGGTGACTAGGAGCGACAGAACGAACGACCATGAACTAAGTCAAGAACCACAACACAAACCAAGGGGTACTGGTGTAAGAACACCATCCGACACTTGACTACTTATACCGTCGACCTAGGCTTGAAGCCGGCGCATCACTTGTTGCCTCTAGCGGCTGCACGCATAGCCGCTTGGAAGAGACGGACAGGGACAGGCACAGGCACAGGCACAGGGACACTGTTACAACAACAATGCCGGTGGATGTGCAATCGAGCTAGGCAAGAGACAGGACACCCCTGACCTGCAAGCGCTTCAGGGTCAGCATCGCATGTGCAGCTGGCTGGCTTGCTGGCGAGCTGGCGAGTGTAGCCGACTTACGCCCTGTCGCGGTGTACAAGCTGCGCGCGAAAGCGAGGGGACAGGCCACCATTGCAGAGAACTTGTGAAGACACGGTCTCCATACTCTCTCGAGAGACAGACCACCGCACTGCAAACCTGTTCAGACATGGAGACTGTGCCCTTCCATGGGACAAGGCCACTATGCGGCGGACTTGTTTAGATGCGAGCATAGGATTGTCTATTCGGGTAAGCAAAGGTGCTTCTGCTGCTACCTAGGGCGCTACGTTGATCCCATCTGGCGAGACACGGTCGGCCTTCAAGAGGGAGATTTCGCAAGGTAACGCGAAACGGCTTCGGCCGCGGGGCCTAGCACGCAATAGCGGCGACGGCTAATACTGTTTGCGTAGCTCGAAAGGACGGATGCGTAGTATCGGTACACAAGGAGGAGGAAGCTGCTAACCCACTTATACTAGGAGCCTTATTCCTTGTATAAGGTGGTATCGCTATTAGCGGAGCCTTTGCTGTTTGCTTAAGGAGCAAAGCTCAGGTTAGGGGCTGGTGCCTTGGAACACAGGCGAGCTTGAGGTAGGAGCCTCTATGATGGGGGCATGCCTCGACCCTGCTGCAATCTTGAGGGCTGGCCGAGCGATTCGACAGCGGAGCCATCAAGCAGTCGACACTGGTCTTGGCCGTGAGTGAAGACTAAGCATGCCGCGGATACTATCCTAGCAAAAGGATTGTCTTTCGGTAGGAGATGCCATGAAGCAGCGGATTCTAGGAGAGAGAAGAAGGCAGAATGTGTATGCAACGCTACGGTCATGACTATCTCGGTAGGTGCACGGGAACCGCGAACTGCTACATCTGCGCTACGAAGGTGCTAAACACCAGTATGTCGCCAAAGGCTGCGGCAAGAAGGCGGAACCATATAGGTACCTTACGGCGAAGTGTGCGAACTGTAGGAGAACTTATATAGCGACGTCAAGAAGTTGCCCCGAAGGGTCTTCGGAGAGGCAAAGAAGAATACTCAGCCTACAGAATATGCGCAGCAGCCCACCTTTTATGGACAGCGAGGCAGGCAAGGATCACCGAAGTAAAGAGGGCGAAGGGGAAACGCAGACACCTCAGCACGACCTCGAGCAGAACGGACTGCTGCAGCCAATCTCGCTGTCTTTGGACATCAGTGTGGACGACTCATTTTCTGGAGCGTGAGAAAGATTGTTCCAGAGTACGAGTTTGCGGCGCGGCAACAGCAGAAAAGACTGATACTCATCTGATATTGTTGACCGCATACAGCGGGATCCCAGCTCTGAGATGTGAGCCGGTCACAACAGTCAGTGCGAACTGAGCGAGGGGACGACGAGAGGAGGAGTGACACTTAAGACAGACTGGTAGGAGGGCATTAAGCCCGAAAGCAGTGGCAGCTTGGTGGGATTGGTACAGCGAGCAGGATTGTACAGCGAAAGACTGCCGCAGGATCACACATAGAAGTCATGTAGACTGTCGTGAGAATACTGTATCCGCCGATCTCTATACGTGAGTCTCAATTGCAACGAAGAGCGCGTGGAGGGAGCCACCGGAGATATTGTGGGTCCATACGTTCGGAGATAGGCAAGCGAGCGCTTTGACAGCCCCTTGAATTCTTCAACAGCCGCCTTGAATTCTTCAACAGCCGCCCCTGGGCGCGTCGATTGTCGCGGAACAAAACCTTTCCCGGTAATAGAATAGCAGAGACCAGCACTTCTATCTCGCTGGCTTCACGCGTCCAGCCGCATCTCCCGACAGTCACGTGAGAACGCCATCAAGCTACAGTCGCATTGAAAGCCCTGAGTGACCCACCAGGGAACTTCACTATTTGCAGGATCCGCTCTCGTAAGCGGCAATTCCGGAACCTGGTCTACAACATGCAACGGCCAGGTCCTCCCTTGCGGTCTGGCGCCGAATACCGACAACTCAGAGCGATAACAATCCTTATGTTGCCCTTGGGACTCGCGTTGATTTTGCCATACGCCATCGTCACTGGGTCAATCTTCCCGGCTGTGGGAATTGCGCCTCTGTTCTTCTCCGGAGTATTGGGGGTTTTGATATACCACAATATGCTTCGCTCACCAAGCGTGAATGCATCCATCGACGTCAGCCTGAGCGTGGTCTACTTCACGTTTCTGGTACCCAGGTAGGTAACGATCGTCTGCCTGCTACAGTTCCACCATTGACGACTTCCACTAGTTGGCTCCATGTGCTTTATTTGAGGTGGGATTCAGGGCTGACAATGCTTGGTGCGTATGGTACGACCACCATGATGATAAACTTGTACGAACCCTCTCTTCCAGCTGGTTGACCTTCACTGACTGGCCCCGTGAACAGTACCATCCACTTGTTTCTCAGCGTCTGTTCTGTCAGGCTCCTGGATCTTCCAACATTAACATGGCAATCGAGTTCATGCCCAGACTGCGAGCATCATCACAATCATCGTAGCACCCCATGGGCTGGACACCACGTGGGATTCCCCGGACCCCGCATCGCAAATGCGCATGATCATGGCCTCAAAGAGGCCCATCAACCATTCATTAATTCTGGCGATGAAGACTCGCGCGAATCAAGCGAGTACCAGACTAGCGGATTTAATTCACCGAGACGAAGTGCTGAGACTCTAGCGACCGACTTCCATAACGACCTAGGTGAAGTAGCGGATCGCTTTGCGCAAAGAATATAGTTGCTGCTCCGCTTCAGTCCATGAGGATCCCGACGAGGAAGCGTCTGAGAGAATTCCCCTCCTTCTCTCGACCCATGTCCAGCAATTCACAGCATTGCTCGAGTACTTGCTTCACCCTGCTTTCGCCTTTCTCCGCCGCCCATGGCCGTGGCATCATTGTGAACAGGTGCGCGCCGCTGTTTAGCAAACAGAGTAAATGCCAACAAGGTGTCTCAAAGCGACACATTGGAACTTGTTCTAAAAACTCACATTCTCATTGCCACTACCGCAGTACCTTCCTTTTCGCTCTATACGCCTGGAACAATGTTCGCAGCAGCAAGGACCCTTGGTCCTGGTGACGAAAGCGTGCCAGACAGAGCATCTCCGCACCCGCATGCTCGATGTCAAAAGCCGCTGCATTCGGCTTTGCCAGCTCAAGATCAGGGACCGTGATCCCTGGCTCGTCGTGTCTGTCCGGAGCTGAGACCAGCACGTGACCTGTCCAGAAGTCTCCAAGCGTCCACACACCTTGTTCGCAGTGAAGACTCCATTGGCGGCGACCTGCGCTGCCTCGACGATGAAAGGTTGTGTGTAGCCAAACTTTTTTGCATCTGCTGGAAGAGCGGCGCAATACACAGAGCTGAATACGTTCTGGGCAATGGTGTTCGAGGCGAACATGCCCTTCAAGGCCCAGTCATTAGCTGTCGTGTTATGGACGTGGGCCAAGTACGCGTCAAGGCTCTGTCCTACGGATATGTTCTGCTTGGGAAGAGTGTCTGCTCGCAGCCATGACTTGAGCGCAGGCAATTCTCCTGCTTCTATCCATGGTCAGGACGTGATCAACGCTGTCGCAATAGAGCAGTCGTGGGATCCTGACAGATCGGATCTCCGCGTTGGCAGAAGGCAGGCCCAGAAACTCCATCCTTTTGCTTCGCAGTCCGGCGAAGTTGTTAGCTGTACTTTATTGCGGTGGGCAACTTTCTAGCCAAGATTACAAACGTTGGAAGCTTTGAGCTCAAGTCCACCGTCACAGCATTGCATGGCGATGACACGTATCCCCACTACCTTCAGCTGCACGGGAAATGGCTCTTACGGCATGGGGGCAAGATGATGTGGGTTCCTCCAGAACTCCGCTCCATCCGAAATGCGACCGTAGTTCATGTTGCAACTATGGCTTCAGGCCACTCGTTTGGCGCTTTCTTGTTCCAGGAGATATGCGCTTGATTTGTAGAGATTTCCATGGATCTCCGGCATCGGGGACGTTCGAGCAAGAAGGCTTGCGCCTTGCCACGAGGCTCGGCTTGTTGGGCAAAGTTCACTACGAATATGCAGCAGTTCGGAGGATGCAAAGTACTTTGATACATGTAAGCAGCTATCTGTCTATCTGTTCTACGGCATCGCCCTTGAGGCATTGTAAAGATTGTTGTGCAAAATATGCATCTGTCTTCGAACCCTTTATTATTGGACAACGAAGACGGCCACTAAGGGCCCGCACATGTGCATTGTCTCCGTACCAGTACAAGCAGCCGAAAACATATCTTTTTGGGTGTACTGTCATAGAGACACTGATGATATCTACGCTGAAACCATGTCCTTTTGTTTGAGGAAAATGTAATCCGCGAGAAGGAAAGTTTCGGGCGGCTTTGTCCGAGCTCGAGGAGACGGAGTGTCTCAATCTACCGATCTCTGTCGATGCAGGCTAAAGGTCACTGATGCGTTATACTTTGGACGTATCGATCGACCGGTCGATCGTGCTCTAGAGCCTCAAGTCATTCGAGATGGGGTGGAGTCACAAGTGCAATCTTTTGAACGTCTCACCAACTTGCTGAAGTATTCCCCAGGACTAAAGGGACTGTCAATTGCCTGTATAAGAAGCACATTAGAGCGCACATCTTCTCGGACTCGTACCGAGTGATTTCGAGGGATATGATAGTCTATCAACGCGTCTTCTGTCGAAAACAAGACTCGATACTGTTTCCTCCGATCTGCGCAGCTCGTTAGACAGAAGTGAAGTCGTTCCCGCTTCTCTCCTTCACCGTTGCGCTGGGTATTGAGCTCAACCTCACAAAGAATGAGGCGTGCGAAATGAACGCCCTTCACTAACGACAAACCTGAGCAAATGCTGTTGCCTAGAGGTGAATGCAAGAGCTGCTGCGGCTCCCTCCGAATGACGTGCGTTTGCGTTGCGTCTGTTTTATCAATTCACCCGACCGTTCTCCTCACCCAGTCACACTCACCACCGGATCTCTCAAACACATCCACAGATCTTTCTTTACGACCGCGTCCATTGCAAGAGTTCATAAAGAAAGACCTCACTACACACCACCAAACACAACACCCTACCCTACAAACGAACACCCCTCTCCTCTCTTCCTTCTCAACACCATGTCTTCAACCACATTCTCCGCGGGCCAGAAACGCCCATCCTCCGACCCACCCTCAGAGTCGCGTCCTCTCAAACTCCAGCGCGTGGGTCTCAGTCGCGAAGACCCCATCGTCATACAGGATGACGAGGACGACGACGCTCTTGTCAACTTCAACTTCGGCGCCAACAGCCGTGGCGGGACGTCTCAGCGTGTTGAGTGCTGGGTTGATCAGGTGCCCGAAGATGCTGGCGACGAAGACACTGCTTCCGTGATTGAAGTGGATCCGCTTGATGTCGCTCCTGTCGCCGTTGGTGAGGATTTGGCTGGTCAGGAGCCTATCGTCGCGCCTGCTCAGATGGCCAACGCCGCCGTTATCGAGATCAATGACGCTGGGTGGCAAGCGCGCTTTGAGGTGCAGCAAGGAGCCCAGTATGTCTACAACGGAGAGGCGTACGTTGGCTACGCGCAGGGATTTGATGGAGAGCAGCAGGCCGACAGTCATTTCTGGAACGGCGATGCGTACGGCGCGCACGCGCAGGATGCCGATGAAGCTCAACTAGCAGGCGACTATCTCTACAACGGCGAAGGTTATGGCGTTCACGCGCAGGGAATCGACGGGAATGATTACCCTTTCGATCATCAGCAACAGCAGCAGTTCGACTTCGGCCACGACGTTGACGATGATGATGACGACGATTACGACCACTTCGTCATCGAGAACCGTTACGGCGGTCTGCCTGTTCCCCTTGATCATGGTCTCCCTCCTGACAACTCGATCATGGTTCCACAGCAGCAGTTCCCGCACGTCGACTTCGGGATGATGCCAGCAGATCCCGCCTTCCCTGTCGGGTTCCCTTTCGAAAACGATGATGATAGCGATGTCGTCTTCGTCGGTGCCAGGAACGTCAATGACCACCAGGTGGGCTTCGTCCCGCCTGCTCGGGGCCCTGCTTACCCGGATGTGCAGGAGGACTTCGTTCTTTACGGTGAAGGTGCTGGATGGGTGTGGGCTGGTGCTGATCACTATGATGAAGGAGGCTATGTGCAGTATGCCTGCGGAGAGGCCAGCGATGACGGTGAAAATGCTGCTGAGGATGACGTTGAGAGCGACGAGCAAGACGACAGCAGCGCTCACGACTATGAGCTGGAAGATGCGGATGATTCAGATGATGACAGCCCCGGCGAGAGCGATGACGACGAGGAGCGGGGTGGAGATTCTCATCATCATGAGCAGCAGGATACCGACGACTCTGAGGGCTCCAGCTCCAGCTCCGACGACGATGACAGCGAAGCTGCTCTCTCACAAACAGCCATCGCCTCTGCGCATTCAGGCCAAGCCTACGTCTACGTGACCGCTGCTGAGCAGCACCAGGCTCGCGCCTTCTTCCAGCCGCCAAATCCAGGCTTTGCTTCCATCTCTGTGGTCGAGCAGCAGCATGCTCGTCTGCTAGATGAGGCGGATGATGCGGACGACGAGCAGGAGAGTGGTGATGAAGAGCAGATCGATGAGGGGGACAGCGGAGATGAAGAGGTTGACGAGGACGACGAACCAGTTCCTCTCCACCGAGGTCAAGCCTACGTCCAAGTCGGCTTGGTTGAGCAGCGTCATGCTCAAATGTTCTTGGACCTCGATTCTGACGAGGAAGACGAGGAGGAGGATAGTCAGCAAGAGAGCGAAGAGAGCTCTGAAAGCGCGGAGAGTTCTGAAAGCTCTTCTGGCGACGACGACGTGAGCGAAGACAGTGGCAATTGAGGCAGTCATGCCTGGCGGCAACGGCGGCAACAGCATTCTCAGCCGAAACGGAGGCAACAACAACGCCGGTGGCAATGGAGGCAACAACACTGTCGCCAGGCATGCTGGATCAGATCCGCTGTACTGACTTCCTGCCGTCAGACGAACCTGAATGCTAGCCACTGGCTGTTGAGCTCGCGAGGTCGCGAGTCAGCCGAGGAAGAACGCGAGTGACGGCTTGTGGACGATGCCACTGGGGAAAAGGGTAGCTGGGGCTGGTGACACAAGGCTTTATCTTGGCCGTGATGGGCTCATTGATATGAGCATCGCTGAGTAGCGAGCATCGAAGGAAAGCGGGCGATGATGGGGATTTGCGCTGTCCTCGTGGAAGTTTGGATCGATCGGTTTTAGAATCGTGCTTGTTTGAGCAGGGTGACGATGGCTTGTTTCATGGTTGCGAAATGGGAGACTCGGTTGAAAAGTATTAGTCAGGGTTCCCTCGCTACATTACGGAATCGAAATGCGTTTCTTGAGCTCTTACCTCTACCTGAGTGACTTACAGGGATTCATCTTTACCATCATTCCAGCAAGTGCTATCTCCTGCTGACTGTGCAGACACGGTGAACGTTACAAGTCTCGGGAGACCTGGCTGGGAACAAAGCACAGTACCATCTTAGAGACGGGGGCGACGAGTTCAGCCGTTCTTCTGGTAAATTATGTACCCTCCAGATCTCCAGGCATGAACTTCTCCTACGAGACCGACTGCTTGTAGCAGAGGCGGCGCCGACCACGAGTCAACGACGCATCTTTCACCTGCTATCAGCTCCCATGACTGGCATAGAGGTGGGTCCTCGATAATCGACTGTGAGACAAAGTAAGTCTTGAGACTCTGAGTGCCCCGTCTTTATTGTGAAGGTCATGGCGTTGAACGGAATTGCTACGACGGCCGTCATTGCTGCTTATTTCAACAGCTTTTCCATCTGATGGGTTGCGCTTTTCTCAAGACACCATCTTCGCACTTACTGGATCTGCCTGAATACGATCACCAAAGTTCGTCCTTAACCCTGGCAGCTGACTGGTACCTTAGTACTAGCCAAACCGCGGAGGTATCAATTCTGGGATCGAGTCCAACAACACCTTATTCGATGCCAGCAAGCTAGACGGCCCTAGCACTTTGGAAATCCGGAAATCCACCTATCCCAATAATCCTAGTGGATAGTCGGCCGACGTGCAAGACGTGTATATTTGCGCATTATGGACGTGGCATTTCCATACCAACCCAAGCCTGACAACGAAGGGGCCCTACGAAGGACAAAGAACATTCCAGCCATCGAGGGCGTCGAGGCAGTGCAATTACAAGCAGATCCAAACCATGGAAGTTAGCAAAGGCAAGTCGACAGGCACACGCGCATCAATCTCCTCGTCTTGAGTGATACCGTACCAAAGTCTCCTGATCATCCTCGTCGTCAGACTTTTGCAGCCCGCTAGCGAAGCGCCTCGAGTTTGGTTTTGAGGATTCTACCTTGTTCTCATTAGCGTCCTCGCTGGCCCAAGCCTTCTCTTTGAGTAACGTCTCGCCCTCTCCCATGAGTTGAACTTGTGGACAATAGCACAAGCTAAGTGTACTCCAAGACCAGCATCTGCTGTTTGGTGACTGCGGGTGCTGTGTTTTTGTTTGACCGCTGGTATTTGCGACGATCAGTCTTGCCAACCAGACGGAACAATTTGATTCCGCCAGCGGTCACTCGAAGCAATTGAGAAGATTGACTACACATGGATGTAGTGGTCGCGCCTTTCGCTGTGTTGACAAGTCTGCGATTCTGCGATGTTGAGTTGTAAGTCTTGCGACCGCGGCCTGTGGTCGACATGAAGGGAGTATTGCTGGATGCTTTACCTTTGGTCACTGCAGTGATAAAGCTGTGTTGGCTATCATATTGCGGCTGACGTTCCGCGCATGCCGGCTCAGGTTGCTGCTAATTGTCGCGGATGATTCTGCCGGCCAGAGCAGTGGCCGTTGTTTCCAACGTGGCTTTGTGGCGTGCCGTTAAGAGAGAGGTGATACTTGGCTGCCCGTGCAACCGGTGGCAGCACCTGTCCATGTGTTCGCCAGTACGCAGTTCTGACGTAGTTGAACGTAGCTGCATCGACCACAACTTCTAGTTGACGGGAAGGCTGAGTATTGATTGTTCCTCTGTAGTGGCACATGCACGTATGGTATGTTGTGTACTATATGTCTCATGGACCATGAGTCACGTCGTTCATTGTGTCGGAGTGAGAACAAGAGTTTCAGACCTCCACTGGTCTACTTGCTGCTGCCCAAGCTTCGATCGCAAGGCTCCGCTAGTCCTTCTGGATAAGCTAAGGACGTTAAGGGTGAGGCTGAAGAGATTCGCTTTTCGGAGACGCTTTGTCGTCGTATGTAGAACAGCGTGTGATCCTCGGTAATTGTATCGTTGACCCGAGACTCGGCCGTTACAATTTAGACTCCTCACAAAGCTCAAAGTCCGCTTGGTGGTATACTCGCGGTTTGAGAGTAGATTGGTGTGAACCTCTGCGGAGCGGTGTGAGTCGACCAGGTCAAGAGGACTGCTGCGATCTCCCAGATACACTACGACGGTGTATGATGGGCAGTTTTTTCTTGGTCTACCTGATACGCCCTCGACCTTGACAGTCCGTGGGGCTATCATCTGGCAAGAGGAAACCCTACAAAGCGGCCCCTGTCCAAACCAGGCCTAGGCCGCGAAGCGTACTTTGACTTCCAGCAAAGAAGCAGCCAAGTGGGTCTTTGAAACCTTACAGATGAGATACAGGGAAAGATGGGTCTCATCTGGGAGATCTGAGGGAAGACAACTCGCCCCATCAAAGACGGCAGTAAGATTGTGCCGAGCCAGCGTCGTCGTCCTCGGCTCTGGGTTGGCAAATTTGTTTTGCCCACACTCCATACCATCGCGCTGCCGAAAGACTGCATTCATGATCTGAGATGATTGTCTGGATGGAGGGACGGACCTTTCCGACGGTGGCAAGGGTAGACTGAAACATGCCAAGCGACGACTTTGACCGCGAGCAGTAAGCGTGATGCTTGCTATTGAGCCAGGAAATCCGCGAAGCCAGCATTCCCATCGACAAAGCTACTGAAGTGGCGCAGATGTGGCCTATGCAGTCCATCGACGAGGCGAGCAGCAGGTCAATAAAGCGAGGGCCTGGTGCCTCTTCCTCGAACACTGCCATCCTTCGGCAGGACAAGTTGGCGCTGCTGCGGTCGATGCTACCAAGACTTTGGCTGTGGGGGTTGATGGAAACAGGAAACGTCCACGCAGGTTGTTGACTGGTGAGAGCAAGAGGTTGCTCACTGGTAAGAACAAGAGGTCGTTAAGGATAAAGGCAAGTAAAAGAATCCTTTTTGAGGTTCGAAGCAGTCAATGGGTTGATAGACCCGCGGAATTGGGCAGAAGAGCTTGATAGATGAATGAATGAATGAATGAATGAATGGATGAATAAAAAGTGGAAGAGCCAATACCGTAGCTGGCAGCCTCGCGTGATCCGGTCCGTTCCTCCTTTTCCTGTGCGTTCATCTTGCTCCGCTCAGCGCAGCTCAGCTTCTTCCTCCTCCATCCATCTAAATCATCTGCGCCCCAGAGACTTATCATCATTGTTAATAGATATTTCTCTACCCGAGCCGCACATCTCCACCTCACGTCAGCGATCTTGCGGTAGCCGCTGAGCATTCTTTGTGAAATTATAAATTAAATAATACTCGATCACATTTTCGCGGGCTGCTTTAAGGTAATCGAATAAGAGAGCAGGCGATACATCGGCAGTGAAATTCAGCTCGCGGAAACGCTTCTTGTCATCGTCGTGGATGCCGCTATACTCTGCGATTTTGCGGCGTGGTCTTTTGGGGTTGTTTTCTTTTGCGGTGGGGTGTGCGTCGAGGGCGATGCGGGAGTGGGTCTTGAACGTGTCTAGTCTTTGTCTCTGGCGCAGTCGGCGTTTCCAGGCATGGTCGCTTTACTTCCTGGGTTGATTGAGGCTTGGTTATGTCGGCGGAACCGCCGCTGCCGCCTATATTATGCTCGCTCGTCTTGTGCTGGCTGGCGGCCGGATCCTGCGTAGTGGATTTGAGTCTCTGCTCGTGAGAAAATAGCGAAGACTCGAAGCATTTGGATTTACAGGTAGTTTCGGCGGCACCGACGATGTAGGCTGTTCTCGAGCAAGCTTTAATATAGAAAGAAATGATGATGGCAAAATAGAAAAAAAAAAGACAACTTCAATTCTTCCTCAATCTATAGAGAAAAACAAATGTCCGACATGAAAGTCGGACAAGAAGAATAAGTAAGTATATAATAATGATAGAAAGAATCGTGCGTCATCAAACGAGGGTGGGTATCAGGCAATCATCTCCCTTTTGTTTCCTTCCAAATCATGCCCCAATAGAAACGTCAAAACGCCAGCGTGTGTTGTTCGCCAAAAAAATGCCATCCGCGGTGGGATATTATGCATTACCAAGTATGATCTCTTCCTTGTCTCTTGTGCCAGTCGAAAGGACATGCTCGCTCTGCTCGCGGCTCGCTTAAAGCAAGAGCGCAGCGCCGAGCACACCGACAGCTGCCAGCGCGCTGCCGGCCATGGCTGTGGGAGCGGCGGCGGCGCCCTCGGAAGCAGAGGCGGTGGAGCTGGCGGAGGAGTCGGCGGTCTGGCTGGCTGCAGCGACTCTGATGCCGTAGCTAGTGGAGGTCTGCACGCCGGTGCTGGAGCCAGTGGTCACAGTGGTAGTGTAGACGGAAGAAGCAGTAGTCGAAGCCTGGCAGCCCGACCAAGTGGTCCACGGCGCATCAGTGCCCCAAGGTCCGTCGGTCCAGCCAGACCAGGTGCTCGCAGGGCAAGCGCTGCCGCCCCACCAGGATGTCCACGGGCCGGATGTCCACGCGCCTGAGGTCCTGGAGGACCAAGCTCCCCAGCCGTTTCCTGCGCCGCCGAAGGGGCCTGCGCCGTTGCCGCCGTGCCAGCCGCCGGCGCCGACGCCGAAGGGACCGCCGTCAGTGTCGTTGTCGCCTCCAGGGCCCCAGTTGCCGAAGGGAACGGGGGCGCCGGTTGTTTGGGTCTTCCAGCTGGAGAGTGCGGAGGCGTAGGCGGAGTTGGAGGTCCAGGCTGTGGGCCAGGCGGAGCCACCTAAGGGGAATTGTTAGCTTGGTTGTTCTTTAACATGTATCTGTGAAGTGCAGGGCGGCGGGATGGCTGCGCAGGCAGGCGAGGGCAATGGTAGGTAGGTTGGTAGGTAGGATCGAGAGCTCAGACAGTAAACCACACTGGAGAACGGACCTGGACCGCCAAAAGCAAAAGGAATACCGCCTCCCACAACATTGGTAGGGAGGCCCTTCGCGCTCGCCCAAGACGACCATTCCGAGCTCGCGGTAGGCCAGCCAGCGGACGAAGCCCACGAACTCCACGCAGCAGAGTCGGTCACAGTGGGAGTCGGGTGCGCACTGGTCCAGCTCTGCCAGTCGGAGTTTGTCGTCCAATCACCCTTGCCTTGCCCGCCACGCCATGGGCCGCCAAAGTTTCCGCCGCCAGGAGTTGGGACATTCTTACCACTTGTTGCGCTGAAGGTTGCTTGCTGGGATGCTGTCGGGGTCTGGCCGGCGTTGGCGCAACCCTGTGCAATGACCTGGTAGGTGGCCTCTTTGTCGTCGTCGCTGCAGTCTGAGCTGGCGATACAAGAGTTTATGGTGTTGAGCTTGTCGCCGGTGCAGAAGTCGGAGTAGCTGTTGCCGCTGCCAGCGATGTCCTTCCAGCAGTCCGAAACGCATGAGGGAGCGCCAGACCAGCCGCCTTGG
Organism: Cladosporium sp. BF-F; assembly: GCA_030463185.1. Classification (NCBI taxonomy): domain Eukaryota; kingdom Fungi; phylum Ascomycota; class Dothideomycetes; order Cladosporiales; family Cladosporiaceae; genus Cladosporium; species Cladosporium sp. BF-F. Next base: position 73,718 of record JAMRMS010000017.1, on the reverse strand, counting down.
TAGCCGCCATTGGCGCCGTTCTGTGGGCCGCCATGGTTGCCGCCGCCGAACTGAGGGGAGGCAGCAGCGAGTGTTGCTGCTGCGAGAGAAGAGGCTGCGATTGAGTACTTCATGATTGCGGTGTTGTTCGGGAAGGGTGCGATGAGGATGTACGAGAGTCTTGATGTGCCACCGGGATTGATGGCAAAGACGGGAGAGATGCAAGATAAGGAAAAGGCCAAGCAGCAAGAGAGATGGCTAGCAGGACTGATATACAAAATGCGAATACAAGAGGCTGACGAGCATGGATGTCAGCTCCGGACCCGGCACTCGCAGCCTTACCTGTCGGAGAATACGCGCGGCAGGGACGACGTCGGCCATGACGCAGGCGTGAGATGCGAAAGAGCGTGCATGGCGTTGCAGCAGTGGAGTGCAGTAACCTTGCAGCAGCACAGGGTGGAGGCTGGATGGTGTGTGAGGTCAGCCGTCGGTGACGGCGGTGTTGTTGCAGCTGGAAATGGCAGCGGGAAGGATCTCGGACAATGCGCCTGGAGAGCCGGCGCGGACAAAGGATCAAGCATTGCCCGCCGCCATCACCCATGCAACAACACGCGGGGAAAGGGTCTGCTCTGCTTGGAGAGAGTCTTGGTGCTGAGGCTGGGTATGATTGACTTGACTATGCTGCATATCTGCATACTGGAACAAGGGCATGCTTGTTGGTGGCAGACCAGGCAATGCAGTAGCTCACACATCGCAGCGCCAGACCCATTGATGGTTTCAGGATATTCTCCGATCGTGTAGGCGCACCAAAGGCAATACGATGTAGATCACGACGGGATCAGCAGCAACTCGATCGAGTATTCGGCATTCACGATCCCTACAATGTAATACCGCCAGCGAGCAACACACACCCGCGATCCTCTGCTCTGCAAGCCAAGCAATAGCCGCGTATGCCAAAACCCAAAGATCCTCACGCTTGTTGGCTATGAAGCGGTCAGGTGCACACATCGGACGCGGTGAGATGGCTACAGTCAGAGCGCAGGCTTGCAGAGCCAACATACTCACCACCATCTGCCCACTATCATCACACCAGTATAGAGACAGCATGTATACAAGCCAGGCTATGTGCGCTTGCGCGTCCAGGCCACGTACTATTACTGTGTGAGCAAAGGAACGCCTTGAGGGAATGGCTATACCACGTCGCACAGCTTGCTTGCTTGCTTGCGGCGCTGCCACGCTGCGCTTACGGACTTCGAGAAATTCCTCCGAGGCAGACAAACTGCGAGGCTGAGCGTGTCTCACCACCACAATAGCCACCACGACCAACCAACAAAACTTATCAACATCAAACGATTCCGCCCAAACTCTCCCTCAGCTGCCGTGCATCCGACCACGCAGTCTTTGTTTCACGATCACGCAGTGCGCGCGCGCAGGACGGAAGTGTAACTGAGCCTCCTCCTCCTCCTCTTCCCCATACTAATCCACCAATAATCGTCCATCTTACAATTCTATTTTCAACCCATCCGACATTTCCAATTACCTCATGCAGAATAATAGTAGTACCCACGGAGGTAGTCCTCAGATCGTCGAAGCTTGAATCCTCGTCCACCCAAACACCCCTTCCTCTGTGATCCACCGTCGCAAGGTTCGCCAGCCACGCTTTGTCTCACCTTCTTCTCCAGCGCAGTGAGAATCCGGGGAATGGAAGCATGCTGGCATCATCGTGAGGCATTCTGTTACGCAAAAGCTGGAGAACGCATTCATGCTGGATGGTCTGAACACGCGGAGGCCGGGGTCTCGGAGGCCCGACCACCGGGTTTGAGACCCTGGAGTGTTCTGCGCATTGGAGAAGGGTTTGAAGTCGATGATGCGAAGCACTGAGGAACAAGGATGGAATGTGAGGATATTGACGTTTTCGATTGCACGTTCGTTCGTCGATCGGTCTGTTCTACGTTCTTTTCTGTTACCGAGGATTTCGTTGCGATCGGGCGTTGCGCAACGGCTGTGCGCCTGGATGTTGGATTTGGCGCTGCAAAGTTCAACTCACAAGCTGTTGCGCTTCGAGCTTCTTCATACGCTCGTCTGCGAAAAAGCTACTTACTGAACATCGTATACAAACGCGGATAAGGCGAACAGACTCATGCCTCTGTATGCCAACATCACGATTTGTTCCAGGAAAGGTCTCAGACCCAGCTCTCGTCAGATTATCTCAGCAGAGCCAACCCCAAGATCCTCGTGAAAAGTTCTGAGCCGAAGTAATATATTACTGATGATGCAGATTTTTCACATGCTGTGGTGTCGGAGTGGTTAACGAGTCAGACTTGAATAGCCCCTTCTAATCAGATATCTGATGCCTTCGGGCGCGCAGGTTCGAATCCTGTCCGCAGCGACGTTTCTTTTTTCTTTTTTGGCTTTCCTGGCCAATGAAAGATATGCCATCAATCATAGACGGTAGTCACATCGATAGTTCTCTTTTGCGCTATGGCATTGGTATAAGCTGCATTGAATCGTCTTTCTTGTCCATTTGTACATGTACGTGCTAGAGAGGATCAGCCGAGCTGCTGGGGTACGTAGGGTCAGGCTTTCGTACTATATGTATAGCATTCTGGCAGTCAAAAGCATCTTGCGCCCAGCGTTCGGTGTGAATATACATTCAGGTACCCCTACAATGCTTCTTATGTCATGTCGTCGGCGAACTTACTGAGTATCAGTTATATTTTGATGTTCTGCGCTGCTTTTGATATAGAAGTCGAGAATGGAAGCTTCACGCAGGTTGGGAAAAATCACCTCGATTCACAAGTCACTGGCTTATCGTGCTGTACGTGCAGTAGATCTCTAGACTATCCCTGATGAGCCAAGTCTTACGTGTAGCCGAGCTTGATGACTGCAGTACAATTTCCAAGATGCTGTAGCAATCCTGGTCAACTTAGCATACCTGATCTTCTGGGAACTTTAAGACACCACCAGGGAACGATTCCTCGCAGCGTAATATCTCTGGTGGTCCCTAATGGCAATTACTGAACCCCTTCAAGCGATGCCTGTCTCTAGAGACATCAGTTCGCTCTGTTATCGACAGCATTATACACTCAAATTCAATGCTTATCGGCGAGACCGTATCGACAAACTTCTAACCTTTCGCAACAAAGCGCAGGGCTTGCAAATCATCGTGGGTCTAAGAACGTATGTCGACGAAGTGATCCGTGTCTGACGTCTTACATGCTATGACAGGTCATGCGTGCGAGTAGTTTATTCATGAAGCGATGTACCATTCTCACAGGTCAAGCTGCTGCGCGAGCATCCCTTCAGTAGGCAAAGTCTCGAAATGTGCTTCCGCAATCAACGACAGTTGGGCTGGCAATTTCCTGCGCTGCACATTGGGCCAATGGAGCCCATGGATATGTTTCTCAAGGCAATGGACAAATTGCAAGATGCCCCCCTGCTCCAGTCATCGCCAAATGTGGGAAAATGAAGCCCACATCCTTACATTGTTGACAGCAAAGTCCAGCATATCTTTCGCAGACCAGACATCTAGAGGCTTGAGGAAGAAAAGAAAGACCAAAAAGTTGGAGACAGTGGGAATTGAACCCACGACCTTTCACATATGCGAAGATGCGAAGCGACTGAATTGCGCTGTTAGCGTGCTGATTCTGCAGCGAGTTGAGGGTTTGACGCGGTGAGTCTTACAAATCATACCCCTGCGGATTGTTAGTGGATGGGTCTAAACCATTGTGACAAGTGGGAAACGAACCTAGACCATATCCCCGATGACGTCAATTGGCTGTTTTTGCAAGTATATAGCTTTCATGGTTGAACTCAGCCCACATCCGCAGGGAGGACTCGAGTCGTCACATAGGCATTCAACGCACCCTCAATGATCGTGTCGCTGATCAAATCCGCGGAACGCTCAATAAAGAAGCCAGAATGACCGACAGAGGAGCAAGCTTATAGGAAACAGAATATATCAGCCGTAGAAATAATTCCCGCCTTACAGTGCGCAGTGTGCTGGTACCAAAAGCTGTAGAACAGAAGACGTCTGTATTGTCTCTTCGGGTATCGCTTGTGTTACATCTAACGCTATAGCGTCACTGACTGGTGGAGTGTTTGAATAGACTGGGCCAGCTATGAGCAACTTGCCAGTCTTACATCGAAAGCTATGCTGACATCGACCGCTGGAGAATTTGCACAGCGATTGGCATATTGCTAGCCTTACTTCGCATGCTATGCTGTTGTAGGCTGGTGAGAAGTTTGCATAGAATGGGCAAGGTCTTGAAATCATAGTACTCCTGCAATGAGTAGTCTGCTAATACTGAGGAGCGGAGATTGACTTAGCTGTCGAGATTTTGACAGTCTTGCAACAAGACATCTACTCATACCCATGGGCGAAGTGACAGAATCAAGAGCTCCAGCTATTGGAAACCTATTAGTAATACAACGAATGCCCTGCTAGTACAATCGGCCGTATGATCAGAGGAGTCCTCATCTTGCGACAAATGTTATGATAGTATCCACCGGCGAACAATGAACGGAGGTTGGGCCGGCCACTGGAGTCTTGCTAGCCTTGTTTATTGTCATCTTGGATCACCTGCTCGTGCTAACAGGCGGATAACAGACATGGATGGTTCAAGCCATTGAGAGCATACTGGTCCTGCGAATCCTACAATGGAGTAGCTTGCTCATACTAACGGGCGGAGACCGAAGGGCAGCTGTGCCAGTCGTTGGAGCCCTGCCAGCCTTGCCAAGCTCCAGAGAGAACGGCTTGCTCATACCGATGGGAGTAAAAGGAACGGAGACTAGGTTGGACATTAGAGTCTTGCTCGCGATATCAAGCTCGCAATAGATAGCCTGCTTATACTAACAGGGGGAGAGCGAACAAAGGCTGGCCACGCCTTCAGGATCTCACTAGCTTTGCCAGACTCACAGATCGATCGTTTGATCATACTAGCAAGCCAGGGATGAATAGCGGCTGTACCGGCTGTTGGAAATTCACTAGCATTGCTAATCTTACAATTGATATTCTGCTCGTGCCAAACGACAGAGAATAAACAGAGCCTGCCCCGGTTGATATGGTATCGCGAGTGTTATGATGGATAATTCACTCATGCCGACAGAGCCAGAAATGTGATACCCGGATTTTACAGCTAGGCTAATCTAAAAGGCAGAAGAACAGAAACTATGTCTATACTTATCAGATTGAGTCCATTCACGAGTCCATTCACTCGAAAATTAAGCTTTGCCGCTATGTACGACTGCCCCTCCTTCGCAATGACTATGGCGAGACCCCTCTATGGCCACACTTGCGACTTTCCGAGCGTTTTACTTGCTTCTCCATCCGCTTTCCCTGCTTGTTGTTGCGCTTTTCTGAGCGCTACCGCGCGAGTTTTGGCAGTATTCAACCGATCATTGATACTGCCGCCGGCGCAAACATCACAATGGCGGCCTCTTTGCGCGTTCTCATACAGTCGGCACCCAACGAGCCTTATCTCGAGGATCCCTCCGTCTCCGCGAGCATGACAGCCTCTCTCCATGCACTATAGACAGCGAAGCGAGACGGGCTCACAGAACAACAGAACCAGAGGGCATGGATTGACGACACGATCCGCAGCCTCCTCAAGCGCCTCGTGTACAGGAAGAGGCAGAAGGCTTCCACAGAGTTCACGCTGGAAGCACTCGAAGCAATTGCTCACTGCTTAGAGCAGAGTTCCGCCTCCGGCGGGCTCAAACACCCGTCATACACATCTGCCAAAGACAAACGATTCTGGCGCAACATCATAGCACTCTGGCGCCGCGATCCTGTCATCTACGAGCAGCCCCTGACACCTCTGCTAAAAGGCTACAAGTTCCATATCGACTTGGAAAGCGCGCTGTACGATAAGGTCAGGAAGAACCAGAGCAAGACGACCATTGAATCGCAGATTCTCGCCACGGCATACGGGCAGCGTTATGCCCTGCTCAAATGGATACTCCGAAACCGCCCAGAATACCGCTTTGACGTCGAAAACGGCGAGCAAATCAAGAGGAAAGCGAAGACCATGAAGATTCCGAACAGCATCCTATTCGCCCTTCCTGGCGCAGATGCGCTGCGCCTCTTCGATCGAATCGAAGCCCACTGCCCTGGCCTGCTCAAGTTCGAAGCCGATAGCTTGCTCAAGCTTGACGTTGAGCTACGAGTGGCGATGCTTCGTCTTTTTCTGCGTGAAGACTCGGATGGTGTCATCCAAGACGCTCAGAAACAAGTATTACACTGCGAAAGGATGTCCGAGGGAAATGGATCACAGCCTGTACGAGCTGCGTGGATTGCAGCTGCATTCTACTTCGCCGTGGCTTCGCGATCGCTGAATCTTCTTGAAGATGTCATAATCTGGGCTCGACGCTTCAACAGAGACCCGAAGACCGTTGTCGAGTTGTATGGATTCTCTCGCAATGTAGAATCCCCGCTTCAAGATCAGAGGACTCTTCGCCTGATGTCTGGTATTCCAGCGAGGATCTTGCCCGATACAAGTGCTGTCGACATACAGCGCAACGTTTGCAGAGGAAATGAGGTCATGTTGGCATTGCTCGACACCGCCATCCAGGCCCAGAGCCAGCCTCCTTTCGACCAAGAACACTGGGTGAACGTCAAGCTCTTGTCCAAGAAAGTCGTCCGGTTCCGGCTCGAGTGGGTGGAAGACTTGCAGTACCGACTTCAGCTAGATGACGAACAGATCCACACTTGTTTTTGGGAAAATACGATCTCGACACTCATCAAGGCTGAAGAGCTCGGCTTCTCCCCTGATAACCAGAGTCTCCAGCTACGCGACATGAATGGGCTTATGCAATTCAGCTATACCGACGGCATTAACACATTCGCCTCTACAGCGACCTTGCAATTCATTGACGAGCTCGCGAAGAGTCGCGATGACCTTTGGAAACATCAGAGAGCTATAGAAAATCCACCCGTCGGCACCCTGCAGCCTCCCTGGCCCCGTGGTCTTCCTCTCCAAGCTCTGTTCCCACCTCACATTGATCTGGCACCTGTTCGCGAGGGTACGGAAGAGGAGAACAGTGAGGTTCAGCCTTTGCCAGTTAACATGCCTTACTTGGAGAAGAGAGCTGCCGAAGTGGTGTTCATGCCGGCTGAGCATGCCGTATCTCCACCACCTGCCGAGATTGAAGCTCAAGCCGCTATCGGACGCTTCATTGACCACTACAGCCTTGCGCTCTACATCTATGTCAACCTCGGAGGACCACATGAGTGGGATCGTAGATTGCAAGATGCGTGGGCACATGCGAGCCAGCATTTGTCTGGGACTCGTATGTCTGCTTCAGAGAGGGGGGCGTACTGGCAAGAACCTTTCAAGATCGCAGGTTTCGAGCTTCCATTCTCCAAGAGCTTCTACTTGAAGCTGCCTACATCCGTTGCCAACGGTCAGGATCCAGTCATATGGTCTACTGGCCCGAGTCACGACACCACCGACTCTGCTCGCAGGATGCTTGACGTCCTTACAATTGACTGCTTCGTGAATCCTGCTCCAGTGCGGCCTGGAAATGAAACAGCAGACTACACGAGGCAATGTTGTTCCTGGGTTGAAGCCAAAGATGCCTCGTTGTTCTGGGACATGAAAGCAGAAAGAGCAATGGGAATAAAATTATCGAGAGAGTCCAAGGACGCCTTCATTGCCGCAGCTCTTCTCCTGGCGGATGCGCGCTCGCAAGCAAGCTGCAAGATTCTCAGCGAGCCGTTCCCTTCACCAGATTTCCCGCGTTTCCCTGCCATGGTGCTTGATGATCAGTTGATCGAGAGCGACAAGCCGAGCGACAAGCAAATCATCAATATCCTAGAACGCTTCATTTCGACTGTACCTCACGCGCTGCTTGAAAAACTTGCAACCTCTCTGACAAGGAAGATTCTACAGGATCCGTCACAATCAGACACACTTCGCAAATGGACCTCTGCAATCATCAGGCTACTTGCGTTGTCTCGCAGACCAGATGTAGCCGCCGATCTGATCATACATGCCGTTCTTGGTTCGCCTGGCGAGACTCCATGGCATCGTTCACTTCTCCACATCAGGATTCTTCGACGCTTTCCAGATGCGACATCCACAGAGCTACTACGGAGACTCGTGGACGATACTCTGCATAGACTGGCTAATCACCCTGATTCGTCGGCTGCTGCGAAGATGCTTACACAACTTTTGAATGGTGCAAAATTCCTCGATAAGGACTTTGTGGTTCAGAGCTTGATCTCTCTCTTCTTGGCCTCAAGAAACAACCACGTTCGCGCGCTCGTGGTGAATGGCTTGGCGACTGTACTTGCTTCTTCGCCCGGTCAGACTACCCTCAACACGATAGTCAGCACTTTGGAAACGCATGTCGTGCCTATTGCGGCTGAGCTGGATGAGAGAAGACCAATGACCGGTGTGCTGTGGTCTGCAGCTGAAGATGTGGGTGAGCCACCTAACGTGTTGGACGAACCTGATATCCCGCCAGTATGCGGTGCTTTGATTGATCTCGTCAGAGGTTCTCATCCTGGAATCCTCAAATCGCAGAGCTTGGTAGAGAAAGTCCTTCGCCCGCTCCTCAAGAAGTCGCAAGAGAACAACAGCCGATGGGTGAGTATCTTCCTCCGCAAGCATAACGCTTCAGAACTGGCAGCCTTATCGCCCAAATGGCCTGTACGGCCACAAGTGGTCCGCCTCCTCTTTGGCCGATTCACTTCGCAGATGACAGTTGCAGAGTTTGCCGACCTCAGCGATGCGCTCATCTTCTCGCAATTCGGGCACAAAGCTCACAGCATTGTATACTTCAACAAGCAGTTGGAACAGAGGCCTGACTCGTGCAACATGAACGACAGCCAGCACTGGCTCCGATGCATGGCTGGCATCCAGTTCCCCGAAGTAGGCATAAGTAAAGTTCTCTTGGAAGCTCATTTTGAAAGCACCAAAACCGCCTCTGAACAGAACCTCTTGACCCCAAGACACCTACAAGAGCACGAAGAAAAGCTTCTGAAACGTCTCATCAACGTCTACGGCTCGGACGCACAATCATGGCATCGCTACCTGGACTACTACAAGCCGCCCTTTCATGACAACCTCACGGAAGAAGAACTGACCAACTGGCGAGAGCGCTGCCGTCCAGTCCTGCAACAAGCCATCAAGCTCATCGATTCCGTGCGCACCCCCTTTTGGGAGAATGATCCGAACCGCCATCCTCCAACACTGCCAGACACCTACGAGCTCAGCCTCCGCCTCCTCGCATACCCGAACTTATACTTCTCTTCCCAGCGCGACCAATGCCTGCAAATCTTCTGCGACGAAATCCGCGTAATCATTAAAAAGCTCGTACTCGGTCCCTTGCCCTACCACTCGAGATATTCCCTCCTCCTCTTGCACATCAAGGAGAGTTGCGCCCCGCAGGACTTAATGCCTGTAGCGCTCAATCTAGGCAATTTGGACGATCCGTTCTCGAGGAATATTGCCGCTTGGCCGCGCGAGATAGTGGATCACCTGTTTATCGATGCTGTGTGTGAGATCTTGGACCACATTGTCAAGACGGACTGGAGGAAGAATGAGGGTTTGCAGCCTGCTGAGGCGATGCTCGAGAGTTGGAAGCGTTGCCCGAGGGAGGTCGTGAGGAAGAGAGGGATGGCCTTTTTGGAGAAGCTTGAGGGTGCTGATGACTCTGCTGGTCGTTAGCTAGAGACTTGTGAGCTATGATGTACCATACGAGCCCTTCCTTTGTCTGGTGGCGTATATCGTGATCCGAGCGGCTATATGCGTGGTCGAGTTGGTCAGTGTAACGATAACAAAGAACGTACTGTATTCAACAATGGACATCTTACTTCGGCCAATCGACTCCCATGGCCTTTGTTCAAATATAACGCGACCCTTGATTGAGCGCTTCCATGGCGCACAGCATAGATTCGAGAAGAAGATTCCAGCTCTTTGCCGCGCGAGCCTGAGCAATCATATAGGTCCTGGCGATTGAGACTTCAGGGACGAAACTTGCAAGAATCTGAAACAAGGCAGGGTACAAAATCACGTTCAATGTCTTGTGCTTGCTTAGTGTTGTTTGCAATGTCGATTGCTTTGGCTTTCCTTCATGGCGGAGCATCAGGATCTCGCGCAACCGCCGCGGATGGCTGTGGCTTGCAAGTGAAATTACTCGAGCACTTCTCTTAAGTCAGGCGACTGGCATATTCACAATTCTTTTTGAGTTATGTAACATGCATATTCAGTGGTGCTCTATCGATTCAAACCTCTCTGATATATGCATTTGTCATCGGATGCTGACTGTAGACTTGTAGGCTCTCCTGTGGCCCACAGCTCTGATCGATCCGTGAGCAAACTTCTCCGAAGTTTCTATTAACTGCCGTTGCAATGGTGCACAATAATGCAGCTCGTTGCTAAGTTGCTTCACTGCCAAAATGGCAGCCCTCCTTCACCAAGCCACGCGTCCTTGGGACGCCGCTCACCAATTGTCGTCACGTCTACTTTCACCAATCGCTTTGATAAACTTCGCCGCACTGCACTGACCTTTCGAGGAACACGATCAACGATACGAAAACCACTTCCATCCTAATATCACATCCATACAACTACCAGACCAATACAAGTCGTCAGCGACCCACCAAAAGGATGGCGAAGCTCACGATCCCCAGGTAAGTACACCCCACTAAAATCGAAACGCGAACAAGCAACTGATCTTATGCAGCGACTATGGTCCTTTGACTCTTTCCAAGATCGATCACAACATACCTGGGATCAACCTGCCGTAAATGCAATTCGAAGATGCCGACGTGACCATCAAGCTCAGTCCCAATCCGGAAGAATGGCTTCTTCTGCACAGCCCAGTCCTTCGTGCGTCGTCAAGATACTTCGAGAGAAGTTTGTCCCAGCAGTGGAACCACACCACGTCAGGATCAACGAAAATCCTACATCCGAACACTAGACAGTACGTCTCCATGAGATGCCGCGCTCTCCACTGTATTGACGGCACGTATCTGGTGGAAGGACCGGTATGCAAGCCAAGATCTCCAAAGTATAGGCACGTGACTAATATACTGCAGGATCTCATGACAGGCACGCACGAGCAAGTCTTGCTTCTCTCGGAGTCGACACTAGCCCTCCCCGGTTGGCCAAGGATGCCATACTCCGAAGATGTGAGGGATCGCAGCAAGCGCGCTCTGCACATCCTTTTCGCTCTCCTCTACGGGGCCCGTATCAACTGTCTTCAGATCTGTGCTGCTCCCAAGCCACTTTGGGGTACTCTCCACGCCGACGACATCAATCACGATGTGTTCTTCACGATCGTTGCCACATGTGCTTACGCTGAGTATTACGGTTGTCTCGACAACATTGGACCTGCAGCACTGGCTGTACTGCAATCGGAGCGAAGCTATTGGGAGGCCGTCGGTGCATGCCCAACGAGACACTTGGCGTTCGCTGTGAAGGTTCAAAACGCTGAGCTTTACCACGATGCTCTGCGCCACAGCGCTGTCAAGGCTTACGAGACCGACAACTGGCAAGTACTTTCTGAATTAACTGGGACGACCGAAGGGTCACTTCGCCAATTCTACGGGTGCGACCTAGCCCTCCAGGGACCTTTGGCTTACGATGATAGACTCCGGAAACTGACCGATGATCTTCGAATCTTGCAACTCCAAGAGGTGCATGCGAAACCCTACATGGACACTTGGCAGAGAGTCCGGACCAGGCTTATGGACATCGTCTTCCCTATGCAGAAGGCCCGCTTTGAACGATCCAGAGATGAACTTGCAGTACAGTATTTGATTGGCGCTATATGGGGCGAGTACATCGTGTACATGCTTCAGGGTCAGCAGCTCCGCCCAGGCAGGGATTGCATTCGTGCAGACACCGCAGGGTAAGTCCATTCCAGTTTTCGTATCACTCCAAGCTAGACGCACGATTACTGACGCAGAGACTAGGAACATTTTACTCCTCTTACACAACATTCAACAAGCTGCGAGCCGCCAAGATCCATCCTCCCTCTTCGACGCATCATCTTCCGTTCACTTCGCAGCTATATTCAAATTCTCAACCACACAGCAGCGCGACCTGAAGCTATGTCTTTCAAAACTTGTCCTTCAAGCAGATCGTCTTATCAGACGTGCCTTTCCAGTGGAGACAGAGATGAAGCTTTACGCAGGCCAAGCGCAACTTTGTACCAGGAGTCGAACCATGTGCGCCAATTTCTTGGGGAGACACTCTGCATACCTGTCAGTGCCGCATGAGACGCCGTGGAGGCAGAATGTCGTTGGTGGAAACATGTCTTCGGGCAAGGGTAAAGTTATCATCGATGACATCAGTGTCGTACATGCTTCCCCCGAGTGGATCTGGACACTGGCTGAGCACTTCGGTGGCGACGTTGAGGATGAGGAGTATGATAAAGCTGAGGCTGAGGTTGAATATGAGACTGGGTTTCAGCCTCAGGTACATGAGGACGATGGGGCGATCGACTGGTAGATCCACCCCTGTGGACAGAGTGAGCTTTTCTTTTGACTATTTTCATTGCTTTCTGTTGGTCTTTGTCACCACCGCAGTCGAGTGATGGGTCATCTTCTCTTTGGTGCCGAGTCTGTGGCGATTGACATTGCTAAAGCGAGGGTAGATCAGTGGCGACCGTTAGTGGTCAAGGGATATTGCGTGGCAGCATGCGATAGTAGGAATGTTGATTTCAGTGTTTGTCAGTCATAGTCATTATGCATAGCATGAACATACCTCTCCAAGGTATCTTAACTCAATGAGCAAAGCCAACAGCAGTATTTGATGATATAAGCGTGGGAATATCTTCTAGCATATACATCTTTGTGCAGACGATTCCTCAGTTTCACAACACTGGATTTTGCGGAAAGAAATGCGTTGACCACGCAGGCAGCGGTCAATGTCTTTGTCTTTCTCATTGCTGACAGTGATGGCGCTCAGTAGATGTTCTCGATCCAACTAAATGATTCTAGTGTGCATACAATTGATCGCTTGCACCTCAAACATGACACTGCGGATGATCACACCACCGGGAACTCGCTAGCTAGGGCGAGTATCACGCATCCAATCTTGTTGGTTGATCCACACCTGTTCAGCAGTCACTGCTAAACGTCATTCACGGTCTATACAGATTATTTCTCAAGGTACTAAGGTTTCCTTCGCCGTAAATGGAGCGGACTACCTACCGAGGCGGCTTCACTGCCAAAAGGACTTGCGCTTCTTCGCTCACTGCATCAAAAGCCTCCGCCACAGCTTTCGTTTCTGGTCGCTCCACGACCTGTTCCTACCCTCGGACACGACAAGAAACATCTAACCATTTCGAGGAAGATTTCCACTCAGATCACAATCAAGCCCAGCTACCAAGACCATGATCTACCGCACAGTGCCTAGGTAAGTCTCATATCTGAAGTTGCTCAAACCATCGATCTAACGTTGCTCAGCGACTACGGTCCTCTCAGCTTGCGGACATCCAACAAGGGGGACGACGACCACAGACCACTTGCAACCGAGCTACCAAAGATGCAATTCGCGCACGCCGATTTGGTGATCAAACTAGGCTTCAAGCCACAGGAATGGCTCCTTCTCCACAGCGATACACTATCCAAGACATGCTCTTACTTCAAAGCGAGTTTCTCCGAGCAGTGGGAACAAGGTGACTCCAAGCCCGAGCTGGTCTTCCACCCGGCCTTGGGCAGGGAAGTTCTTATGAGATGCCGTGCTTTACAATGTGTAGATGACACTTATATGCTGGGCAGAGAGGTAAAGAGCAGATACCGCAGCTTAAAAGAACTCGGCTAACATATGCAAGACGTGCCTGTGAATTAGACCAAAGCTACAACCCGCTTCTCGCAATCTGAACTTGCTACGCCCGGTTGGCCCTGTCCAGAGTTACGCTACACTTACGCCTGTTCCAACGACAAAGAAGCAAAGCGCGCCATTCATGTCTTGTTTGCCATGCTCTATGGAGCCAAGATCGACATTTGTCAGCTTTCAGGCCTTCGCGACAGGCGCGACAGCGACACTACACGCAACGGTTTCTCGACGGCCATCATCGCCTGCGCTTATGCTGAGTACTGGGGCTGCCTCGAGACCATAAAACCTCGTATCCTCGCCGCACTGCAGTCCAGTCCTTGCTTCTGGGACACGGTCAGGGAGTCACCGGAAACCTATCTGGCGTTCGCCATCAAGCTCGAGGACTCACATCTCTACTTCTCTGCTTTGCGCCATACTATCTGGTCCGCCCATGAATTCAAAGATCGAAAACTCGTCGCGAAATACACATGTTTGAGTATCGCGAAATTGCGTGCTTTCTACGACCAGCACTTGAAATCGCAGTACAAAGAAGCAGCATCTAAATTGGAAACACTGACAGAGAATCTTCGCAAGGTACAGCTCCAAACAACGCGCGCGAAGTTTTACGGAGGTGGTTGGCACGATGCTCACACTAGGTTGCTCGATCTTCTTCCTTACAAGGACACAGACCGACCAGAAGTCGAGAAATCATTTGAACCTGTGGATTATCTGGCCAGAGCCATCTATGGCGAGTAAATGGTCTACTGACTTGAAGGGGAAGTTATGGAAGACAGTGTCCGTGCTTGGCCAGCAGCGTAAGAATCAGTAATTATCCAATCTTTCGTGAAGAAGTGTGTCATGACTAACAGATAATGTAGGGGCATAGCGCGGCCAGTCCAAGACATCGAACAGGCAGCCAGATCCATTGACCCATCCCAGCTCTTTGACGCAGCAGCTTGCGTCCGCTTCGCCACGATGTTCAACTTCTCTCCAGCGCAGAGGCATCAGCTACACCTTCGTCTTCGATTCCTGGTGCGCGAAGCAAATGATTTGATTCAGGCTGCTTTTCCGCCCAAGACTTTCCAAGGAACCTTCGCCGGTAGGCCCACGAAATAAATCCTCAATCGCGCGTACCTCGTCGACTACCACACCTATATGGCAGTTCCTGCCCATCTTCCATGGCGTCGACGCGACAATGTGGCTGTTCTCCACGACCAGAACGTCTTGGTTCCGGGCATCAGTTCTGTTGACGCTTCCCCCGAGTGAGTTTCTTCACTGGCCGAGCACTTCGGGGGTGAGACTCCCGAGGAGAACGATGATCAAGACGGAGGTGACGCGGACTTTGAGCTTAAGGCTGAGGCCGGATTTGAGCCTGCGTAGAGCGATATCGATGAGACTGTGAGTTGGTAGGCCCAATGCGGTCTGCAGTACGAACTTGCGAACCTTTGAACGTTAGTGAGAAGAGCATGCAGGGAGGTTCTTGTAAACATTGTCGAGGTTTGAAATTAAGCGGCCGATGGAAGATCTGGTCTTGGGGAACGTCGGGTTTGACATTCCAGTCGATTCAACAGGGCGTTGATGAATTATTGATGAGTTCTTTTGGTCACATTCAATTGCAGGTTAGCTTTCCATACGATGTTATTGCTGTGTGTTAAAGTGGACTGCAACTTCGTTCTTCTGCTCCAAGAAGTAATCAACAGACTATGCAAGTGGGAGTTATTGTCTGTGACATATTCACCGGCGACGGAATTGCTCATCGCACTCTTGCTGATGGACTCATGGGGCGTCTCCATATTTCCTTTCCTTGAATGATATGAGCCAGCAACTGCGAATAAGTTTAATCTATGATTCTGCAGCCTCGTTGATGACGGTACAAAGTCAGTGCTCAAGTTCGTGAATCTCCTTCTGCAGCGCAGCCTTTGGAGACACCGTCCAAGCAGCGCCTCGCTACGCAGCTTCACTTTCAAGGCGGCCGCGCTATTTCGGACGTCGACGCAGTTAGCAGAACGCTTTTCTCAACAATATTCGTCAGTCGCTGCTCCAAAACCCGTTCCCAACTCTCTCCTCGCACGAAAGAGAGTGATTGAGGAATCTGGATGAGCTCCACAAACCGACTACGACCACAGCACACCATGAACGAGATGGGGCGTACAGTAGTGATGCAAGTACTCTAATTTGAAAAGCGGATGGACTCATCTAACAAAAGATCAGTGACTACGGTTCTTTCAGCCTTCATGAAGAACACAGCGAACGCGCAAGAACAGAAATGCCTCCTCTATTACAGTTTGAGGATTCCGACGTGCTAGTCAAGGTCGGGCCCAAATCACATTTATGGCTTCTTGTGCACAGCGCTGTGTTTGCGACTTGCCCATATTTCCAAAGAAGTTTTTCTGAGCATTGGGAACAAGGAGAATTTAATCCTGCGAATATCTATAATTCGAACCTTGATGATGATATCTGCATAAGATGTCGTGATCTCCAGTGTATCGATGGCACCTATCTGATAGAGAATTCAGTATTTGCAAAGCAAGAAAGGTGACGCGATCGAGCATGGTTTGGCAGTCCCAATACCTATACCTATATGGCAGTGCCACCGGACCTTCCATGGAACCAGAGTGAAGGGCATTCTGGCCTGCGTAGAGAGGAGCCTTCCAGGCCTAGTATTGCCGTTGCTGACGCCTCTGCCGAGTGGGTTAAATCACTGGTCGAGTATTTGAGAACTGGTTTCGAGGACTTTGTTGAGGAGGTTGAGTTCGAGATGAAGATCGCGGATGAAAGCGAGTATGCATACGCGGATTTGTGGTTCCATTCATGGGCTCGAAGTTCGCTTTGAGGGAGGCAGAAACAGTGCTTCTTGACCATCCATTGTCGATGTCCCACAGCTCGTTGGCAAATGATCACTGCCAAAGAACCCAGAAAGGTTGCTCAAAATCCATACCTATCCGATAAGGCGTTGGTTAATAGTTGCGGAAGTTTTCTGATAGTCAAACGTTTTGCTTTCGAATGCACCACGCGCTGTCCTCTAAAGGAATTACTGATGAATCGTGAGAACATAGTATTCAGGCCTTGGAAACCCCTAACATAATACCCTACATTTTGCTTCATTTCCTGCAACAGCTCTTACTTCAAGCCGTAGACCAGATTATTTAGAAGCCTCGAATACGCTCCGGTTTTGGAGCAGTAATAACGAATTGAGGAGTGAGTCAGGTTTGTCGGTCTGCAGTTTGTGTAGAGGGTTCTATTGTACCTTGGTTCAAAACCCTTTGTGAGCTACTTCTATTCTTCGTCTAAACACCCAACGCCTCTCGCACTCGAAGTAGGAGAAAATTCGCTCTCGCCATGAACACCATTTCTGCCTCTACTTGTTGGCCTTCGCAGCCTTCTTGGCCTCCTTCTTCGCCCTCTTCGCTGCGCGCCTCTCCATCGTCAGCGCCTTGCTCTTCCTGACCCTCTGGAACTCTCTGACTTTGCCTTCGATGGCATCGTCGAGAGCTGGGTACTCCATGGCAGCGACCTTGAGCACGTCCACGTCTTTCTGCTCGATGTCACCACCGACGTACTTGTACGCGATGGTGTGGATCATGGTGTTCCAGATCCTGACGTGCGGGTCGTTCGGAGTGCCGTAGTTCTTGTGGATGGCGATCATCTCCTCTGCGGAGATGAGTTGGTGGGCGATGTAGCCGTTAATGTGGCCGGTGATCTTCGATTGCTCTGGCTCGACCTCCAAGATCTCGATCGCGTTGTGGATGTTGATGGCCTTGTTGAGATCGCGCGTGTTGGTGGTAATTTCGAGGTATTCGCCCTGCCTCATGGACTGGATCTCGTTGAGGACGACCCTAAGGCCGTCGGGACTGCCCTCGTAGAGCTCGATACGGTAGATCACTGCCGGAGTGCGCTCTGCAATGATCTTGCGAAGCCTGGTGCTGTGGGCCTTGACGTGGTCCCCGTCGTAGACGCCGACGAGGGTTGTTGCACCGTCTGCGGCGATGTGGAAGACTTGGACGGAAGACATTCTGTATGATTTTGATGTCTAGATGCTTGTGATTCAAGATCGATATGGACCTGGAAGCGATGTGGTTATCTTTGATGAACTCTAAGGAGGCTGTGATACTTATTATGATTTGTTTATTGTGCCCTGACGACACCTTGAGTCCCTGCATGATCACAATACCGTATTGATCAAGTGAAAGCATCCTGCATGGAAGTGAAGTCCGCGACCCCAAGCCTAGCAACACCCGCCACCGCGACAATGACATTCTACTTTTTCTTTGTTTCAAGTGTCGATATTCACAGCCGCCCTCAATACCAACGACACCAATTGTCACCTTCAGCTCTAGAAATAGCATACGCAGAACTCCCGACCGTCGCCGCTTGCCACTCACCACACATTGCAAGCTCTCGAGCGCAACCTGCTCCACACCACCACCTGCCTCATCTGCGCGAAAATGAGCTCCGACATGTCAGTCTCCATCATCGCCGCTCCTTCTGGAGGGCTCAAGACCTTCATCGCCAACGACGTTCCGGTCAGAAATTTAGCCATCTACTCTCGCCGCTACTCCCCAAGAGGCGCACCGGGTGGCAAAGAGCTGAACCTCGGGCCCAGCATCAATGAGGACTACGCGCACAGGATCGCCACACACATCAAGAATGCAGACCCGAACAACCCAGCTCCGGTCACGCTTGATCTCTTCGGCAAAGGCCTCTCGCTGCAAGAGCTGGTCGGAATCTATCACACCATGGGCCACGGCTACAAGCTCCCGCGCGAACGCCACGACAACGCCGTTCGCGAAGAGCTGAGGCGCAAAATGTACTGCACGACACCATTCCGCTTCGCCGACTTCAAGCTGATGGTTGAAAACATCTCTTTCGACAGAGGACTCCTCCACAGCACGATGGATCGCGTAGCCTTCCTCCACATCAAGAAGTACCTCGACTACGAGACGCAAGTGGAAATCGAGGACTACTGCAAAGCACGCGGAAGCCTTTGGGACACGCTTCTCGACACCGTCGGCCTCGTTGAGGCCAAGATCAATGGAGCTGCGGAGCAGAAGGCTGCTCGTGAGAAGGCGAGGGAGGAGAGAGAAGCCAGGAAGGCAAAGAAGGCTGCAGAGGAGATCAAGCACCTCACAGTCAAGAGCAGCAATGGTGGAGGAAATGGCAACAAAAGAAACGGAAACAAAGGCGGAAATGGCAAGGAGAAGAAGCCAGTTGCGCCTTTTGTGCACAAAGACGACGATTTCCCACCGCTTGCTTGAGTTTTTGCTGCAATTTTGCAGTCTTCCGGAAGGTTTAGCGTAAATCCACAGATTTCTCGACGGAGTTTGAGTAGAAAGACTGGAAAGTGACGAGATTTTGGGCTGTTCTGATTGAACGGTGTTCTGGCGTCAGTATGGGTAGTTTCACAATCAATTGATGCATGTTTCAATCAATATTTCATTAATGATTTTCCTTTATAATTTCATAATCATGGCTCTACCTAGGCAATTAACACATGTATCAGCTGGGAAGAATATTGCTCCCACAGGATCTGCCACAGAGATCATATCTCTGCATACATATCGTTAGATTAGGGTACTCAAACCATTGGAGAAGGCAGCACCGCAGTAGGGGCGGAAAGCCTATGCAGATTCCCGTGGCATTCCTATACTAACCATTGTCCTGGAAGGGATGCTAGAAGCACGTCGTCTGCAATGTTGAATTACCCTTGACAGCATCGAAGTAAATATTCCGTAATACATAGGGATGCAGCACCATGAGATCAGCTGAGAAGCTCTAAATGTCTGTTCGAAGTTCGGACAGTATTACTGGGACTGTATAATCCGGCGGTTCCGTAGTAGCTGTTAGGACGATTCTTCGATCTCATTGAGAGCAGGCGGATAATGAAACAATAGATGCGAAGGCGATAGCACAGCAACAGCTAAGATATTTTCACAATATCTGTGTCTCCCTGGCAGTATCCATACTTCCAACTCTCAGTTCAGTAGCACGATGGTCATCGAAACGATTCGTCAAATGCGATCAGCATGCTTGCGCAGTAGGCGAAGATAACACCTTAAAAACTGCTGTGTGACCGCACATATCTTGGCGGACGAATAGAAGTAGCGGGCACTCGAAATAGGATGGTAGTTACAGAATAGTTTCAAAGCGATTAATGTGGACTCAGGGAGAGAAACGTGTATTCCTGTGAGCCTTAGCGAAGGTAGCACCGTAGCGCTTGTCTAAATGCTCATTGGATCTCTACCAATCCCCATTTCGCTAGCGATTGGATGCAAGAAAAGATTGACACAACACTCACAGGGACGTCCGCTTCATCAATATGGATGCTTGGTATCTATTTCGCTCTAGATGGCAAGGGACTACCTTGAAAGGCCCTGAGACACGATGTCGATTTCTACGCGCCCACAAGAGTATTTCTGAGCGTCTACGCGAAGCCATTAGCACAAAGGTCATTGCCGTTGATACTAGTGATCAATTTGTTCCCATGAATTGGAGTTGCTGATATGATGAGTGATCAAAGGATTCTCGCCGACAGAAACGACGTCATCAGCTTGACAAACCAAGACTCCACACGTTTTCAGCTGCAATCCTCTCTTCGCTACCTGATCTCTTTTCATTTGCTCTTCTAGAGCATCATTCTTGCCTTTTTCGATACATATCATCACTACATTCGCTGCAATCATGGCTCGAATCTCCACAATCGCCATATCCGTTCAAGGCGCGCTGATGTTCGCCGCTGGGCTGTACGCCTTCTTTGACCCTGACGGCTTCGTTGCCGGCACAAGCGATCGCATACAAGGCGAGCCTACGCAGCTACTTCATTCGCTGAGGCAAGTCGCTTGGCGTACAGCTATAGCTATGTAAGCAATAGCCGCTGACTCTATGTTCCAGTATGATGAGCGTGACACTTGGCACTCTCTTCCTCGTTGTGGCATCGCATCCTCCGATTCATCGTCGCATACTGATTTCGTGCATCCCTCTTCGGGTGCTTGCCGCTTTTTTGTTTTGGCAAGATGGTCCTGATACTTGGGCTGTGGCGCTGTACGAGTTGTTCTGGGCGGGGGTGAATACTGTTGCAATTAGATATGCTTGGGTTTGATAGAGCAGCAGTGCATGCATGCTGGTTCTACGTCAAGGCAGTCGCGAGCGGTGGTCAGGTAGGAAAGGAAGACTTTGTTTTTTGCTGAAAGTTTAACGAGACTTCTTCTCCAATTCCTCTGGGCCCGGTTTGTACAACGGCATCCCTCGCCTTGCCCAGGTCGCAACTACAGCTTGTTATCAGTCTCCCCTCCACTTTCGCCGCCCAAAATCAGACTGTACTGCACCCTAGCAGACTTATACCGCGAATCCGACGTTCAGTAAACCTTTGATCGCCAGCGCATATCATCCCTGAAAGCTCCTCGATCTACACCCCAGATGGGCCTTCAGAGTCAACATACCCTCGAATGGAGATACCAAACTCCACGGTCGGAAAAGATGGGAGGGAGATCGGTTCCGACGAGCGGAGCTTGGCTTCTGAAGTTTGAAGGGAGCGTTAGCATTGGGTGACATGGAGGTCATCTTCCTCTGACAGTGTTGAGCTTGCAGGTGATGATAGAATTTGGCATGGCTTTGCTTTGGATTAATGACCTACGATGCGATTGTTGATAGGAGTGAGCGTAAGACGTGGTTAACGAATGTGATGAAGTCTACCTCCAAGAGAAAGCCTTTGTGAATTGTTGCTCTTGCGAATGGATGCAGGAAATGAACTGCATCGTCTGTCCTGGAGTTGCCCGAAAGCTTGAGTCGAAGCAGTCTTCCCCAGAAAGCGCTTTGAGGGTGCCGGAAATGGGAATGATGAGCTTTCAAGAGCCAGATACAGTTGTCAGCGTGGTGAGCAGAGCCCTACCCTTCGTGGTGAAGGCGTCCGTTGCGAGCAGATCTCACGATACAAGCATAGTGCCGATGAATGCGGCCAGGCAGAGCTTATTCGAAGGAGCGGGAAGCTCCAGGAACAGAGATGGGACGGGAGTTCAAGTCTTTCAATGCATCGTCTCTGCAAACAGCTATCGCGTGCAATTCTTCGTCGCCCCGTGTTCAGCATCAAGGCAGCCGCTCTGCCCTGCGGTGGCGCTTAAGACTTTCGCCAAAGACAAGAAATGGGCAAGCGCCGAGATCGACTATGGGCTTCAGCAGAAGTCTCGCCAACTGTTCCGTCGCACGATACAAGACACGATTCGACCGCTGCCGGCAAGCTTTGCTGCGTGGGCGGGTGTTGACGTCCTCATTAACCACCAGCGCGAGCAGTTCGTCTCGGAATTCAGCTCAAGGATCACAGGCTCCATGCGTCTCTGCCCACTTTTTGTCTTCTTCTGGGAATGGCGCGGGATACGACATGCTCTGACTGGTTCTGTCGAGTTTCGTGGAGATCCTCAGTCAATTTACGAAGTACTGGCAGCTGAGATGGAGGTGGGGGAAGTCGCGGTTGTTGCTACTGCGTTGTTCAAAGAGGGAGATCGATTGAGTATCGCATGGCTCTCTGGGGTTCAGTGCGGAATGTCGTTACTGCTTGCTTTCGCGACAAGGGCCGCAGGCGGTTGGAAGTCTTCGTTCAGAACGTCAATCTAGCTTGACGGTTGTCAGGCAGTATGGCAAAGACATATATGGAAGCAGATGGGAAGAAGTCAAGTAAGAATAGAGCAATAGTCCAACAATTTTGTTAGAACGGTGATCTACCCCAGGAAGGCCCTTGAAGTTCAATCTGGCTATGAAGCCGAAGCGCTCAGGGGTCTCAAAGTCAAAATCCATTTCTCCGGATCTGCATTACGTGACAGCTTGGAAACTCTCCGAGCCGCCGTTTCATACCGCTTCGCTTCTCTGCGCCATCCTTCAGGATGCTGGACGCCTCGAAGTTTGCTGGGTGACAGCGGCGATCATAATCTGGCTGAACCCTTTGTTAAGCTCCACGAATCCGTTTCATCTTCAGGTATCACCAAACTCGTCACATCGAGTGACTCTCCACACCGAAACCTAAAGCAAAGAGTTTGGATGCTCGCCGTATTCCTTGTCACAAGACCGAGGCATCGCGGCTTCTTCGCCAGAATGAGATGATCACAAGCATGCAAAATCGACTTCGGCGCTGTCAGCATCCTCGGTAGGCGTTGACGCCAGCGATATCGCGGATGTGGTTGAAGATGGAGGAATGGCTACATAAGCTGAGAGAGCTGCTGCTCTTCTGACAACCTCGTCACCACACTCGTTCATTATTTCCAGCCAGACCACGTTCCTTCTCAACACTCGTTTACAGCCTTCCGTATAATACATAACCATCGCTCCAACCAGACATCAGTCATCACACTCCTCAACATGCGCTTCGCCACCATCTTCGCCATCGCTGTTTCGAGCCTTTCGCTCCCTGTCCTTGCTCTTCCGGTCCCTCAGTTCACGCCACAGAACACGCCGCAGAACGATGACATCTTGAGACCTATCGCAGATGCCATGAACACACTCTTGGGCAGCAACAATGGCTTCGGCAACGGTTAGAAATGCCTTCACTGCAACAAGTCTTGATTCGTTGCTGACACCGTCGCAGGCAACAAAGCTGACGGCAACGCGAGCGCAAACAAGGTCGGAAACGGTAAGGAGACCAATGCTTGCGTCTGTATCGAGAGTTCGCAAGGCAGTACTGACGATATGGCTTGACAGATAGCGGGAACGGAAACAAGATCGGAAACGGTAAGTCCTCTGATCACCTAATCCGTGTGGATTCCGTTGACTGACATGGCTACTCTGCAGACAACGAGACAGGAAGCAACAATGGAAACGATAATGGCAATGGCAATAATCTTCAGGGTCTGGGCAATTTTAACTTGCCGGACTTCAATCTCGTGAAAATCGAGGAGTCTTGAAGCATGGAAGAGGGAATCGCTGGTGTTTGAACTATTGGGTGTTTGATTTTTGTTCTGTTCTTCCTGATGAGAGCTAGCTGCTCTCCTGGTATCCTAATGTCTCATTCATTCATTCATTCATTCATTCTGGAGTCGTTCTTCTTCCCACAATCCTCGACTCCATCCTCGAGCGCACTTTCCCTGCTTGCTTCTCGCTTCATGTTTCCCCTTCACTCCTTCACGCGTAGCTTCGGTCAATTTGTACAGTCCTCGTTGTCGTGGTAGAACGGGTTGTGCTCGCGCTACTTCCTGTATTGCGGCCCGCGGAAGACTCTCGGAGTTTCTCTGCCAAGGCGCTGGGGTCTGGGCGCGATGAGTTCGCCCAGCACATCTTGCAGGAAGAAGGCCTTCTGGTATTCGTCGTGGCGAGGCAGCATTGCGATCCAGGTGTCGCGCACGAATGCTCTGAGGTGCCTGCCGTTCTCTAGTGCGCATCTTTGGGCGAAGGCGACGGAGTAGTGGTCAGGGGCGATGCGGCAGAGCTCGAGGAAGGAGATGAGCTTGTCCATGACCATGTTCTGGGTGCTAGCGTCGATGAGTCGCTCGGCGAGAAGGTAGAGGCGAACCAGCTCTCCACAGACCTCTTGCGCGAGTTGATAGCCGGCGTCTCCAGAGTTTTCCATCACGGTTTCGAAGAAGATCTCAGATTGCAGGACGATTCCTTGCAGCTTAAGGTCTTTGCTGCTGCTGGCTTGGTGCAGGCATCGGCTTCCACGAAGTCGATGTATGCGTCGTGGTTCTCTAGTGGCTGGACCTGCTTGACCTCACCGAAGTTCTCGATGTTAGTCGACAGAAGCGAATACTATCAAGGATCTCGATCAATTGCTCAAGGGTAAGTCGAGCTCAATGATTGATTATGATTGCTGGTATCACCGTCGAAATAACACGCAAGAGTGCTGAGAACTAACCCCTCCTGGGCGGCTTTCACCCTATCTAGATAAATGGCAAACAAGTTAAGAGACCCTCAGACCGCGATCGAAGTGATAGAGGCCTTGCTCAACTCCTCCCAGCTTCACAGAGTGGTCCCTCATCACAAGTGCGCTGGGGTCACCTACGCACGCACTAGAAATGTAGACTCGTTGCGGATATTGTTGCGCGATGTATGCTAACCGAAGTGCGAACGCAAGTCAAACTGTATGGCGTGTCTTATCTTTTGCGCAATACGAAACGTACCCGAAGTGGCGGCGCGGTCGCCCGTTGAAAGCGGCCCACTTGCTACACGCGCTAATCTGGCCAAGCACCCCATAACTGCGCGCAACTGAACAGTACATGCAAGAGGGGCGTTGCGATCTTAAGCGATGTCGACCATTCTTGCCACAGCAAACCAAACAAGACCATCATAAAGATTGTTCCCATAGTCGTTTCAATCAACTCCAGCCACATGGTCGCGTAGAGCAACCTGGCAAGAAATTTGTGATTGGAGTTGTGCGTCCGGTAGAAGACCATCGCAATGTGAGGCCACTGTTCCGCAATCACGTCAAACGCTCCTGTAGAATATGGCGTCAGATGTCAATCCGCAAGCTCACACTCAATGCTCTCGCCTACCCCAGAGGAA
This sequence comes from Cladosporium sp. BF-F, assembly GCA_030463185.1. Lineage (NCBI taxonomy): Eukaryota > Fungi > Ascomycota > Dothideomycetes > Cladosporiales > Cladosporiaceae > Cladosporium > Cladosporium sp. BF-F. Next base: position 48,486 of record JAMRMS010000017.1, on the reverse strand, counting down.
ACATAACAAAAGTTCCCATAATCCGTCCCGCTCGTGCTTCGCATCGAAGCTCATGGCAATGGCTGACTGCGCGATGACTATGGCTCCCACGTGATGCGCACAACTAATCGGCGAGATCCCATCGCGGAAGAAGAGCTCGAAAAGATACATGGCAGTGAATATCTGAGTCGAGACGATGAGCATGTCTCCAGCAGTGACCTTGCTCCCCGGCGAGAAAGGCGAGCCGGGCATGCCTCTGGTTGTCAGGATCGCGAAAAGTGGGTAGACTGCGGTCGTGAGAAGGACGATCTTCAGAAAAACGGCCATCTGGTGATTGATGAAGGAGCGTCGTTGATGGTTAGACAATCCGTCAATATCTTTGAAGAGTAGGCGCGCGGCATGATCACACTTTGTAAAAGGTAGAAGCGCCCGACTGCTACTATGATCGCAGTGACCGTGAGTATCAGTCCAGCATATGGCGCGAGTCGCGATATCGAGTTTCCTGAGCTGAAATGGTCATTGCCGGCATCGAGAGTGTCTCTCGGGGTAAATCCGCTGATTGTCGAATGAGCCATTATAAGATCTTTCCCGATTTGGAGCGGCAGACCTTGTGTTTGAGAATATGCAATCGAGAACACTCTCCTTGATCTGCGAGTGGGTAATCTAGCAGATGAACTATGCAGATCCGCAGGTAAAAGTAAGCAGCTTGCCAAAGGTACATCCGGCGGGATGTCTGGTAACCAGATTGGCGTAATTAGAAGACACGCATGCTTTGAGGTTGGGCCATAGAGGTTCGTACATATCCGAACGCTAGTATAGTATGCTGACACTGTAGCTCTTGTTCAGGGCATAGTCCGTGCTTATTTAGGGACGATATACTTGATCGCGGTATCGCATTCTGATGCGACATCCACGGTGATAAAGGCATCACATCATTGAAGTATCTCATATGATCAGCGATGCGGTTCCTGTGTCAGCGTACTCGAAACAACAGCCAGGAATCTGCAATGTGAGGCAGCTACTCCTTTGCACGAACTTCGACTCGGGCCAAATGGACTACAGTTGTCTAAAAGCAGTACACATCGTACTTTCAGCCAATCAAAGGAGATATGGACCAGTTCCGTTAGGTTGACGGTCGTTAGGACGGCCGGGCGGATCACGAGGGACTGAAGCGAGATGCCGCGGTGCATTGGCGAGACTGGATGCTGAAGACGCGACCATTGGTCACTGCGAGCAAGCAAAAGGAATCACAATCGGGCCTACGCAGCAATAAAAGCTTTGGATTAATTAAGGCGTAGCACAATCTTAGAGGCGCAGCGACCATTGGCTGGCTATGCGAGGATGCGGAGGAGTGGGGCTCGAGATACTGTACAGCCCACGGACCGGCCTCGACCCCGGAATCTACAGAACTGCGACAACGTTCTACAGTACGACATAACGATGCCGGCGCTAGATCGCGCTGGGCAGCTATAGTCAATATGTCGTTTGCAGAGAAGTCGCGGATTATATGCATACCCATCAGATGTCGTATGGAAACGCGTGAGCTTCACTAGACTAGCACACTGCAACAGCGCCTCGACTCTGCTCGTATGTTCTTGCTTCACAATCGATGTCGGATCAAGAGCTCAAGATGAGTGCAAAGCTTTGGTGAGTAGCCGCAAATTGTGAGGATGCAACATCCTTACAGTTTTGAGCTCCCGAAGGCATCGCAAATGCGACCATCCCCAAGCAAGTAGGGATGTTCCCCGACCTATAACGACAATGGGATTGCCGCACTCCATTGAGAGACCATCCAAAATCTTCCAAAACATCGCCAAGGGCTATCAGAGGATTCCAAATTTATCATCCGAAGCGTCGAGGATCTTGTCCTCGCCAACATTGGCCGCGGTAGGGATCATTCAACGCGGACTTCCCGCTATACAATATACGAGACTGAGGAAGTCTCGTACAAGAATCCAATCAAATGGACAATTTCTCTGGAAGGAGAAGGCGGCAGTGGATCTTCCGTATCGGATTCATCTAACACAATAACATAGATGCACATAACGACTCGAGCATCCGTCGTACACGTCAGCGCGATCAAGCCTCGAGCCACGTCAGCTTGCAACGCCTCGTTTACAGTAACGTGACCATTCCGGATGTTTAGAGCGGGTGTACAAGATTTTGTGTTTGTATGGCCGGATATAAGAACCTAGGAGATACCCTCACTTAACTCGACCACAGCTCGACAGTTCCCCATCATCGGTCTCGAGTATTTCAGCAATACATCACGATCATCAACCTTGTCAAACGAAATGCAGTTATTCAGTATTCTCATTCTAAGCATGGCAGTCTTCGCCTCTGCCACAACCTCCAGCACGCCTGTGCCCGGCGCCAGTATATCATCTGTTTCCACGTCTTCGAAGCACGCCAATACCAAAGCTGCGAAGACCACTTCGACTGTCGCATCAACCACGGGTGCCAAGAGTAAATCCTCAAAGGGAGCCGCTGCAGCCACTGGCATCCCCGTTCTTGCGGCCGGAGGCGCCTTGGGAGCAGCCGTCCTGGGATTCCTCGCATAATCACACGTTGACGCTCACATATCAAGGTCAGTCTTCCGCCTAGACGCGTCGTAGCCATAGACTAATGGAGATGAACAGTACGGAGGCCCTGATGTGTCCGAACGGGGGCATTAGAAGGTGTATCCAACTTCGGACGATGATGATTATTGACGTTAGAAACTGGACTGCTGGTAGTACTGAGAGGTTGTTAAACAGTTTCTTTGCAATGTGGTATTTATCGCGGAACACAATACGCCCGCCGTAGGCTGACGTTTTGACTTCTATCCGGATTCATAGCTATCTGAATAAGATTGAGGTCATGTGAACTGACACCACCTGCTACAGACTGAAGAATCTACTTTGCTCCACTTTCATGTCTAAATCGTCTCTAATACTCACGGATATTGTTTGTAACCCGGTATTTTAACGATGACGCTCCTGATGAAAAGGGAGATAAGTATGTTAACGGGCAAGAAGGCTATACACAGAGCATTTATACAAGCGGAAAGAGCAGTGGCGGCGGCGAAAAATCGAACTGTTTCGCAGTGCATACCTTTCCACTGCATTTGCGAGTCATTCGACTGTAGTGTGTAGCACCTAGCAGGAAGCGTGGCCCGAAGTTGCGGCAGGGTTGAGCCGTTGAAACAGACCCGCTTGCTGCGCCTGCCAATCTTGCCGACCTTCTACATCTGTTCGCTAATCGCTGATGTTATTGTCTTCCAAAAATTCCGCTCGCATCCCATCAATCTTTTGCGAACGAGACTTACTGCGCCACGTTGGGACGAGTGTCCCTGAACCAAAGGCTCGATTCTGTCACATGCCGACATGTCCAGGATTGCAGCAAAACCTGGGGAGCCACCCGAGCTTCACGATGCCTTGAAGACCCTGAAGAGTCTCAGCAGTGCTGATCCTCTACCGATTTGTGGTGTCTACAAGCTTCTTTGTCTTGCCCGTGAGGGACATGGCGATTATACATGGGGCTATAGAATCTACAGGACGACCTATCAGGATGGGACGGATGCCAAATTTGCTCGAGCGATCATGATTCTCAACGAATGGATCCGCGACGAGTGCTTTAATCGCATGAAGGGCTGCTTTTGGGAACTGCTTCCGGATGGCAAAGCGAATGAGCAGCTGTGGCAACGACTCAGGCATGAGGTTGTGGAGGACCGCGAACTTCTCGATGGTGCATCTCCGAGCCAGCTTCTTGGAAATCATCAAGAATGGGTTCATCTAGACCTAAAAGCAGTGACGGGAAACAGTCCCCGCTATCGCTTCTTCTTGGCTGCCGACGATGAGGTTCTTGATAACCTCTTTCAGTTGAAACCACCCGGAATTTCCAGCATACTTAGCTTCCCAGCTGCCTACTCGATCAAAGTGTTTGATGCTCGTTGCGGTTCACCGGCTCAATTTTCCGGCGTTGAAACCGACTCCGACTCCGATGATGATAGCGACCAAGATTCCCTGGATGATTACGAAAACCCGAATGGCCCGTTCTACGAGTTCGAAGGCTGGTGGTGGGCATCTGCTTCGAATTTAGGGTATCTATGGTTCTGCCAGCATGACCATGATGAGGAACTCGTGAGTATCGACTACTCTTGGGACGGTGTGAGGCGATATGTACATGGTCAGAGCAAGCTAGGTATATTGCCGCTTGCAGGGCGTTGGTCCTTTATGGATGAATGATGTTATGCTTGATGCGAGCAGTGAAATCACCATAGTCTTCGCTCCATGCTATACTTGGAATTCAACATCTTGAATCTTAGCTCCGTATTATACACCCTCGGATGACCGCACTGAGCTCAATTCTGAGGCCACTTCTTTCCCTCAGCGAAACCCTCACGCTATGCATACCCGCCCACTATGTCAGGCTCACCACATATGCTGGACTCCACTCCAGACGCCTTAGAAATCCGCATGTCTGCAGAGTCGCTCGCACAGTGGGCTAGCAGAATCCGCAATCTGGAAAAAGGCAACTCTCACACCAACAGACAACGACTGAATGAGCTTTCTCGATACATCAACCTATACAACTAGTCGGACAGAGGACATGTGTCCTTCATCATCCCATCATCTCAGCTACTCCTACTGCCCGAGCACGCTCGTTTCGTGCAAGTTAGAGACATCCAATCTGCGCTGACTGCTTTTCAACCACAACATTGCTCTGCTCATGGCATGACAGTTTGGAAGGTCACCTTCAACTTAAAGCCAAGCTCCTCGTCCTTCTTTCCTCGAGCCTGATACTGGCAGTCTCCCTGCGGGTGATAGAACACAGGGTGCTTGTGGTATCGGTCGCATCGATTCTTTTGGAAGGCTTGGAGACCGCATCCCTCCAAGTCGCGATGCTTGGAAGCCTCGTAATCGGTCGACGTGATCGCGGCGAAGACCTCGTCGCGAAATTCTTCCGGGTACCTGGTGTCTTGACGCAACTCTTTGCATACATCAACCCCTTGGGACAGCCACGCGTCGCACAGAAACGTCCGAAGCAAACTGGTGTCCTCGGTGCGGCTGTACGCACGTTGAATGCACTTGTGGCGCGGAAGGATCCGGCGGCGTCTGAAGCAGTCGAGCAAGGCCTCCATGACCTCGTTCATGCTGCGGGCGTCTCCGAGTCTTGCGGCGAGGATGTGGGATCTGACGAGCTCCATGTACAAGTCTTGTGCGAGCCTGTTGCCCTTCGGCCCAGCCTCTCTGATCGCGACATCAAACGCGAAGTCCGCCGTCATTCCAGTCTCGTCAGACTTGAGCGCACTGATGGCTTTGGCACAACTAGCGGCTTCGACGAAATCGACGTATCCACGATCTCCCTCGTAGGTGCTGACCTTCTCGAGCTCACCGAACTGCCCGAGACGATGGTTGAGCGCGTCACTGTCAACGTCCGCCGGGATGTACGAGAGGTAGAGGCGAGTTGCGAAGGGCTCAAGCGCGGTGTCGAACTCGACCAAGCGTTCGTACAGCACATCGTCGCCAGAGTAGACGCAATTCATGTACGTCTGGAAGAGTTCTGGATCTTGGTTGCTGAGATCGAAACATCCTGTGTTATAATTCTCTGAATTAGGATTTCGCATGCCGGTGAAGTATCGCGATCTTGGAATGAAGAAGCTCTCGTGTAGGATGAAGAGCTGATCTCCGGCTAGGACTTTGAATGTTGTGCTCAAGTCGCGCCTGAATGGTCAGCTTGGTATTCGCAATGGTACCTCTGCCCATATTACGTACCTGAAGCGCTTTGGCTCACGCTGAGAGGGAACCATGATGGTGGCTGCGTGCTGCGATGATACGACCGCGAAGGAAGACACTTTCGAAGATAATGAAGGAGTGGCAAATGCGATGACGGGAATTTTGGTTTGGCAGGCGCGACCTTTGAGGAGGCGTGTCATGTGAAGGAGGGGTGATCTATCAATAGTGAGATATCATTCACAGGCGAAGCCTCAGGTTGACGTTGACGTGCAAGACGTCATGTGACTATCAGGAAGCACAAGATACGAAGGGGCAGACCTGTCGCGAGTCTAGCTCTGGTAAACATAGTTACAATTGTAGCTCAAGAATCTGTGCATACTTCCAGTATTGTTCAGATGCTCATGCCAGCAAAGGCCGCACCTCGGAGTTGGGTTGTCCCTCTCTGAGCATAAGCATGGATCGTTGTTCTGTTTGAACGATGCCTCCGCCACCAGGTATCTAAAGGGACTTTCGAGCACCGATTGTACGAAGCCCTAGATATTCCTTGCCTTCGAGCCACGGTCCTACTCATGTCAAGGTCCAGAGCCTTTGCTTCCGAAGAAAGCGATGCGCTGTACAAGATCCCATATCATCCTTTGATGTTTCAAACTCCACAAGTCTTCCTTACCACACAGTTTCCTTATCCAGCTCTTTACCGCACGACGATCCCTCCAACTCATTTGTCCTCTTCCTGCGAGCCGCGAAACACTGTCCAGGAGTGCTCACTTCATGCCGTGTTCGCATCACAGCACTGAACGTTGTCATGGTCAGGCTCCAGGGGCGTTCCCCTTAGAATATCTTGTCGTGTTCGTCTGCCCCGACTTCTTTTGCACGCGCCTGTTGTGATGACGGCAAACGTACATCTCATTGTCCTGAACAGGAACCTCTCGTCCGACGTCCTCGTTCGGAGCCTCTCTCACAGGTCCGGCGAAGATTTCTAAACCCTTCGCGCAGCGCCTCCATCGTGTCCATGCGACGTGGGCGAGTCCACCTTCTCGCGCACGGAAGTCTATTCCAAAGGTATACACTCAAACCCTCCATCTTGCGGGCTCAAAGCTGAAGCTTTTGTTTTGACATTGCTGTAGGAGATAACGGGCTCTTGCGGCCTCCGAGATAGTGGTGATGCCGGTCCAATCGAGGCAATGGACAGGTGCCTGGCCGTTTTGGCTCTTCTTGTAACGTAGCAGCGAGACGGCAGTACATCCTTGAGCTGGAAACAGACGCGTGGGATGTGGTACGTCTGTGACGATGACTCGGAACGATTCGGCGCAATGCAATGGCTGCAATCGGATCTGCAATCGGTGTTGTTGATGGCTTGCTCAGCTGGCAATTCCGCGATCATGCGGCACCAGTATGCTGTCAAGGAAACAAGTCGGAACAGCAGAGAGGCCAAAAACACGTCGAGATCATTGTGGCTGTCCTGCTTCGTATCGTGCGGTCATCGGGCATCGATTGTTGCTGCCGGCGGGCATTGCTGCTTGAAGGTAGTAGTCTATGCGATGGTCGTGCTGCAAGGGACATGAAAGTTGGGGAAGATGGTGAAACAGAGACGTTGGAAGAAAGACGTATACCACCTGCATACTACATCCAGAGGTTCATTTCCGAGGCCATACGATGCATGCGATGCGTAGTAACGGTACGGCAGTGAGGAATGCAGCAAGCCAGCGGACTTGGGCGTTTCATCGAGTCGAGGAGGCTGCTCGGCTCAGCTCGGCGGCGGAAAGTCAAGTCAAAGTGGAGTTGATCGGCCAATTCCAACGCTCACTGCTCCACTCACAAGGCAGCACAGCAGCACCGCCGCAATGCGCGAGGACAGGCTCCGTGAGATCATATCGACCTGGTTCGGCGACAACATGACTAGGTATCAACAAGCGAAACGTCTACATGTAAGAACAAAATCTCAAGCAAACCAAATACTCACACTCCCATCCGCAGCTCGCAAGACGATCTCTACCCGTGGGAGAAGCCGAAACCGAAAATGGCCGGCCTGCTCTTCGTCACTGCCCCGAATGCAGACTACAAAGCAGTGAACCTCATCCTGCACGAGCTGCGCGACTGGGTCTACAGCGATGGCGACATCACATTCCGCCTCGTCACGACCAGAAATGCCTACGACCTCGAGCTGCCGGAAGGCAAACACATGCTCGACAGCACGCCACCGGCTCTGGACCGCACATTCTACAACGGCTGGGCCGGTGCTGACCTCAAAGATCTCGAAGAATTCTGTCTTGATATTGTCAAGTCCAGCAAGAACGACGAGGTCGGCGCGAGCCTGTTTGTGGTCGTCGACGACGCCGCTCTCGCGAAGAGAGAAGCAATTGTCGTCGAGAGAGCTGTCGGCCAGGATGAGGATGAGAACTTCATCACGCTCGATAGTTTCGTCAAGATGCGCGTGCCGTGGGACGAAACCTACTCCGTCTGGTGCAATCTCAGTATCGCTAACAGCGACTTTGACGAGATTGGCGAGAGGAAGGGCCAGAGTGGCGAGGAAGAAGGAGACGGCGATGTGGAAGTGGAGGAGGGTGGTGTGAAGCTAGAGGCAGAGGAGGACGCCCAAGCTGATGACGACGATGACGACGAGGTCGGCGATGGGTGGTACCGCTACATTCCCTTGGACTCTGGCCTGGATGAGAAGGCAGCTGCGAAGAAGGAGAAGGCACTCAAACGCCTGCAAGACAAAGACTTGGTCTGACCATGTCTAAATGGCGATGTGCGAGATGGCGCGAGATGCATGATGAATGAGTGAACGAAATGGCTCGCGGTGAACGCGACTGATGAGTAGAGACCCCGAAGAAAGTCTACGTGACTGCAATGAAAGCCTATGTGATTGCAACATCTTCCAATCGCTTGCTGTCAAGTACTGATCCCAGTCATATTACCTTCAGTCCTGCCGTACGTGCATTGTGCAGTTGGCTCAATACTCATTGGCAGTACGTAGCGCAACCGTGCGACGCGCGATGCTTGACGAGAGAAGGTTTGCAAGACATCTCGGGTATTGGCAGCCTCTACATATAGCGCATAGTCTTCTTCATAAGGGACCAGAAAAGCTGCAGACGCTCGCAGTTAGACCTGCGGCAAGGAGCTGAACAAGCGACATTGCTACACTCGCTTGCTCGGCAGCGATGCCAATGACCGCCGCACGGAGCACCTCAGTGCGATCACATCAACAAGTATGATACGAAAGCGGATAATGGCTGCATTACGGCCTATCCTCTCACCGACTCCTCACCCGGCCTCTTGAAGACGTCCAACAGCATGTAATCCTCCGCCCACAAGAGATGACTTCCTCCCTCTTGATCACTACGCCACACGCAGACTACAAAGCAGTCAATACCCTCCTCTCCACTCTCTACGAGCGCCGAGCCTGCAATAGGAACTTCTGACGCCTCCTCACGACTAAACACCTCTCAAACCTCAACCAAGCGCTAAGAGCAAGTCCAAGACTCCCTTCCACTCTTTTGTCTTCCAGAAGTACAACTTTCACCAATCCCTGGGCCAGTGCCACACTAAAAGAAGTAGAGCCTTTCTGCCTTTCATCCTTGTCGCCACTACCGGCTTCTCCAATCAGGAAGCTATCATCTTTCAGCGCGCAGGCGCGAAGGAAGAAGAGGAAGATGGGCCGTGGTGGCTGGGACAGGAGATTGGAAGTTGCGAGTTCTGGACATATGCGGCTGGCAGAGGCAAGGGTGAGACGAACATGATGCTTCGGAAATGGAGGCATGGCTTAAGCATGGCTTGGTGATGTAGTGCTGGAGAGCGTGGGAAAGATAGATTATGCAGCTTTGCATAGCATGAATGACGATCCCGCAGCTCTCGATGGTTATGCACCAATGGTCTTCGTGGCTTCACGTGGCTTCCGTCCAGCACTTTCTTGCCACCGAGTCTTAGCAAATCGCCACGCGAGGGAGAGGAGGGAAAGTCGTGCAGCCACATATGAAAGGATGGGGATTGACAGAGTAAGCAAGAACAAGGGAAACTATGCTTGTTTACAAGACATTGTAAAAATGTGCGCTGATGGCAGACACATACGATGATGACTTACGCTGAAAACAATTGAGACTCGAGACTCGAGACCAAGGATGCTGACATCAAAGCGTTTTGTTGATTGTGCTGATCTACAGACTAGATGGCTTTCCTTCCCGCCAGCAGAGTCATTTTGAGACACCATGCTACCATCGCCCACAACACGCCATGATGTACACAACCTGTCCAACTTGTATTCCTGTCAGCCGAGGACATCACGTCTAAGCAGTCCAAGGCTTCCACTGTCCGTTAGCCTGGCCCCACCAAGGGTTGGCAGGAGGCTGACCCCACGGGTTGCCAGCAGGGGGTGCCTGTGAGCCACCAGTGCTAGGAGCGCCAGTGCTGGGAGCACCGGTAGAAGGAGCCTGAGAAGCAACAGGAGCGCTGGAAGCAGCAGCTCCAGAAGAGGAAGAGCCAGTCTGGGCGGCAGATCCAGTAGAGTTGGAAGACGTGCTCGCCGCGGCATCGCCAGCGAGAGAAGTGAAGAATTCCCAGGTCGCCTCAGGAGCAAGTGGGTTGCTTGTACCGAAAGGCGCGCCAGAGTGATCGCCGTCCCAGGCGATGAAAGACACGGGCTGCGAGCAGCCTTCGAAGTCCGTACGAGCGGACTGTCCGCTGCCGGGTGACACCGACTGGATCTCCTTGGCCTGGCAGCCGTTGTTGCTCACGAATTTCTGAGCGATCTCGACGCCGCCGCTGAATGGCAGGACGCTGTCGCTGACACCGTGGATGCCGAGGTAAGCGATGGGATCAGTGCCGCCGTCGCAACCGCTGATGAGACCGGCCGCGATAGGGGCCACCGCGCGGAAGTCGCCGGCGCGAGAGCAAGCGATGGAGTAGGACATGCCGGCGCCGTAGGAGAAGCCGGTGGCGAAGCGCTGAGACTGATCCACGCACAGGTCGGCTTCGACTTGCTCGATGATGGAGTCGACGAAGGCGATGTCCTGGCCGCCCTCGTTGGCCCAGCCGGCGTTCAGGCCGTTCGGAGCGATGAAGATGGCGGAGCCTTCGGACAGGGCGTCGAGCCCGTACCAGGGAGCGACGCTGTTGCCGTTGACGACATCGTTCATGGAACCGCCGCGCCAGTGGAAGCCGAAGATGAGGCGGTAGGGCTTGCTGGAGTCGTAGTTGTCCGGGATCTTGAGGGTGTATTCGCGGTTGTTGATGGTCTGCACGCCGGAGGTGAGGGTGGCTTGGCCATTGCAGCCGCTGGAGGACGCGGCGAGGGCGGATGTAGCGAGGGCCGCGATGGGAAGGAAAGTCTTGGGGGCCATTGTGAAAGGATTAGGGCTCGGCCAGCGAGCTTATGGGGTTTGGATGAAAGAGTGGAGGTGGAAGATGTACAGAAGGAAGTGGTGAATGGAGGTAGGGCTAGGGCATTCTGTGCCGCTCCTCATGTCTTATACCAACACTTGACAGCCATCTTCTGGGCATGGCGCGTGCAGTCTTCACGCACATGGATCTTCGTAGCCGACGAACCTGCTACAAGCCGAAGGCATGCCAAGTCGCCGAAGCCACAGAGGTCACATCCGGCTGCGTAGAAGCAGATTGGATTTCTAGGCAAGTAATCTAGAAGAGACCGGGCCAGAGTCCGGACGCGGGGATTGACAACAGCACTCGTCGATCATTGCTCGCAGTTCGGAGGTTGTTGAGTTCGCGGTCGACTCCGTGTTTCGTCCAGATTAAGCGTGATCAAGAGCTGGCCTGTGCTACGTCACGGCAGTTCTGACAAGCGTCTACCCAAAACATCCTTCGCCTGCAAACGGCGTAGCGAAGGAGTTCGAGCACTTGGCATTTTGTCGCAATGGCCTAGACAGGCAATAGCGCATGTAAGTGAAGTGGACGAGGAGGAAGAGATGACGGACGTTGCATCGGGGCCCGGCCAAGTCTTTCGGCGGGAGAGGCGCCGTGCCCGCATCGGCAACATGGCCGTACGGCTCTTCCTTCGGCTTGACAATTCTATCTCGACCTCCTCCACTTTCTTGTATTCTGATGTCATGCTATACAATACATGACTTGTAGCGTATGGATATAGAGATTCACATTGTCTTCTAATTAGACAGAGCTGTGTGTGCCTCTACCGCGCGACGTAAGGAAAGGAGCACATCCATCTGCCCTGCCAGCGCAATGCAATACACTTCTTGAAACGGCTGAAAAACTTGTGCCCATTGGACTCACTGGGAAGCATGAATCGTAAGACATGTCTGTTCATAAGCCCATTGAGACCATGTCTGTCGCGCGAATAGACGCTGCCTCTCACATGTAAACTGCAATTGTGCACATGTAGTGTCGAGATTGGGGTTATAGCTCTAACCCTAGCATGATATCATTCATCTCGACTAACACGCGAAAAGGTCTGAAAATCCTTTTGAAATTGAACCCAGATGGGAAAACATAGAGAACTTGAGTCTCCTAGCTACATGTATAGGCTGAGGCATCTTAAGCTATTCAAAATTGTCCGGGGCGATGGACTTCTTGATTTGTGGTCGTTTCGAATTCGAAACAGCTGTGTGACGATGCGGATTTCGCGAACAGGGAGTATGATCTGCCATTTCCAATTGGTGTGTTAGCAGGAATTGCTCCGGTAATTGTTCAGTAGATCCTCTGATGAAGACCTCCCACATTGCTGCCCGCAGGCGAAAACAATGTATTCGCTCACTTGGGTAGTCACTGCGACGCGACGAATGCAAACCTGACCATCCTGCACCTCGGTGTCGAATTTGTGATTCTCGATGACTGCTGATGTCGATAATCCAACACAAATCCAAATCCCGAATAGACCATTAGACTTGAGTCCACATCGTCAAGCAAGCAGGCGAAAATGTCTAAGAAGGACCTCATCTCAGCACATCGAGCGCTTGATAAGATGGTCGGAAGATAACTTCAGATAGCTATTGGATCTCCTGCGTAAGAGCATATCTTCGAGTCGGATATTTTAGCGGATATAAATCTTGGATCAAGATATGATGTGACGCTCAGATTTCAAGATATCCTTACAGAGGGCCTATAAAATTTCAAGTCCTTTGGTATTGGCTCTACGTCCGTCGAGCAAGCACACTCGGGCTTGGTGGTATGCTCCTGTCTCGTGAGAAAGCTCATATGCGTCAGGCACTGTAATTATGGACAGAACTTTCTCAGACTGTGAATTGGAAGAACGCCACGCTAGAGCTGCTTGGTAAAGGAAGCACATTCAAAAAGATGCCTGAATCTCGCTTTCATCCTTGCAGGGGGAAATTGTGTCTCAGTGAGGATAAATAGGCGAAGTGAACACGATGCAGGGAATGGAAAGGATCGAGAAGAGGGAAGTGATTTCCTAAAGACGGTACCTCATTTTAGACGTTGAACAACCTGTACGCAACGATTCGCGACACTTTCATGTTCAGGCTAAGGAGAGGAGTTTAGCTGGCGATATTCAATGTTTGCGTTTGTGCAAGGCGCACGTCAGGTGAGCTCGTTACTGGTTGATGCTCTTTATACAAGAGAGAGAGAGGAGGCGCGATGTCATTGTCAAGACCCTTATTCGGTCGCTCCGCCTCAGCTGGCCGTTAGCACCGCAGGTGCTCCACGTCAGATGAGTGGTCAGAAAATGTGCGCCATCAACATCGTGATAGGCTCTTGATGCAAGATTGCGGTTGCAAACGAATGAAGCCAATAATGTACGTACAGCGCAGGCTACATGCAGGTTGCCGCCGTTTGCCTTGCCTTCGGTGGCGATGCAAGGCTCAGATTGCGTTCGCCGCTTTCACTTCTGCCTTTCACTTCTAGATCAGACTAAGACGCAAACTCAGACGCAAACACTCTCACAGCAGTTCGCTGTGATGATCCTTTCTCCAGGTTACAAAAAAGATCAGACGCTACACTGTGCTGGAATCATCGAAGATGGAGCCTCAACTCACGGCCGCCCATGACTTAAGCAAGCAGACGACCACCAAGCAGCTCACGTCAAGCGATGAAGAGGCACGCAATTCCATCGTGGACTATCTGGTCAAGCACTCAGAGCAATTCAAAAAGCTGAGCCAGTTGCGCCAAAAGGTGACCTTCCTGGATGATCTGATTGCATCGGCATACAGCTGACAGTTCTCAGGGCTGGGATAATCCTGCAGGCGACGAGTATTTCGCTCGCCAGCGTGCCAATGCAGATCGCTCCAGCACTTCCAAGACCTCGAAGGCAGCAGTGGAGCGAGCCAGAAAGTTCTACTTCATGATGCAAAATATCGGCAGAGAGCTCGACGCCACCACGAGCGGTCTTACAATCACTTCTGACGTAATGGCACCTCACATTCTTGACATGTGCATGGCTCCGGGAGGTTTCCTCTTTGCGGCGCTGCAGCGCAATCCAGGTGCCATCGCTACAGCTTACACTCTGCCCTTCGAAGGCGACGGCGGCGGACATAGAGTATTCTTGCCGGAAAAAGCCCCAGTCGCGAAGAACTTCCTGGACATCACTATGCTCGCGGCGGACATGGGTGTCGAAGAAATTCCCCAAGAGCACCCAGATTCCGCCAAGTTCCTCCCCAAACATTTCCAAGGCGATGAAGTGTTCGACTTAGTGCTCTGCGATGGACAGCTCCTCCGCACGCATCGTCGCGCAGCTTACCGGGAGAACAGCGAGAGCCGCAGGCTGGCGACGACACAGCTTGCGCTCGGCCTGGAGCATTTGAGGCTTGGTGGCACCATGGTCGTGCTCCTCCACAGGACCGAAAACCCGAGTACTCTTGAGATCCTGCACCAATTCCACCAATTCTCCTCAGTCCAGCTGTTCAAACCAACGAGAGCCCACACCGACCGCTCGTCCTTCTACATGGTCGCCACTAACATCCAGATCCATTACCCGAAAGCCGTCCGCGCAGTGGAAGAGTGGAAGCGCACCTTGACGATCGCTACTTTCGGCAGCGAGGAAGAGTTCAAGGAAAACGTTCGGAGGGACAGGTTGTGGGCAGATCAGATCTTGGAGAGCTTCGGTCCAGTTCTCATCGAAAAGTCGAAAGCCGTCTGGGAGATCCAGATTCGCGCTCTCGAGAAGGCGCCGTACGTTACGGGCGCCACACCGAGTCTGCAGAAGGCTGATCAGGAGCCTAGCAAGAAGGAATGAGGACACGATGCGGGATGAAACGGCGAGACTGGGTGCCTCCTGGGCCACAAAGCGAGAAGGAGATGACCAAGATCCTACGAACATTGTTGCAAGATGCATAGTAGGTGCCTGAGTAGTGATGAGACACAGCATGGATCGTAAAGAGCGCTGCAACTTACACTTCCAAGCCCATTCCTGAATGCCAAATGTGAGGCGACTGTCCTTCATTCGAGAATTTCCTATTCCATCACATTGTTTGACCATGTCGTCTTTGCACATTTCAGTGCTGAGATGCCTCGGCTGTCTTGTTCCAGATGTCAAGATTTCGCGTCATAAGTCTGCACACGACTTGTCTCGGGGGTCGGAGTCATTGTCTCTAGTTTCCTGCCATCTAGTATTGGTATAGATAGACCAATATGTTAATTGGCTTCTCAATAGCGTTTTATGTCGATGCTGCATCAGCCACCAGCTTGTACGACTATGTTTGCTTTTGAGGAGTTTAGACTGCCTTGCTGGCTGACCAGATCGGCCTTCGTTCTCTGGCCTCTGGTATCAGCACAACACCTAACAGTAGATCGAGCCTAGTCGACAAAATGCCCGGCAGTAGTGGCATAGTCGTCATCAGGATTCCGGCATGCTGAACTAGATATCTGTACATAATCCAAATTTAGATCGGACAGGATCTGATCTCCACTGGTATAAGCGTGCAAGACATCGATATGTGCATGAATGGATATGCAGATTTCTGAACAGTTGATATGACGCCTTCGAGCCGGGTCTCCGACCCGCAGCCGAAACATTCCAACGGGCTCTATACATAGCACACATCAAAATGACACGTGAGACTCGTCGAATCAGTCATGTGCTTTGTTCAATACCATCGCACAGCTGGAACCCACGCACAGAGCATGACACGCGGCCACAGCACTTGATCTCTTGTCTTAAGGTTGACGTCGTCTTGAGCATGGAGTCAAGCTTTCGTATTGAAGGCCAATTTGTCAAGCTACAGCATCCGACTTCCGCAGTCTGATAGCTAGGGGCTGGGGCTCACTGCAATATGCAGATCAGCATGCTGTATAGAAGTATAACGCAAACGCACCTGCATCACCAAGACGCTCGCACCGACGCAGGGGAGTTGCACCGAGCATCTTCGGCACCTGAAAACAAGCATTGCTATAGGACGTGCTATCCGCGGAGCCTCGCGATAAGGTTTCTTCAGAAGCATAACAACACCCTGATATGGCGCAAAGCGCACCAAAGTGCCGGTGTTCCGGGCCTGGCCTTGCTGTTCTGAACCAAACCCCTCGTACGTCATGGCGATCCATGGTATAGCTTCTCATGTGGCTGCGCTTGGGATGTATTTTTGTCCCCATCCATATATGCGACAGATACTAAATGCGCAGCAGCAAGCCCGACATGCACGCTTCCGCATCACATGAGTCTGGATGTGTTCGGGTTTATGGAAGAACTGAAACCTTCGCTGTCCTAGCCTTCATAGAAACATGAAGAGCTCCGCTGGGTCGCGTCTAGAGGCTGGCCTTGCACCGTGACCTACAGACTGTTCTTGGACTCAGTTCCATGGTTCTGTGAGTGAAGACTCGTGACCATAGGGCTGTGCATCTGCAAAGAGAATACAAGAAGAACATTCCACCGTGTGTTGCAGCGCTCAGCTTTCTGTCCGAACCGCCGCAAAGAAATATTATCCACCATGATCAACAGAATGAATATTCTCGCCCTGCTTGTGGCTTCGGCCACTGCAGCTCCTGTGGTTGCCCACAAGCCTGCATGTCAAGGATGCGGGAAGACTCAAACATCTGGCTACAGCGACACCCCTCTTACTATCCCATCTGGAGGTTACACCCGATCGTTCACAATTCAGGTGCCACAGGGCTATAACGCCTATAGTTCATACCCTCTGATTCTCGACTTTGGTACGCATCATACTGCAAGGCAAATACAATGCACCCAGAACATCAACTAATGATCTCGCAGTACGTATCCCTGACTTACTTGCTGCCTCAATTTCGGAAGCGCGCATACTACAACCTCCTTCTCATGCCGCAATAGCCTGCTGCAATCCCTTCTCACAGCCTGTCCACTCAAATTCCATCGGAACTGACCTCCTTCCAGCACGGCCGCGGCGGCACCTCCGCCACTGAACGCGACACTTCCCAATACTACGATTACACCGCAGCATCAGACTACATCATAGTCTACCCTCAAGCCCTCGCCGGCTCCAAAGGCACAGCCTGGGAAGGTCCCACCTACGCCGACACAGGCGCCAATGACGTCGAGTTCGTCGCCGACCTCCTCACATACCTGGAAGACAACTTCTGCATCGACACTGACCGCATCTACGCCTCTGGCAAATCCAACGGTGGCGGCTTTGTCGATGTACTCGCTTGCTCGGATGTCGGAGATAATTTTGCGGCTTTCGCCATGGCGGCTGCGGCGTTGTATACTGATACTTCGCTTGGGTCTTGTAACAAGAAACGCGCGATTCTTGAAGCACATGGGCTTGCAGATCCCACGATTCCGTATGCTGGTGGCGTCGGTCTCGGCGGACCACTTCCCGACATTGGTGATTGGGTCGGCTGGTGGGGTGAGCGGGATTGTGGTGCTAGGGCCGAGTCAGCAATTGTGCAGAAGGAGGGTTATGAGGTTGAGACCATCTCTTGTGAGGGTGGGCTGAGCGATGTTGTCAAGCACTACCGCTTGGATCCACCTGCGGCACACTGCTGGCCGAGTATCGATGGGGATAACTATGACGACCAGAAGATCCCCGACGGCTGTGGAAATGTGAGGGTATTGGACTTCACGGCCGAGGTGCTGGAGTGGTTCGGCAGGTGGAATGTGGACAATGCGCCGTAGTGATTACACACTTGAGTAAAAGCTTGCAAGTAGAGATGAATATCATGCACTCAATTCCATCGAGCTCACATGCATTGTGGCCCAGCCTCTGCGGAGTTGATGAGCTACGCCTTTGAGGCGTTTTCATCAATTGCTCAACGTTCTGATCCCATCGATCATGCGCCCTTACAGACAGCTCCTAACCCTTGATGCCGATCCATATTCAGTAGCTATTCTGCAGCCCATTTGGCCAACGAGTTTGCGCAAAACCACGCGCAAGCCATTTCCCTTGCGATCTTGCGAGGCTTTGCTACATGGTCGCAATTGCAAGACCCCATCCATCCTTCCTTGGACGAAAGAGAAAGCCCTGATACACAGGATCCGTTTCATCGATCTAGAACTCCATTCCACCTACAAGTCTCGCCTCACCTCTCAGGCTCGAAATACAAACCGGCGAGTCATCATAGCCAGGCGCCCCGTTCGTCACAATGGCTTCAAATCTCCTTCCTGTGATCGCTTCATGCAACAGCTCCTTCTTCTCAGTGTCCAGCGTCACCAGTGCCTATAGCACAGTGAGCCTTAAAAACATCTCTGATCATTTGACGAGCCCTGGACCTGTCGTCACTTTTGGTGACGGCTTTGCATTGGTTCACAGTGCTGGGATTTCCTCTAGTCAAGAGAATAAGGTTTCCTAGAGTGAGTAGCCCGTAGACCGCGCTTCAATCTTACGAATCAAATCGATGCAAGTCCGATATTCTGCAGACTCAACACCCACTGCAATCGAAGGAACATCGACGGGAGCAGAAACAGCTCTCCCAGAATCAACACCTTCTTCAAACCCTCACTCCTCCCGACCAAAATTAAGTTTCCAACCTCTCAATCTTCCGTCGAGCTTCAATCTGGTGACTAGACATATCAACAAAACTTCCCTACTTCCTAACAACTGCCCAGCTAATCGCCAAATCCTAGCGCTCGTCTTCATCGTCGCAGAAGGCACATCGATGACTACAACGACAACAACCAACACCGCCCTTCGCTTCCCTCAGCCCTTGCCACAAGTCGATGACGAGAAAACCAAATGCCCCAATTTGCGAGAGCGGAAGACATAGATCTGCACCCAGGAGCCGCACAGAAGCAGACTCATACCCACTTAGAATCATACCAGAACAACAACCCGGCATGCGCACTTTTCATCCTCACGTAGCATGAGGAAGCAGGCGAGAGACACATCTGCGTTGCCGCGGGGTTTCGTGGCGGGGCGAGTCTTTGGAGGAGCCACGAGCAGTGGGCTTGGGATATATTTCGGGGGGTTTGAGACGTTGAGGGGAGACGTTCAGGCCCGGCGGTTAGTGAATTGGAGAGGCGTTGGGAGACGGTACGGAAGAGCTCGTAGGCTGTGATTGATGCCACTCTTCGCAGGATTGGAGAAAGGGTCAGGTCTGCGTAGGTATGCTTTTGGGGAGGCAGACGGATATCTGTCGGTCTTTGCTTCTTGAGGGAGATATACGGATGTCTACTTGTCTTTGCTTGAAGGGAGCCGGACAGGGTGTTTTCTGTTTTCTGTTTTCCTTCCATTTTTCCTTTGCATTTCTTTCTGAGAAGCGTTCGTGGATTCAGGAAAAGTCGCTGCGCTACAAGTATCACTAAACAATCTAGTTTACAAAAGACATAGCTCTTTCCAACCAGCTCGAAAACGAAAGCACTGCTGGTTAAACGAGCTGTTAGCTTTAGTGGAAATCAGGTCGTGGAGTTGCGGCTATGTCACTTTGACAGATGTGTTCGTAAAGGGAGCGCATTAAGATATCTATGTGTAAAGCGAATGAACTCGACTGCATGCATGACTCTGTTCAGGATGAGTAGTTGGGTGGAGATAGGATTGGATCAAAAAAATAATGTATCTCATGTGTTGGGACCGCCTCACAGAAAGGGCGCTGCGCAACGATAAGCATTTCAAGAAGCATCAAGTCCTAGAGACATGCATCGCGAATCAAGCAAAGGGGAGGTGTCCTTTGGCAGGAAAACTGGTCGGATTAAGCGCTCTAACATACTCATCTACGAGCTCCTCCTGTCTTGTCTTCGCTCTACACGCATTACTGGTAATCGCCCGCAATCTTCCCCGCCGCAATCTCCGCAATACCATAAACCATCGTCTGGATATGCGCACTAGGCTGGACGGGGATGACGCTGGCGTCCACGATCCTCAGCCCACTCACGCCATGGACTTTCAAATCTTTGTCGACGACGCCGCCCTGCTCGAGCGAGCCCATGTGGCATGTGCCCATGGGGTGGTAGATGGAGAGGGTGTTGGCGCGGGCGTACGCGAGCCAGTCTGCGTCGGTCTTGACGGCGTCGAAGCCGGGCTCGTACTCGGTGACCCAGTATTTGCTGAGAGCGGGAGTTTGGGCGATGCGGCGGGCGTAGATGGCGGCTTCTTTGGCGGCTTGCAGGTCGTAGGACTTGGAGAGGTAGTTTGGGTCGATGACGGGCTTGCCTGAAGGGTCGGTGGCGTTGAGGTGGATACTGCCGCGAGAGAAGGGATGTTGGACGACGGAGATGAGGGAGAAGAAGCGAGTTGTGCGGTTCGCTGGGACGGGGACGCCGCGGACGCCGGTGTAGCCGTCGGAGAAGATGACTTCGAGTTCGGGGACGGAGGAGTTGAGGGACGTTGTGAGGTAGGAGAGTTTCTTGGCGTCGATTGGGTTGGTGAGATCGGCGGATTCCCGGGCGAGAGCGGTCATACGAGCAGAGCCGTTGGCGCCGAGAGCCTGCTCCCAGGTCATGTAGGTGTAGCCGGAGCCAGTGTAGTCGTAGAGAGACTTTTCGTTTTCGCGCCAGAGGGCAAGCTGCTCGGCAGCAAGAGTGGTGTTGACTCGGAGATCGTCGAAAGAGGAGTACTCGTCCTTGAGGTAGTAGGAGGTTTGAATGCGGAGGTGGTCTTGCAGGTTCTCACCGACACCAGGAAGGGAATGGACGAGGTCGATGCCAGCAGCGGCGATGACATCCTCCTGACCAATGCCGGATAGCTCAAGCAGCTGAGGCGACTGGATGGAGCCGGCGGAGAGAATGACTTCCTGCGTCGCCTCGATAAGCTCGTCGCCGATGAATACACCATTGGCGACAGCACCGTCGTCGCTGCCGCAGGTACTGATCTTGGAGACGGTCGTGTTAGTCCTCACGTGGAGGTTGGGTCCTGCAATGGACAGATAAGTGGGAGCGTAAGAGCGAGTGTAGTTGCTTGCACGAATGTTGCTGGGCTGTGTCATGACACCAATTGGGTTGCCACTCAGAGATGCATTGTTCTCAGGCACGCCGAGACCCTCCAGGGCTGGAATGAAGCCATACTGATGAGGAGGGATGATGCGATTGATGGCCGTGTGGATGGGACCTTCGTAGCCCACGCCGGGGCCATCGTATCGAGGGTCAGGCTGGAAAGTCTCGACTGCTTCCATGGCAGCGATGAAGTTCTCCCAGTTCCAGCCTTCATTGCCGAGTTCCTCCCATGCGTCGTAGTCGGCCTTTGCGCCACGATCCCAGGTCATCAAGTTGAGCGCGGAGCTTCCACCCAAGACCTTTCCGCGGTTGACGTTGAAACGACGACCATTGGCATCAGGCTGAGCGACAGTGGTGAAGTTCCAGTCGAGAGGACCGCCCAGAGTGCTACCTTTGCGACCGGGGATGTTGATCTTCTCATCATCCCAGGCTGCAGGACCAGCTTCAATGACCAGGATGCAATGATCAGGCAGCTGGGTGCTGAGGCGAGATGCAACAGCCAAGCCAGCAGTGCCGCCGCCGACGACAATCTGGATATGTCAGTGAGATGCATGATGCATTGCACGCAGACAAGGCTGAAACTCACAAAGTCGTAGCTGTCAGCATCAGCAGCGCAATCTTTACGAGGCACGATTGGCGAAGCCAACACGGTGGCGGCACCCACGATGGGCAGGATCTGGGTGTAGCGCATGGCGAGGATGGCACGACTTGTTCCGGCTGAAGAGATGTGCTGCCACGAGGAAGGAAGGCTAGGAAAAATCTTCAGCGCATGCAGGAGAAGTGGTCGAAACACATATGCGCCGGATGAAGTCGCTGCAGGAGTGCTGCCAGACTAGAGGCGGCCGCGGAGAGCGGGTCGGTAAGGTAGAAGAGGCAGGCCGGCAGTTGTGGCATGCAGAGTGCCTGCGCTAGAGGCGATATTGCTGCAGGGACGCGGGCGAATCGTGCATGTCGGGCCAATTATCGACGGGCGCAGAGATCCTAAGCGAGCGTACCGAGATGGCTCTCGGACGGATCTAGTAGACAGTCTCCCGGCGGCCGTCTCGTGCTCGCCACGTGCCGAAGCTACGAAGGTCGTGGTTGAGGCTGTGCAGGCGTGGTGAACCACTCCATCACCGTGAGGAACGGCTCGGACGGCTGTGTGCTTTCTGCATGGAGAGATGATGCCCAGACTTGCCTTGCTAGCTCATCCGCCGTGCTCTTCAGGGCTTTGCCGCTGATGGCGTGGCTGCAGCTCTCTGGGCGCAATTGCTCGTGGTTCAGAGACGATCGTCGTGATGCCGCGTGCCGCGTACCGAGCAGGGCAGCGCTGATGCAGATGGGTCCTGGTGTGTCGGAGCGCGTGCAGACGGGGGCGGCTTGGTCATGTTGGTGGTCATGTTGGTGTTGGGGTTTCTTGACGGGGGATCATGGCGCCAGTCGAGACGGCACGGGACAGAGTTGCCGGCTAAAGGTGCTCGGGGATTGTCTCGATCAAGCGTGGGAGCGATGGATGCGCGCATGGGCGGGTGATGGTAGTGGCTTGGGAGCGCCGACGATCCGCCCGTTTCCTCTTGACGCCCCCGCGCGCCACGAATCGCCGCAGAATCCTGCCCAACAACCTCTCTCGCTTCTGCTGTGCTGCCTCGCGTATCTTGCCCACGCAGCTACTGTGTATCGTGCGTCTGTTCTGACAATCGCTCGGATTCTGCACGGCGGCGTCCCGAGACCACGTGTCCCGGCAGATGGGTCGATCGCTGCAAAATAATATGAACGCTCGTTGTGAGTGCTTGGAGGTTTCTCCTCTGTCTGCTGCGCCGCCCCAATCACGTCACTACTCTGCTTTGGCTCCTGCTGAGGGATCTTTAAAGAAAATCCTCCATAGAACAATGCTCACCCGCAATCACCCGTGGCGTCTACCTTTGCTCGACCCCCATCTTCCGCATGATTGACGCCAGCTCTCGACCGGCAGCCAAGCCCATCATTCCCCGAAGCTCGAGCTCGCTTGCGTCAAGTCCCAGGGTTGGCAGATTAGCGAGATTTCGAAGCATCCTGCCGCCGCCTTTCCATTTCAGCAGCCTTCTGCACTAGGAAATTGCAATCGTGCTTGTGACTTCTGACCAGTAGCCTCTCATCACCAGTCTGCCCTACCATTCAGCCGCTGCGGCCATATGGACTCGCTGCTTTCACACCCTCAAGCACCTGGTTAGACTTTTAGCCCTCACGCGTATTCGCACCGGGTCATGAGCCGTGCCGTTTCGAACCATGGGAATGCATGCGCACCTTCAGGGCATCCTTTCTGCAAGCTCCCTTTGCCGGCAGCACGACGTAGGTGTAGATCAAGTAGATCCTCAATTGCCCTTCTTCGTCAAACCCGTTTCTTTTCGCTGTGCAAGTCCACGCGCCCGGCGACGAATACATCACTCTCCGTCCCAGTCATACCGTCAAACAAGATCGCCGCATCCTCCGCCGTTTCAGTCAACGCTCGACAGCGCTGGCGAGACTTCCGCCCCAGTTTTGGCGTAACGCTCCACTGCATCCCACCCCATGGCGCGCGCAGACGACAACGCCGGCCCAACACTGCTGGTCATCGCCATCGTCGTGCTCATCCTGGTCCTGACCACCACCGCCCTCCGAGTCACAGTGCGCGCAAAGCGACATGCGCTCGGAGGAGACGACTACACAATCGCCGCGGCCAGCCTGCTCACCATCGGCCGCGTGACGTGCCAGATCATCAGCGTGCAGCACGGCAATGGCAGGCATCGGGAGTTCATCGCCAAGCACGACTATGAATATATCAACTTTTTGACCTGGCTTACGCAATTGTTCCTCTTTCCTATACTGTGTCTGCTCAAAATCTCCGTCTGCTTGCTGGTCTTGCGCATCAAGAGCACGAAGAAGCTCAGATATGGCCTCTGGGCGCTCATCATCTTGCTGGTCTTGACGACTATGCTGCCGGAGATCGTGCTGCTGGCTGAATGCAGTCCTGTCTCGGCTTACTGGACTAGTCAGCATGATAAGTGCTGGAATCCTAATATTAGGATCTATTCCATTTACTTGCAAACATGTAAGATGGCGAGCAAGTGTATATGCTTGAGCAATCTTAGCTGACAATCCCATGCAGCCGCCTCTGTCTTCGCCGATGTCGTCTGCACTCTGCTTCCAATCGCAGTGGTATGGAACCTGACTCTTTCGCTCAAGAACAAAATTGCCGTCTGCGCTCTCATGAGCTTGGGAGTGGTGTATGTACATGCGGATTACAACATCCTCCCCAGTCCAGCCAGACCAGCTAATGCTTCTTCCCAGCTCCACCGTTTTCGCCTGCGTCCGCGCCTCATCTCTAGGTCTCGCCGTCTCCGACCTCAGCTGGGTTTACTGCTGGGCTGCAATTTGGGGCAACATCGAACTCGGCTTCGGTATTCTTGGTGCTGTAAGTACAGCCCTCTCCCTCCCGTGTCCAACCCGCACCATCCTAACAGAAGATTCCCACGCAGAACCTCGCCCTCTCCCGCACCTACTGGGATTTCTTCAAACGCGGCCTCGACACCATCGCCTCCAAAACCCGCTCCACCTCCGCCACCACCCACCCAAGCCAATCCCCCGGCGCCTCGAACTCGTACGCCTTGCACTCCGTCCAAAAAAGTTCCAAATCGGAGTCGAAGTCCAAAAACAGCAGATCCTCTCATCACTCAAACTCACAAACCATCACCCACAATTCCGCCAATGACCCCACCACCTCCTCCTCGTCCTCAAAAGGCGGAGCGTGGGACGGCTCCAACGCGCAGGGCAAGTCTTCGCGCGTGCAGATCCATGCGCGCAGGAGCGCTAGTACGGGAAGCGATGAGACGGACGAGCTTCCGCTCCAAGGGAGGGGAATGCATATGGGCATCGAGAGGAAGATTGAGTTTAGTGTCGAGGCGGATCAGAGGAGTGGCTTTGGTGAGGGCGAGGCGAGCTGGGAAAGGGATTTGGAGAGGGAGGGGAGTCAGGACGGGTTTGATAGTGGGAGGTATGATGGGCAGGGTAAGTTTGGGAGGTGATGTTTCAGGAAGGTATTGGCAGGTCATTTGGTTAAGATGGCAGGCGTTGTTGTTTTTGAGTACAGGCTGAGATGGCGCATTTGATACCCCTTTTCTTATTTTCTGTGAAAGTTATGGTATTGCATGCTGGGAACAAAACAAAGGACTGCTCCAATGGCTGTAGAGACAACCCTTTTGTACAGGTATCAAAGTATGTATATCCTTTACATCTTCTCCCACAGCCCAAACTTATACTGACTTTCTGCGGTGAATGACCAGAAAGATAGACGGGTAGTACTAGTATGCCGCGGTGCTACCATCTCCCGTTCGGCGCTTCAACTAAACGTACCCACTGGGACTCTGAAGAGTATCCACGCGCGCATGATATTGGAGGCGGAATGTCACGTGCCGATGTGATCTGGGTCGTTGCTTGGGCTTCTAACCCTCACCTAACGGTTATCAACAACCTGAAAATAGTCATCGCAGTTTCACCACAGAAAGAAACTTTCACTTCAAATTTTACGCTACCACCCTAGCCGACATGGCTCCTCCATCACCACCTGACACTCTTGCCCTCACGCCGCAGACCAATAGCCGTGCGCACAACCTCCTAGCAGAACTTCGCAATGGCATCTCTGAGCTCACTGTCAATCGCAACATCTGGATCGATATACCTCGAAACACCACCGGACTCCAGTTTCTCGACCAAGAACAGCACTACCTCCCATCACCCAAGTCAGCCGCCAAACCCGTTAGGAAGCCCTTCCGCTTTTCTTTAGCCTTAACTACTTCATTCCAAGACACCTGCTTCAGCATCTTACTCTGCCATGCCACTAGCAAGTGGCTCCATGCTATGAACTCTTATCTACGCTTCCTCCACAACATGACTCCGCGAGTAGCTTACTACAACGGCGAAACCAATAGCGAAGATCAACCTATCTCCCTTAATCAAGCGCCTCTACTATCACTCCTAGCCGGATACCATAGACATAGTCCCTACTAAACTTCAACCTCTTGTTCTAAATCTCCTGTATAGGCCGAACCCGGATGCAACAGAGTGTATCCGGTATATGAACACAGACTAGGTAATAAATAAATCTGAGTAGGAATAGTCAAGTAAGTAGTATACTAATAAAGTTACGTTATCTCGTAGTTATGAAAGGATAGCTACTAACTGTATAAGAAGAGGTGTCTCGTAACGTAGTAGACACGGTAGCAAGCACTGCTTCTTTAATAAGACTGATTCCTCGAACGTACTATAATAAAGCGTCCTACCTATAGTTAACTTGCTCATTTGCACTTGACTACGCTGCTAGCATGTAATGATTGTGCTTACGCATAATACTTATTTAAGCTGCAAGCCATCCTCTCGTCACGAATTCCATCGCAGGCTCAGCAATTAATTGCCATTTCACCGGTTCCATATCGAAGGCATGATCGGCGCCCTCAACGATATCAAATCGCACTTTCGTTCTTGGAAGCATTGCGCGGACAAGCTCAATGAACTTTTCCGATTGACGCAGGTAGACAACAGAGTCGTCGTCGCCATGGCCAACCCACCTACTGTATGTGAATAATGATGCTGTCGTAAACAGAAGCCGTACCACTTACAGATGTTTCGGTAACTGTGCGCCATTTCTCAGTCGCTCGAGAGGCAATTGTGAGATCGAAAGCTGAGCATCGCCGTGTTCCAACATTTCGGAGGCGAACAGTCCGTGTTGGGCCAACGCAACGACGAAAGGGGTTATCTCAAATCCGCCTTTGCTGGCCACCACTTTACGCCTTCCTTGCACCCATGCCAGTGCATCTTCTTTCGTCGACATCTCCTCAAGCGGAAAGCGAAGAACAGTAGGTGCTCCCACACGTGGACCATTCGTCCAGATATCATCGCGAAGGTCAATGGCTGGGTATGTCAGCGCGAGTGTGGAGATCTCGTCTGGATGCGACATTGCAAGTTGTGCGGCGTAGTAGCCTCCAGCGGAGCCGCCGACGAGCAGGCATCTATCGAAGTCAAGCTTGTAACCGGGAGTCCTGCGGTGAAGCAATCCAGGCAGACTGTTGCGATACCACTGCCAGAAAGTCTCGAGGTCTTCTAACTGATCGGCCACCCCATTTGGCGTTGGCAACAGTCGATAGTCTGCGGACACAATAATGGCTCCATGGTCGAGTGCGAGCTTCAATGCCCAAGGAGCGAAAAATGGTGCGAAAAGCGAGTGTGCTGTTGCGAAAAAGCCGCCGTGGATGTTGACGATTACTGGAACCAGATTCGGCTTCAGTGCTTTTGGGATGAGGACAGCCGCTTTGATGTCGTGCAAAGAGAAAGTTTTGTAGCTGCTATTGTCAGCTTGCTGCATGCTTATGAAGGTCATTAGATGTGAGAGCCTACGTCTCTTCGAAGACTTCGAAAGGCTCGAAAACAGAGTTGTCCGGCCAGTTGATCGTGGACATGATGTCTGAGTGCAGTTCTGCCGCAGAGGAAAGCCGTCGGAAGAGGACAATGATGATTTGTTCAGAACGAGACCATCTGCTCCAACACATGGACTTATATATAAGTAAGCATCTTTCTCTGTGACGTATCTGTAATGCCATTACTTCAAAAGCCGAAGTTGGCTTTTTGACGGATCAATCCATCCGCTTTTGCCACCAGCTGACGGATGAGGATTCCGATCCACTACATGCGCTGAGACATGATCAGCGGAACACCTATCCGCTAACGCAAACATTACAAATCTCGACGACGGCATAATATTCGGCCATTGCTCTCGTAAGATGACAAGATTGAAGAGTATATAGCCAACCCACCGACGAAGCTTGTTGTCAAAATTCAACAACTCAGACCAGCAGCACACTACTGCCTTCGATACACAAGACCATGCATCTCTCTTCGCATACTTGGATGCGCCCAGAGGCACTACGTACGACTTTAGCTCGTCTGAGCCGTCTTGGTTACTCGAGCGTTGAGTTAGCTGGCGAGCCAGAGCGATATCCAACCGAAGAAACTCGTCAGCTTCTACATGAGTTCGGAATCAGATGTTGGGGAGCAGTCACGATCCAAACAGGCACTCGCGATCTCACTGCAGCGGATCTTCGACAACGTCGCCAAACAATCGAGTACATGAAGCAAGTCGTCAGCATGTGTTCACAGCTGGGTGGCCAGATCGTCACAATGGTTCCCGGCAGGGTGGGTAAGACGATCCCCACATCATCGCCAGAGGACGAATGGGAATGGGCGGTCGAGGGTCTCCACGAGGTAGCTGGTCTGGCACACACGCTGGACATCCGGATCGCACTCGAGCCTCTAAATCGGTTCGAAACATGCTTCATCAACCGTACGGACCAGGCATTGGCATTGGCAGACGAAGTCGGATTCAGTTGCGGTATTGCATTTGATCCATTCCATCTTGCGCTAGAAGAGAGGGACATGTACACGGCTCTCCGTGCCTGCGGGTCGCGAATTGTGGATTTCCATGTCGCGGACAACAACCGACTGGCAGCGGGAGACGGCTGCTTTGATTGGCCGAAGATCATGACCACCCTCAAACAGATAGGATATAGTGGAGGTTTGACATTCGAAGCATCTCCGCCGATAGACAGGACCAGAGTCGGAGACTTTGGGGCGCAACAAGTTGAGGACGCGGGTCCAGATGTGCCATCCACGCAAATGCAGTTCATCATCGACCATGGGTCTGGTATGCTGACGGATGTGTACTACACGAAGCTTTTGCAGCGTACAGCAGAGACGCTGGCACCTTTGCTAGCGTGAAGAGTATCTGGAAGGTGGTCAGCGCTGAGCTGAAGACGTCAGCGGATGTTGCCTCCGTTGCTGACTGTGTGAAGCTGTGCTTGGCGGATGCAAATTCCGCCCCATCCTCTTGTCAGCAATCTGATACTCGAATGTTAAACTTTAATACTAAGCACTTATGATGCCGACCGAGTCAGGTTCAAGATACCGTAAACCGCGGGTTGCAGCTGCATGTGACTTTTGTCGACGTAGAAAAGTACGCCAGATCGAGCTGCCTCCTACCTGCTTCTGAGTCATGAGACCTCATTGCTGAGCATCATGTCGATAGTTCGGCTGCGACAATAAGAAACCCAAATGTACAAAGTGTACAAGTCATCGCCAGGAGTGCACATATGCTCCAAGGCTGAATGAGAGGTAATACTTGCACAGCTCTCGAGATAGAAGGATGCTTATCCTATATGCAGCTCTTCGAGCTCTCGTATCGCCCATCTTCAGAGTGAGAATGCACTGTTAAGGACGACTCTGGAGGGGTTACAGGGTTCTTCTACATCTGAGGCCTTGTCGACCAATCGCGATCCTCCTGCAACGCGCCACCAGGACCAACGAAACCGAGCTGTCGATTCGCCACATTCGGGTCGCCAAACAAGGAGCACTTCGACTACTTCAACTAAATACCATGGGCCGACTAGTGCTCTCCATGGTCTTGGCGTCGCCAAAGATCGGTCAGACCCAGTCAACCCTGTCGAGTCTGCCGACGCCAGGAGTCATCTATTCGCATCTACCTCCAGACAACGTGAGCAAACTTTGGTAGGCTGTGCTGGCCATACACTGCTGACTTGAATTGTTACTACAGGGCAACTAGATCTAATCCAAGACAAATTAGGTACATTTGACATTGGCGGTGTCACTCGGGATCTGGCCAACGAACTTTTGCTGGCGTTCTGGAATCGCCAGCATCACTCCGGATGCGTTGTGTATCGCACCGTCTTCACGAGAGACATGGCATGTCAGGGCCCATACTTTGCCCCACTGCTTCTTTATGCGATGCTCTTTGCGGCATCTAAAAATGTATCAATCGAGTGCAGCGGCGATGATGTTTGCGGGAGTGGGATGACGTTTCGACGAAAAACAGAGGACATCATGTATCGCACAGATACGCAGCTCCTGACTCAAAGCAGTGTGACTACTGCGCAAGCTCTGCTACTGATGGCAGATGTGCTCTTCTCATGGTGCGATGAAAGGAGTCTTGCCTGGCATTATCTTGGAATCGCCATCAATATGGTGGTAGATCTTGGCATTCACACCATATCCTCTACATTCTATCGAGACTCTTCTGCTGAAGTCCAAGAGTTGGGCCGCAGAATATTCTGGTCGTGCTATGGTACGCACTCCGTTGCCCTTGATGCTTGACAATCCCAGTGATAGATGATTTTGTAGTCGCCGACAAAGTGCAAGCCTTGTACCAAGGTCGCCCGGTTCGTTTGCGGAATGCAGACTGTTCGGTACCCATTTCATTTCTGGACGATTTCGAAGAACTCGAGCTGTTTCACACGCGGACGTACTCTGCTTTGCCATCTCAGACGGACATCCCCACACGCAGTGTGTCTACCTTCGAAAATTCTTGCAAGCTGAGCGTCATCGCCGAATCCATCATCGCCATCATATATGCAGAGGATCCTGCTTCAGACGGCCGAACAAGTCCATTGCAAGCGCTGCCGCGCCTGAGAGATCGGCTATATTATTGGCGCAGTTCGCTGCCTGCTCATTTGAATCTACTAGGCAGTGATACAGACAGCTTCGATATCCTTCCGCACACATTGTCGTTGATGTAAGTCGCACCAACGCTTCTGATGCAAGTCCCGCTGACAGCTTTCCCAGGGCCATGTACCAGTCTTTGGTCATCCTCTTATTTCGCCCTTTTGTCTCCGATGGCCACCTTCGTACTCTAGGCGCGTCAAATGTAAGCGACTCTTTCACCGCGTGCGCGACAGCGGCTGCAGAGATACACAGCATTCTGCAGATTTACGCGACATACTTCTGCCTAAAGAGGTGCCCATACTTCCTCTCCTACGCAACCTACGCCAGCGGCACCATTCACGTCCGTGTCGCGGCGCAAAGGTCCACGGGCTCTCGATCACACATAATGCTGCGACGCTGCCTTGAAGTTCTTTCGCTGCAGCAAGAACAGTGTCACGCACCGAGACAATCCTTGAAGATCTTACTGCTACTTGCGCGAAAGCTCGGCGTCGACGTTGGGAATGACCTGGTAGCCGCGCCATCACGTACAGAGGATGCGTCGCAACGTCTCGGTTCTGCACGGACAGACACCCTTCCAACAGATCCTCTAGTCCTGACATCTGGGCTTGCCATGCCCACGACTGAAACTTTGGATGGTAGTGACGTCGTAATCAGCGAAGATTTCGACATTGATGCTTTACTAAGAAGCTTTGACTCGAATGCTCGACAGCCCCGTCTTGAGGACAATGCAATGGACATGCAATATTTTTTCAACATCGGCACGCACGAACAGAGTCAAAATGCTTTAAACGACCTGTGGGCGACACATCATGCCATTCCCTACGGCCAGCGAGGGGAGCAGCCCATGGCTACTGACTTTGATACATTGTTCGGCTTTGGTACAGACTTCACCCCGACTTAGGGTGATAATCACATGTTAGAAGCACATTAGCACTGCACAATTTCCTGAGCCTGCGACAAGCTAGTCGCTTTGGTAACAAATGATCAGTACTACCTCCCAGTCATAGTATTATCGTTCCTGGTCTCAGCGCGTTGTCAAAGGTTTCGCTCTCAATGAGTTACAATCTTATGCTCTTTGAAACGTTTTTCTGCCAGAGCTCGATTTCAGTAATATCCAGACAGAATCATCACGAACGTCTCCCGGTCTTGCTAGCATCCCTAAAGGTAGTACGCAATATTCATTATCTACTTCCAAACCTACCTGCCGAGCTGCACGGCTTAGGCATAACTCACCATTGACATCTAGCATGTGACAGATCCACTATGTAGACTAACGTCAAAGCCATAAATACCAAGCAGCAGCCCAGATGCTCAAAAGACGGTCAATGATCAGATGCTTCCCAGAACATGGACAATTCATGCGAGCAATCGATCATTTATCAAACAACCAGAGCAATTCGTCAGCAGTCTATCAGGTTTCCTGCCGCAAGATCAAACACCATCCGGATTGATGCAAGCGTAGCCGTGAATGCAGATTAATGAGCTCCGTCTCCTAGGTAGCTTATGTCTTACGGTCTCTTTTTACAGTTTTTTTTTCCACACGCAAAGATCTGACCGCCTCCACTTAGACGTAGACCTTCATTTTTGATACGGCTCGCTTCGCCGCGCAATCCAACGCCGTCAGGCCGCAGGCTGGTGTTGCCATCGCCTTGGCCTCGTGAGCAGTTCCAGCCTCAACGACAAATCCCTGCCTATACAATACATCTCGCAAACACCATCACAGCCACGCACCCCACCAACACTCAAGCTGCAACGACGATATTATGGCTGGCCACATGGAGTTCACAGCTCCTGACGTGGCTGATCGATCTATAAATACCTGTAAATGTGAAAGAATGCTACCTTTTATAATAGCTGACACATTCAAGCCGACTACAGCCGCTGATCAACCAATATCACGCAGTGTGAACTGAAGTTTCAAAACACATAGCCGCCACGAGGAAAGTTCTATACTGAACGACCTCAAAGACGTTCGCATATGTCCTCAAAATCCAAAGTCTAGTACTACAGATCCTAACGTTGATCCTTCCCTCCTTTTCTGCAGGCCGGATCAAGAATCTCTGGCAAAACATGTTTGTGCAGTTAAGATCGCGCTGGGCACAGATAAGCTTTTAAAGAATTATGTCACTCTTACTTTCTAGCAGCGAAGACAAGATCATAGTACGAGGGTGAAGCTCGCACAAGGCCGTCGCTGAAGACCGATATCTGTAGTGCGAACATAGATGTAGTTTTACCGGGGCAGGAATCGTATTCACAGTTCATGAGTAAAACCCTAAAGCCGATCAAGACATAGCAATTCGAGTGAAGACGATTATAGAGTATCTGGCTGAGAACTCCATCTCCGCACTGCACCGTCCCAATAGCTTATTCTAGGACGTTGTGGGTCAAGCGACGTTGCGAACAGTCTTCAGATGGAATTTTATCTGGGAATTTGCTCACTGACGGACTGGGTTGGAGCCGACTAACTTGTTCCTAGTTTGAGTGATATTCCATGGAGATCATATGCCGTCCATCCTTCCAGCTGTGTGACACGATGCTCATGCCGACATACAGTCTGAGCTCAAAGGTCGACGTATGCTCTTATGCCTGCAATGCTTACATTAGCGGCTGCATCGTCTCAAAACGAGTACATTGACCTTTCAAGGCGATGCTGAGACCATGTTGGTCCTCTTAGTATATACATGCCGCTACTAGCTGAAATCACGTATGAATATCGCAAACCCCATGGACAGGCTAGACATAAGCTGACAAGCTTCGACTGGGTCGTCTGCTACTTCAAGAAGTCAGTAGCAATGCCTGTATCTCTTCAGTAGCTAATCTTTGTATAAGGTCTAGTCGAACGTTCCACTCATACCTCGTCAGATATCTGGCAGTGCCTGCATGCCTTGAATACATTTAGCGTCATGCATATATGGGTGTGAATGCGGTATTCAAGGGTTTTAGGGTCTGGGGTAATTAAGCTGCGCTCATTTTGCACTCGCACACATGTATGTGTATATCGATGCAGGAGCGTACATCTACATATGTATCAGAGGCGACCACCTTCTATCCATACGGTAGACCCAGAGGTTAAGATGCAGCTAAGCACCTCGCAAATTTCATGTCTGATCCGCTATCTCAGTTACATTCCCTTCTTCTCCCGTGTGGATTGCCTGTGCTACTTGTAGTCCCGCCTGCTGGACTTCATAACGGCACGGGATTCTTATACCACTTTATGGGCCCAGCTCTACGGTAGAGATTCAATATGAAGGCTGTCGGATGTCGGCTGTACTCGGGCGGAGGATTGGCCGCCTAAAGTCTCAAAAAAAAGCGTTTGAGCAACCCAGCACATGCGCCGTGATAGCCATGATAACGATCAGTAAGCGAATTCTTAGAATGTTTGCCCAGGCAATCAGTCGGACGGGAGCTCATGACGTGTTCAAGCGTGGTATTCATTCTTGCGAAGAGTGCAGAGGGTGGAAATTCCCCCACCCAATTGCGGACCTCGAAGCTCACCGGCGCCGCCTGTAGGTATCTATGGGGTAACCATGTTCAAGACGCTGCTAGCTGGACGATAACGACATAGACGGTGGATCTCTTGAGTCTTCGTTCAATTTTGATACTGGCTGCAGCTCACCTAAGCCCTAGGCGTGTTTGTTCGCAGCAAAAAAATTCATACCCTCATAATCGGGAAGTGTCCAGTTCCTGACATCTTCCTTAGCAATTAACATTGCAAATGTGTTGAGTCGGAGGAACGCTGCCAGTCCTAGCGAAAAGTTCATAATCGCTTTTCCCTAAGGTGAAGAGGGAACCTTGTTCCAATATCCCGTTTCAGGGCGTATATCTTCTTGAACCTGATCCATGAATGGACGGAAAGTTGAGTCATAACCCTTGAGCGCGCCGGGGATGGCTTGCCTGGCGTTTGGCCCGCGGCAATACTTGCCTATCTCCCCAGCCAGGATGTACGCGCCGACGATCGACGAAGTAGTGCCCATACCTGTGGCGGCCGAAGGGCAATACGCGGCATCGCCAACGAGGGCAACACGCCCGTCGTACCAGGAGGTCATCTTCACAGTGCTCAGCCGCTCGCCGTAGAAGTCGTTTGACGCTTTCAGCCACTTCAAGATCTGGTCTTCCTTCCACCCAACGCCGCGGTATTCCTCCACGAATGTCGCCTTGTCCTCTTCTACACCGTTCTTGCGGACACCCTACATCCGCATGGAGGGCATTGTACTCATCACGTATATCTGAATCTGATCTGCTCGATGCCTTCTGGTAAACATCATACGCTTGTTTGGAGCAATATAGATTGTACTCTTGTAGTCTTCCCCGTGCTGTTGCTCGAGCGGCGCTGTGAAGTACGCGATGTACATCCCCAAAAAGGTGACTGGATTGGGAACGTTAGGGCCCAGCATCATCTTGCGAGTCTGGGACCATTGACCATCGGCGCCGATAAGCAGATCGAAGCGCCCCTTCTCGCCGTCCGAGAACAGAACTTCAACGCCTTCGTCTGTTTGCTCATAGGACTTCACTGTCTTCCCAAAGATGTGTCGAGCCTTTCCTTGGATAGCATCGTGGACTATTTGACAGAAATCTCTCTCTCATAATTTCGTACTCGGTACTGAAGGATTGCAACCCTTTGCCACTCCTGTTGACCGGGAAGTAAGCCTTCTGGTTTCCGGCGGCAGTGACGAACTCCAAGCCTTGCTCTTCGACCGCTTTGGCGCGGAAAGCTGGCTCAAGGCCCATACGCTTCATGACCTCGACGCCATGGCCGCGGATGTCGATTTGCAGCCCAGTGGTGCGCAGGGAAAGGAATTGCTCGAGGACAGTGACATCGTACTGCTGCTTAGTGAGCCAGAAGGCGAGAGCATTTCCGGCAAGACCGCCACCACAGATGAGGATTGGTCATGGCAGTAGCATGGACCACGGGAACGAGCACTCTTCAAGTATTGGCGAATGATTAGGCAATTTACGAGTCCATTGGCAGGCAGTATTGCAACGACTTCCCTTTTCTTATATTCATGGTGTTGGTTGTCGTTTCTATTATGTCCGGGCCTGGCCGAAAATAGTAAAACTGGACCTGGTACATCCGGGGGTAGCGCCAACGGCCGAGCGCTGGAAGCAAAGACTGCTCTTTACTATTGACTAGCCCGACAATGCTCTCTTATGGCTTTGAATGGACGCATAAGTCCAAGATTGCTGAAGGCTTCACACAAAACACTCTACTGCAGATAGGGATGCAGTCTTGTCCCAGTTTTCCCCCCTCGCCTGAGTGTGAACCTCGGGAGCTTAGCAATGCTTAGTGGAGCTTGAGCCCGCCCGGTAAAGCTTGCAGGCAAAAGAAGGGTCCTCAGAGACATCGGCTAAACGAAAACACCGGTCATCGAGAGCTCTAGCTTGCGCAATATCGATTACCCCTCCTGGGGAGCACATGGCATCACGTCACCTCGGATGAAAAATGCCGCGAAGGCGTTCTATAGCTTGGAAAGCGTCGAAATGTCGAGCGAACAACGCGTACATGGGATATTTTGCTGCGTTTGGATTAGGCTGACGTACCACTACCCCTCTTCAATGCTTCACGGTATATAGTTGGGTCTGCACCTGCATGTGCGTTCCCGTGCGGCTAGCAGACTCCGTTCAGACTCCCAGACCGGAGATACGTCGACCGGGATGGCTTCATCAAAGCTGCTGTTCGCATTGCTGCCCTTGGCCGCAGCTCAAGTCGGTGGCATTGGATCTTCAGCTGCACCCTACCCAAGCGTCGTCTATCCAAATGCAACACACGTCTCATCGGGAGCGGAATCGTACCAGACCTCTCCTCCAGAGTACCCATCGCCATGGGGGGAAGGACTCGGCGACTGGGGAGAAGCATACGCCAAAGCGCAAGCATTCGTCTCAGGCTTGACACTGACTGAAAAGGTCAATCTCACCACAGGCACGGGTTGGGAGAGCCAGAAGTGCGTCGGCAATGTTGGCTCTATTCCAAGACTTGGCTTCAAGGCGTTGTGCATGCAGGATTCGCCTCTTGGTGTGCGAGATACCGACTTCAACTCTGCCTTCCAGTATGTCACTGTGCACCTTGAACGCCATCAGCGACTAATTTTTGCAGGGCCGGAGTAACAATCGCAGCGACCTGGGATCGTGCTCTCTTCTACCAGCGCGGTTTTGACATGGGCACAGAACACAAGTTGAAGGGCGTCGATGTCCAGCTTGGGCCAGTCGTTGGCCCTCTCGGTCGTGCGCCTGAAGCTGGGCGCAACTGGGAAGGCTTCTCGCCTGATCCTGTCTTAGCAGGCATTGCTGTTGGCGAAACCGTCAAGGGTATTCAAGATGCCGGCGTCATGGCATGCACAAAGCATTACATCATGAATGAGCAGGAGCATTTTCGACAAGGCGCACCGCCGGCCAATCTTACTGCCTCAATTTCCGCAAACCTGGACGATGTGACTATGCATGAGTTGTACCTTTGGCCTTTCGCCGATGCCGTGAGGGCTGGCACAGCTTCCATTATGTGCAGCTACAACCAGTGAGTTGTAAAATCTGCTTGAGACGCAATTTCCGCGAGCGCTGACCACTTGCCTTCTCATTGCAGGATCAACAACAGCTATGGCTGCCAGAACAGCTACACACTGAACTATCTTTTGAAGAATGAGCTCGGGTTCCAAGGCTTTGTTATGAGCGACTGGGGAGCCCACCACTCTGGCGTGGCCTCTACGCTCGCAGGAATGGACATGAGCATGCCTGGCGATATCGGTTTCGACAGCGCCACCAGCTATTGGGGCACGAATCTTACCATCGCAGTACTGAACGGCTCCGTACCAGCATGGCGACTCGATGATATGGCCACCCGCATCGTTGCAGGGTGGTACTATGTTGGCCGCGATCGGAACCAGGTTGATGATGCGCCAAACTTTTCATCTTGGACTCTTGACACCTACGGCTACGAGCACGACTACGCCATGGAAGGCTATGGAGTGGTCAATTACCATATTGATGTTACCGAAGATCATGGGGCGAACATTCGCGACAGCGCTGCCAAGGGCACAGTCATCCTTAAGAATAGTGGAGCCTTGCCTCTAACTGGCAAAGAGAGACTGACCACTGTCTTCGGTTCGGATGCCGGGCCAAATATGTATGGCCCTAACGGTTGTACCGACCGAGGTACGTCCCGTCGCATACAAAACTCGACCCTTATCTTCTCTGCTAAATGTTTTCACAGGCTGTGACAATGGCACACTCGCAATGGGCTGGGGCAGTGGAACAGCCAACTTCCCATACCTCATCACACCGGATGCCGCCATCCAGGCTGAAGTCATCCAAAATGGCAAAGGCTTCTATGAGTCGGTGCTTGACGACTACGCCTACAATCAGATCTCAGCACTCGCTCGCCGCGCGGATCAAGTTGACGGCGTGTGTCTGGCATTCGTCAACTCAGACTCCGGCGAAGGGTACATTGTGGTCGACGGCAATGAGGGTGACAGAAACAATCTCACCCTGTGGCATTCAGGTGATGCGCTGATCGCTAACGTCACATCTGAGTGCAACAACACAGTGGTTGTCATCCACTCTGTCGGGGCTGTGAACATCGAGACCTTCTACGACAATCCTAACGTCACTGCAATTGTGTGGGCAGGAATCCCAGGCCAAGAGTCTGGCAACTCTCTCGCGGACATTCTCTACGGAAAGAAATCTCCAGGCCGCTTGCCCTTCACGATCGGGACCTGGCGTGGCTCCTACGGCACAGACATACTGTACACACCAAACAATGGTGTCAAGGCGCCTCAGCAAGACCTGACCGAGGGCATCTTCACTGATTACAGAGGCTTCGATGCTAACAATGAGACGCCAATCTATGAATTCGGCCATGGCTTGTCATGGACGACGTTCAGCTATTCGGATCTGCAGATCACACCAATCCCGTCCAACTACAGCTACTCGCCCGTCACAGGCAGTACACCTCCCGCACCGACGTACGGCAGCATCTCAAATGACTCGAGCCAGTACCTCTGCAGCTCCAACATGTCCTTCGTCCCAGCTTTCATTTACCCGTGCTTGAACTCCACCAACTTTGCCGATGCAGGACATGATCCAGAGTACGGAAGCAACGTCTCGTACCCAGCCGGAGCGCACGACAGCAGCGCTCAGTCTTACCTCCCCGCCGGCGGAGCGCCAGGAGGTAACCCAGACTTGTACAAGATCCTGTTTACTGTTACTGCGACTATCACGAACACGGGAGACGTGACAAGTGACGAGGTTCCCCAGCTCTACGTCAGTCTGGGCGGACCAAATGACGCACCAAAGGTCCTCAGAGGGTTCGACCGCATCACTATTACTCCTGGTGCAAGCGCTACGTTTACTGTGGGTCTGACGAGGAGAGACATCTCGAACTGGAGCTCTGAGAAGCAGAATTGGTGAGTCACGCAGGCCATCCAGGTAGCGAATCGCGTCTAACAACCTTCCCAGGTACATCTCACCATTCGCAAAGAGCGTCCACGTCGGCTCCTCGTCACGAGTCCTCCCGCTCAGCGGCCAGCTTGACATTTCCGCCTTGATGTCATCGGGCTCCTCTTCAATGACTTCTGGTGCTACTTCATCTGCCGCATCAGCATACAGCATGCCCACATCTGGCTCGGCTGGAAGCAGCATGGCAACGTCCGCTGCAGCAGCTTCGAGCTCGATGGCAGTCCCAGGTGGCGGTCCGATCAGCAGCGTAGTGTCAGCTCCAGCGCCTCCTCCGCCTTCCGACACAATGGCTCCTCCACCACCTCCACCAGCTTCCGGCCAGATGTCTGCTCCGGCACCGCCGTCGGCTTATGCCTCAGTTCCTCCTCCTCCTGCACAGTACGACTCGCAGTCTGCGCTGCCGATGTGGGCCACGACGCTTTCTACGGCGGCTATGGAGGCGGCTAGTACGACTTCTTGTTCGAAGTAGAATGGTTGGGAACTTGCCTTGGTAGAAATGCATTGCAGCTGGTAGGTGAGAAATTTGGCATGGCGAGAAGGAGTGGTGAAGGCGGTGCGACCATAGACCTGGCTGTCAGCCTTGGAGCATCTTGCTCGTGGTGAGGTCTGCGGGGGAGATGACCGGGGCTCTTTCCTGCCATCAGCTGCCATGTGAATTTGCTATGTAGAGAGAAGGAGACAGAGTTGGTATACCCTTCTATGATATGCCTTTTGCAATGCGCAACAGTGCCGAGATCCATCGTGGCTGTATCTTGCTCATATGTAATGGAGCAAGTGTTGCTCAGCAGCTTGGCCGAACTCATGAGAGGTTTCTGGGGTAGCGAGGAAACGAAGGCTTTGCCAATCTTAGAGTCGTGATACAAAGGATCCACTGTTTGCACATATTGCGCCAGTCATGAATACATATCTGGGCTCCAAAGAGTCCGGCGAGGCGGATGCTTCTGTGAGAGATATTGTGGTTAGCCTGCATTGCCCAATTGGAGGCAAACAATTCTTCTCTGGTATCCATCCGATGCGCTTTGCTATCATGGCGCCCAGGCCTTGCTTGGAGAAACAGTATCCACTGCAGTCGCCGAAGCAGGCCTGATGTGAAAGCAAAGGTCTACTCTCGGCGTACGACTTACTTTGGACGAGGACGCGGCAGCTCGGCGTGCGTAGTATACGTTCACGAGTGCCACGACACCCGGACAATTGCCGCCCTACTTTTCCCGTGCTGTAGCAGGCGAGGTGCCATGTCCGGGCGAGCGAAACATCGGCCGAGGAAGTCAGCAAGGTAATCGTATACTGCTGGATTGGGTATGCAGCCGGGATGTGGACACCCGAAGCGCTGTACAGTGCAGGCGTGCGGCGTGTACGGCGAGCATTGGAAGATCAGCGGCCATCTTGCTTCTCGACATGAACTTCACTGCTCGGCGCCTCGCGATCGTGCAAACAGCTGCATAAAGTCTAACGTGCAGCGTACAGGTCGCCTGTCGCCCTTTTGCAGGCCTTGCGAGCCAGGCATACACGCACACACGCATACACGCACGCTCATGACCAGGCTGATGGGGTCAATCGCCGAGTGGCCATCAACCAAGCGCAGCCAAAGCGCCACCCGCGGCCTTCTTCTGCCGCCACGCGCGACCTTGGCGGCGGTGCTTGGGGCACATGCGGCAAGAAGCGGCTGCCGTCTATTGGCGCTTCAGACCAGATTAGCGTGACCCAAGGAGTCTGCGAACGCCGCGTGCGCATCTCCATAAGCCGACACATGCCCAAATTGTCCGGCCATGGGTAAGACGCATCTTCCGAGCAGGCCCGGCTACGTCAGAGGCGCTGCTGTGAGAGTCGCAGTACCGCGCTGGCGCGTCCGTGTTTTGCCGCCCGCCGGCTACCCACCGCCATACCGCGCGGCTCTGCGGCTTTTGATCTCTGCGCAGAAACAAGGACGGGCCCAAAAGTTTAGCTTTCATCTCCAGTGGAGATCCCACAATGCACGGGGTCTCACGTGGCCATCTGTCGCGGGGCACCGCAATACATAACAGTCCCTTCTCCACATCTCCTTCCTCTCCCCCATCGCCTCTTGCCCACGAGTCGGACGACACGCCGCCTGCCCATCATGGACGACAAACAGCAGATCATGGTCGACAAGCTCAGAGGGAACTCGATCCCAGACAATGGCGAGAAGCCCGACATGCTGCACGCCGAGGTGCTGGGCGAGCCCGAGTTGATGAATAGCGCGTTCGAAGCGGAGAATCGAGAACACAACATGGGGCTTTGGGTCAGTCGAGACGGGAGACAAGAGCATTGTGGGTGGCATCACGGCTGACAGTGCATTCTGTGGTAGACCGCCATCAAGGAACACCCTCAAGCCTGTTTCTGGGCCTTTGTCATGTGCTTCACCATCGTAAGTTTTGCAGCGCTGTCCGCGTACTGCTGGTTTCATACTGACTGTCTCGCTCGCAGGTCATGGAATCATTCTGCATGTACGTCCTCCCAAGAGGTTTCCCGCCTCACCACAACGGCATTGTCGCAATGTTCCCCCTGCCATGCACACCCTCCACCCTCCCTCTAGCAGCATCACTGACTTGAAGTGTCATCAGGTTTTTGAACGGCAGTTGGGTGGCTTTGACGTACTTCAAGGCAAAGTACGGTGTTGAGATTGGCCCTGATGCCGCTGGGGTCATGCAATACGCCATTCCCACCAAGTGGCAGTCATCTCTCTTCCAAGCGGGACAATGCGGTGCCTTTGTTGGCGTCCTCCTTGCTGGCCCGGTCACTAACAAGCTCGGCTACCGATGGACCACAATCCTTGCGCTGGTCATGATGAATGC
Organism: Cladosporium sp. BF-F; assembly: GCA_030463185.1. Taxonomy (NCBI): domain Eukaryota; kingdom Fungi; phylum Ascomycota; class Dothideomycetes; order Cladosporiales; family Cladosporiaceae; genus Cladosporium; species Cladosporium sp. BF-F. The sequence continues at coordinate 6,784 of JAMRMS010000017.1, read as the reverse complement.
TACAATCTTCATCACCTTCTTCGTAAGCCTTCTTGAGTCCACACTCAAACATGACCATCACTGACAACACAATGTACAGGCCGATTCCCTCGAAGTCCTCGTCATCGGTCAAGCATTTGAAGGTGTCCCATGGGGCTTCTTTATCGCCAACTCGCCCGCCTACGCAAGTGAGATCGTCCCCTTAGTCCTGCGCAGCGCCTGCGCAGCGTCGTTGCAAATGAGCTGGGCTATTGGAAGCATCATTGTGGCCGGAATATCATACGCATACAGCGGTCGCTTGGACGAGTGGAGTTGGAGAGCGCCGGCTGCCCTCCAATGGCTTTTCCCTGTGAGTACACTCTTGAAATAAGCCGCATGGAGTCCCTACTGACACTTGCAGGCCCCATTAATGGTCCTCATCTTCTTCGCACCCGAGTCGCCCTGGTGGCTTGCCCGCCGTGGTCGTAAGGAAGAAGCGATGCGCTCCATTGGACGCCTAGGCACCAAGGACGTCGCCGCAGCTGCTGATACCTTCGCAATGATGGAGCGGACCATCGAGATCGAGGCCCACCTCGGCGGCAACCCTTCGATCCTTGAGCTCTTCAAAGGCGTCGACCTCCGCCGCACCCTCATCACTTGCTTGGTCTACATGTCGCAGAACTTTGCAGGCAACTTGATCGCCAACCAAGCCACCTTCTTCTTCGAGCGCGCAGGCATGGATGTGAGTATCCAACAATGCGCAATTCCTTCTGATATATCCGCTGACTCGGCTGCTACCAGACCAACTTCTCCTTCAAACTCGGCCTCATCAACTCCTGCCTTCAGCTCGTTGCAACCATCCTCTCTATCCCGCTCGCTAACGTCTGCGGCCGTCGCACTATCTTCCTCTGGGGCGCCGGCGTCAACTTCACCTTCCTCATCCTCCTCGGCATCTGCGCAACCATCAGCCAGAACAGCGGAACAAACTACGCACAAGCCGTGTTTGGCATCCTCATCTCCTTCGTCTACGCTGGCTCCCTCGGTCCTATTGCATACTCTATCATCTCCGAGACCAGCTCCGTCAGATTGCGCGCCCTCTCCACCGGCGTCGGCCGCGGCGCGTACTACGTCGCTGAAATCCCTATGATCTACCTCGCAAGTCAGATGCTTAACCCGACCGGCTGGAACCTCGCGGGCAAGTGTGGATACGTCTGGGGCGGCACTGCCGCTGTGTGCTTTGTCGCTGCGTACTTTGGCTTGCCCGAGCTTAAGGGCAGGAGTTACCGCGAGCTGGATATTCTGTTCAACCGCAAGGTGTCAGCTAGGAAGTTCAAGAAGACTGTTATCGATGTCAAGGATAATCACTAGATACGCATATGTAGGTGGTGAACGTATTGACGGGGAAGAATGTCATACAAACGTCCGTATCAACCTGCCAAGTTCTATCAAGCCTGGAGTTCGGGAGCGTTCCCTTATCGCTTCATCCCTGGTGGATCTTAGATACAAGCAACCAAAGCCGCGTCTAGCGATGGCCCGATTAAGAAAATCCCGCACAAAGACAAGAGCTAAGCCCTATTCGTATTAGCTATCAGTCAGAAGAAAATCCCTCAGACCCGGAGGCGAGAGCTAAGCCCTGCTCGTATTAGCGATTGTCGTATTCGTTCAAATATCATGTCTTGCCTGCGTAGCACAGGTGAACTGCCCCAGATCCAATGAGATCGACAAGAAATACAGAGAATGGCTTCCGAAGAAGTTCCTCGCTGGTACAACAACAATGTCCACTTGGAAGAGCAGCGCCTCCGTCTCGGCAAGCTTGAATATGAGGTCACGCTTCACTATATCCGTGATGCTATTTTGTCTGTCCAAAACAGTGCTGGTTACGAGTCTGGATTGAAAGTTGCTGACATTGGATGTGGGACAGGCGTCTATGGTACATCTATCGTTCCCCCAAGCAAGAGCGTCACTAATTGAACTTCTACAGCAATTCCACTCGCTCTCGCAGGCCACGATCTTGCCATTTGCGACATTTCATCCGGCGAAATTGAGCTTGCAAACGCAAAAGCAAAAGACTCCGGCGTTGAATTCTCAACCAGCTCAGTAATAGACGCTCGGAAGCTTCGATCGCGCCCTGACTTCTACAGGCCAGGGTTCTACAGCGTCGTTCTGCTTCTAGGTCCCCTCTACCACATCCTTGACAATGCCGAAAGAGCAGATGTTCTTCTCACGGCTCTCGAGATGGTCGAACCCGGTGGCTTTGTGCTTGCAGCGTTCGTCTCCAGAAATGCGCATCTCCGAGATGTTGCGTCTAGGGACCCAGAACGCCTCATGAAGGAGTGGGATTTTTACGAGCAGTACTTGAGAGATGGCGGGAGGTATACGAGAGGGAGCAATGCGCCCATGATTCATTCTACGGTTGAAGAAATTCGAGGGGTGATTGATGCTGCGCAGCGACTTGCGAGGGAGAAAGCGGTTGTCGATTTCAATCTCACGAAGCTGATATCGTGTGAAGGTTTTCTGGGCTCTCGACACGCTGAACGTCTAGCGGACGTGAGAAGTGAGGCGTTTTCAAAATGGCTGGATGTTGTGTTGCGGACTGCTGAAGATGAGGCGAACCTTGGAGCTGCGGATCATGTCCTCGCGGTTTTGGAGAGGACTGGATAGGAAAATTCGCGTTATCTCTAGATTGTTTACAGTTAGTTCCAACTAAGTACACCATCTATATAACCTAACATATGATTATGTCTTCGGGCTTCTTAAGTTTAGTAGGCTTTGCTATTTCTTCTTCTTAAATTAAGCGTACGTTAATGCTGGACACAAAGCAATGACGTAAGTAAATATTTTCGGACCGCTTCCTCAGTTGTCACACATCCACGTCAATGCGCGAAATTCTGCACTGCCTTACTGCCGGGGATGCCGTTAGAGCACTCACGGAAACACGCCTTTATGCAAATCCTCTAGTCACATAACTAAAATAACTCGCAATTCCCAAAAAGCAATCTACGCGGTTAATTAAACCGCTAGATCCCATCTCGTACCCCCGAGCGGCCTTGTCGAATCTCTCAAGCCCGCCCGCACCCGCATGCTTAATAAGCTCAAACCACCTATCTGCAAGCGACATGGCCGTACTAATACGTCCGGAGAAGCCTGACGACATCGAGGAAATTCGACATCTTATCTAGGACGCTTTCAGAACGATTCAATATTCCGATCAGAGAGAGAGCATAATTGTGGATCAGCTACGAGCGTCGGACAGTCTTACCATCTCGCTGGTAGCGGTTCGAGATGATTCCATTATCGGCCACATTGCCATTTCACCACTTCGGATTGGAAGCCAAAGCCAGGAGAACAGATGGTACGGCCTCGGCCCTTTGGCTGTCAGCCCACAGTCGCAAGGGCAAGGCATAGGCAGCGCTTTGGTCGAACGCGCTCTGAGTCACTTGAAAGACCGTGGTGCGCATGGCTGCGTGGTACTTGGCTCGCCCGAGTTCTACCACAAATTCGGTTTCACGAATAAACATAACGTTGATTTCGGAGGAGGGCCAGCAGAGTGTCTAATGGTATTGCGCATATCAGGCTCAGATCCACAGGGTACGGTGGAATATCATGCAGCTTTCGGCGTCGTATAGCTATGACAGGGTTCTAGGGTTTCAGCCCTTGGACAACGACTGCCGGCCCAAAGACTCGCCTCTCAGTCATGAAAACGAACCACATTCTTAGGATTCTTGCATACATATAGTACAAAGCGCAGCCTCCGTCTTCTCTATGTGGATAACAATCTGCTGCCTAATTTGACAAGGGTACGCTTGATCTACAACATTTGGTGATTCGTAATCCAAGTTGTACGCCCCAGAAACGTCGGCCTGGAGGTCTTATAGACGAGCAAGAGCGCGCTCTCGAGCTTTCTTATCTAGCGGAAACCCGGCGGGATAGGAAGATAGATGGCATCTTCAGCATGGAGGCAGGGTTTGAGATCATCCTGTGTTCGTTCAAGGACATTCTCAACGTCGTATTTATAGCACAGCAATACATGAGTGACAATGGATCTAACGCATTGAAGAAACGTTAGTGTTCATCTACTACCTCAAGGAGACATGGGACAGCCAGTCAGAATTTCTATTTGGGTTCGAAGCCTGAATCGTTCTGTTCACCCATCACGAGGTACTGCAAGACGTGACAGTGTGATGACAATTTCCGATTTCAACCTTTGTAATCACTTAGCGTGTCACGCGAGGACCGATTGAGGTCGTCGCGTTTAACCAAGATGATAACAACACCTGCTCTGTGGAAGTGCATCCCAAGAAGAATTTAGTAAAGTCATCAACAGATTCGTAAGCGTGTAACGTGAAGTTCAATAGGTACCTTTCTTCGGTGGCAACCTAGGCCTTGACTGAAGGAAGGGATTGTTTGTATTGTCCAAGCAGCGAATCCGGAGGATCAAGATTGTGTCTCAATAATACTTCGTACACACATTTAGTGATCACTTCGGAACATCAATCTAGCAGTTCCAAACCTTGCCGACATGCTTCAAATGACAGAGACCAGGGATATGGGGTCAGAGCTATTATGATGACAGCTTTTACAATCAGAGACTTTGCTAACCCTCGCGAATATTAGTCGTGGCTCTACATGCAAGTTAGACTACAAACAGAAGGATATCACGGCGACACATTATGGATCAGAAGGTGGGTCAGACCAAGCGCTGAGCTTTGTTGACCAAGGATGATCACCAGGAATGAGCAAATCAAAGTGAATGTGAGCCTTATAATGTTGAGAGATCTAGAAGTGCTTTAGCATTGCGATAAAAGACACAATAATCTTGGAATCTGGAAGACTGTTCAAAATCTTTCACACGTTAGAGTTGACTCCGTGTGTGACATCTCCTCCTAGAAGTCGACAGTATGGAAATCGGGGAGCTCGTTCTTGCTGATCCTTTCGGCTGGCATGAGCTTGTCGCTAGGCACATACCCATCTGGCACGATCACGCGATCTTCATCGTCACTCAGAAGCTTAATACCTGTGATATATTGTTAGCACCCTAGCTTTCGTCAAAGAACCAGTGGGATGTACCATAAACCTGCCATCCGTTGAACTCTCCTATAGCCCGTTTTTGGCTACCTCCGTCACTTCCTCCATCTCTCGCACCGCCCGTAGGCGGTCCGAAGTCGATGATGCACGCACCGAAGCTGTTCTGAGTGCCCCAGCCTGCCGTTTCGTAACTTTCGTCTTTGTAGCACAATCCGTTGTACGGGACGCGGTACACCTCATCTTGGTCAAAGTGGTTGACCGCGCAGGCGATCGCAGTCATGTCACCCGCAGCGCTTGCGCTCTTTTTCCTCAACTGCCAATCCGTCGGAGGAGTGCCTTGAGAGGTCCAGATCGCTCCGTCGTTAGCATTCGCCGGGCTCGCAAGACCAAAGGTGAAATTACGTCGGAACATGAATCCGTTGTAGTCTCCTGAGTTTTGCGTGTTTCTGTACTCGTTGTCGTCTATACTGGAAGCTCTCGGGATCTGGTTGGGATATGGGACGATTCGCTGCGGTACGTCGATGCCGTCGCCACTCCATACCTTATTGGGATTCATGTAATCGCTTTCCAAGTTTCGTCTCGCCGGGGTTCATTTTGCCCAGATTGTAGCTTCATCGGCTGGGTCGCGCTGATTGCGCTCGAAATAAGCGACGTTGGTGAATATCTGGCTCAAAATCTCTGTCGCAATGTACAATCAGCATGGCTGGGGTAGTGCTTGAGGAAGTTCATGCTCTTACTGTTGCAGTTACCCTGGAGGACATTCTGCCAGTCGGGTACGCATGTCGATTCAGGATGATCGGCATTATTATCAAGGGTGCTAAGGTAGTTGCCTCCTTCTTCGACGCCAGCGTATGGGAACTCGTCGCAAGACGACAACACCTCTGGGCTGCGAGTAACACGCTGAAGAGTGTTCTGAATGTTAGTACAGAAGCCGCCATCTGAATTACCTGGACAAGAATGTTTGCGTCTCGCGTTGGTGCGATCTTGGAACGGGTCCCATGTCATTGTCAAGGCGCTGTTGGCAATGCCACGGCGTTGAAAGAAGCGCTGTATTCCCTGACAGATGCCAGGTAAAGATGCGGAGCTCCCGCCGTTACCGGCCTGAACAGCCTGTGGCCGGAAAACATTGCAATTATCTGTCTTCGATGTCAGTAGGCTGCTTACTCGGAAGGAAATGATCATCGCTGACATCGGAAGTCGGGCAGGAGGACCGTTGAAGTGTCCCCGGGTGGACAGGTCAATTGCTGCGCTGCAGAGAAGTCGGGCATTGCCACGTCGCTACCACTTTCGGAAGCAGCTCTTTTTCCAAGCAAAACATCATTTGACAAAGACCAGCTTTGATTGCTGGATTCATGGTCGGCGTCGACAACAATATGTTCGTCTTGATGATTCGAGGCAATGTGGAGAGCGTCAAACAACGCCCGCCTGGGGTATCTCATGCCAATGTCGTCCTTTCCGTCTTCTATCGTTGAGCGCTCGAAGCTGGTAGATCCGCTAAAGCTATCAGTGTTCTCGAAAATTGTGTATCTTGGGGCCGGGTCAAACGCCATGCGGTCGCCACTCGACCAGTTCTTTAGGCCGAGGATATTGGCTACAGCACCGAAGGCCACGTTGTAATAGAAGTAAACGCCAACCAGGTAGCTCGCTTTTGCATCGCTGCTTAGGGTTAAGGGTTAAGGGTTAGGGTTAGGGTTAGGGTTAGGTTAGGGTTAGGGTTAGGGTTAGGGTTAGGGTTAGGGGGTTAGGGTTAGGGTTAGGGTTAGGGTTAGGGTTAGGGTTAGGGTTAGGGTTAGGGTTAGGG